>VDFB02179234.1:109797458-109946036 GCA_007258455.2 Sequoia sempervirens
TTGTCTATGCTACCACATTTTTCATACATGTCTACCAAAGCATTTTATCAAACAATTAATTGCCTTGCTGCTATGGCTAAAAGCCTAAAACAGGTGCTTTCAAACAAGCTATGGATGCTTGGAAAAAATCTATCAAAGCATAATAATAAGCAACAAGCCATGGTCTCATGGTTTTTCTTGTGCAAAAATCAGCTCGATTTCCTTTTTTTCCAGATTTTAAACACGTTTTTTTGGCGAATTTGCAGTTTGAAACCAAAAAAAAGTCATTGACCAAAAAGTCAACCAAAAAGTCAACGATTTTTTGAAAAAATCGGGAAAAAATCATCCAGGCTGCAAATTTATTAAAAATCGCGATTAATCGGGTTTTATTGCAGATTTATGCTTCATTGGCTAAGACTATATCGGAGGCTCTAAGAAAGTTTCGACTTCTTCCCAATGCATTACCTCAGACTTCAAACACTCAGACAGTAGCGCAGCTCTCAGGACATTGGTGAAGGCAGTTACACGACTTCGTGTCTAAGCTCCTGAGAGCATTGCAATAGTAATCCCATATATTGATTGTGTGTTTTTGAATCATTCATTCTTCCCACGTCCTGTGCAAGCCCTAGAATGACACTGATTTGAAAGCAGCTGAGATTAATAGGATTGCATACTTCGACCAACACAATCTTTGATCTTTCACAAGATCCAAATTTTAGCTTTGTCGAAATCTGAAATGTCAATCTCCGATTCCAAAATATGTCCAACAGAGCGAAGGATATGTTCAGCTATTCAATAGAGAACATCGACCTTATGAACTTTCTCAATCATCCAAAAGATATAGAGAGATCAAGGAAATTGCTTCACGAATCTGGAGATGAAAGATGTCATCAATTTCCAGCGCTTAATATCCCGATTGACCAGGCCCATCTTCGACTATTCGTCGTTTTTCCTCAAGATGACGATTACATATACAAGCTTCCTCTGAAGACTCCAATGGCCGATCAATAGAAGGATTTCTACACCCGAAGTCTAGATTGCCATTTTCCATTTGATTTTATCTGCGAAAAGCTCCTTGCAGTTCGAACTTTGTGACACTGAATGATCTCCTGTCATCATTCAAGGATTACTCTTGAACATTCTATGGAAGGTCCTTGATTTCGTTCCACTTCATCAATATTCGTGATACATATTACACGGTAAGACTATAATTTCCATCATCAGGCAATACATAGAATGATACTTAGCAAACACAACAATGTATGCATTCAATTTTTCCGCAGAGGCCGTTACATACATCTCGAACTGGACTACATAGTGCTAAGCCCGTTACAAGGGATGTGGACACGATTCTGAACTAGGATGTAGCACTTATCACATCCACCGATCTCCGCCTAGGATGGCGTCGATCACTGGTTACTGCCTATCTTATGCAGGTAATGTCTTCCTCGATTTCCAGAATTAATTCCACTATAAAAGTTTCGATAGTAATCAAACTCCAGAATGCAAATTATTCCGCTCCACTGACGGCTAAGCTCCTTTCACAGAGTCCCCTAAAAAAAAAAACAAGACACTAGCAATGCCACCTTTCTAAAACTTGTGGCTACCTTAAATGAGGTGATGCCTTGAATAAATCTGATCAGATCCTTCACTTAAACCCACTCTGATACCATGTAAATTTTAATGATCAGATATAATGCACAGAAAATTAATTCAAAAATCAGACACAGCAACACAACAGATACCCTAGGAAAACCCTCCTCTTGAGGGAGAAAAACCCAGCAACAAAGATCTTTCTTATATATATGAAGTGTGGCAGCAATTCGCTTTACAATGAGGCCAAACTTAAGGCCGATATTCAGCACCAATACACAATGCAATATCAGATCATAATCTGATCTTCCTTTCAATCTAAATCTGCAATTAAGGAAAATTTGCAACCTGCTCTTGAATACATTTGCACTTGATAGAATAAACTTTATGAATACAAATGATAAAGTGAACCTCTATATATACAAATTGAAGAGGTGCGAACATAATAAATGCAAGTCAGCTAGATAAGATAAGTTTTCTTCTAGAATAAAGTCGGCCACCAAGAACAATATAGGAGATTGTGCCAAGGAGAGAAAATCGAAGATAATATGTATGAAGTCGGCCTCATACAAATCTTCATTAAATATAACTTCTTCAAAACTCGTGCCAAGTATATATATAAATTAAATAGCCTTTTGGCTATCATTTAATTTATTAAGCTGGAGTATTATATCGAAGCTGTATGTAATCATTAACAACCTCTATTTCAGAATTATTTTGGGACTGATGTAGTTGAGAGAGGTGTTCCAGTTGGAAGAGCTGATTTTAGTTTGTTATCGGTGCAAAAATCAGATCAGCATGAAATGAAAGAAAAATGTTAAAAGAAATCAGCCATGCATGGAGAGTTGGATGAGCCTAATTGTTCAAAACAAAATCAGGCATTCATAAGGCCATGGGATCCAGGTTTATTGGTATCAAAATTTAATGATTAACATATTAATGGAGATTTTGAGCAAAGAGCTGTCCTAACTTCACCCCAAGGATTATGCAAAGAGAATGTTAGAACACAAATCCTAGAACACAAATCCTAGAAGAGCCGATTTTAATGAACATATCGTAGAAGACAAATCAAAAAATTTGAGGTTTGTTGAGCAAAGTTTCTTAGTTGATTTTGATCATTGGCCTAGTGAGTCACATAGTTTGAGGAATCAGTTGAAGGTCATTGAAGATATGATTGTTGCAACCTTAATACATTTCGATATCATTGAAGATCTCTTTTAGAAGGCCCAAATTGAGAGGAGACAAAAGGGTATGGAAGGTGAATCTTTCCTTGCAGATTGTCAACTAGTCAAAGAAGCTTTGGGGTCAATGAAATCAGATTATTTGCATTTAATTTCAGACAGGGATCATATCCTCAAGATTGTTGAAGTGTATTTTGATGCATTGAAAAGAAAAAGGGAAAAGTTAATAAGCTTACTTTAGAGCTTAAGGATACTAAGGATGCCTTGGAGAATACTCCAATGGCTTTCCTAAGAGCAAAAAATCAGTCATCTATTGCAACTACACCCAAGGAACAAGAATCTAACACAAGTACCACAGTCAAGCAAATAATTGAAGGAATTTATGAGTTTCACAGTGATTGCAATTTGGAGCCAAGCTACCTTTGGAAACATGAAGAAGACTGCAGAAGTGATGGAATATTGCACAATGATTTCAACATTCTTTGTACCACAAAGATTCAAAATATTGATAGTCAATGGGAAGAGCACCAAGAGTGCAATCTCATGAGATCAGAGGAGCAATTTTCTTATGATGCTTATGGTAATCATAGGATATGGGATCCGGATGAAGTTTTTAGTCTTGAAATAATAACTTGGAATTGGGATGGTGGCTTTCCAAGGATTGAATGGATAAAGAATAGTTTCTATCATGATTGGCCATCTAGTTTATATGCACACAATAAATCAAGTTTGAGTAATGTGCGTAGTTATGTGATCAAGAATGACAGGATTTTGATTGGTGTGCGTAGTTATGTGATCAAGAATAACAGGATTTTGATTGGTGATCCTCTTTATAGACCACCACCTGACAAAGAAGGAAGAATTGAGGTTGTGAATGTGATGATTCATGAAGATTTCCTCATCTTGAAGACTCCTTTCTTGGCTGGCATATGAATGAATTCCAGTGTAAAATTTTGAGTTTGTCAAGAAGTAGGGAAAACCTTCCCCATGGCAATTCAAGAAGATGGGAGGCACACTTTCCTATCTATGAGGAAACCATTACGCATATCAGAGTAGCACAGCCCAACCTAGGTAGAGTCATTTCCTTGTGGAATATTTTTGCTGAAACTCATCAAATTGATATATTGGAAATTTATGGTGACAATGTAACTATTCTATGGGGGCAAGATTTCAGATGTGAAGTAGTTGTTAACCTTCCAATCAGCCAACACATGAACTTTGTTACTTGCATACATAAGGATTGGCATGTTTTTCCAACCAATGAGTGGAGTATGTTCTGGTTGAAGTTGAATGGTAGAGGTGATCTGGTCATTGGAGAAGTTTTTTCAAGCTTTTCCATGTTCACATCTCACATGTTTCTAGGGGTAATTTTTTATACAGTTGCTGCCCTCGCATCTCTACCATGATTATGGCAACATTAGTTTATGGGCCAATTGATTTTGAGTACTTACAAGTTTATTGGTGTCAGGTTGTGGGAGAATTTTCAGTTTTGGTAGAATTTTTTCTAGTTTCTACCTTGGTGAGAGAGTGTTACTGTAGTCATTTCATGATGTTGATATATATCTTCAGATGATGTTTTGATGATTGCAGTTGGTTGGGTGAATTGGTGTGCTCAGGACCACCTTTATGACACTTGGAGGTTAAGTGTCAATGAGGTCTTATCAATTTATAACAATGGGAACATTCCCAAGATAGCTAATTTCAGAATTGATACTGCGTTACTTTTTATATCATCCACTTGTCAAGGCTTAATCTGTATAAATTTTGGGAACCTATGGTGAGAGATGCAAAGTACCATGCTCTCCTATTGAGCATATTGTTTTTCTTGTTGCCCAAGATCATGTCAAATAGTGGAGTTGCAGATGTGGACCTTACTGAGATGCCTTGATAGTAGATCTTTCATGGTATAGATTTCAGTCTTCACAAGTATTTCAGTTTGGGTTTAGAGGATGTAATGTCCCCAATTCTAGAGTAGCCACCTAGGGGTAATATAATTAATGGAATATTAAATTGTCCTTGAATAATATTTTGGACAATAATATTTAATTAATTATTTATTTATTAAAGCAACTTTATTAAAGAGAAGATATTAAATAAGTTACTTTAATGAAGTGAAATATTTAATAATAAAATATTAAAAGGTGACAAGTTATAAAAGGTGGCAGAATGTATTCATTGGGATTATCTTTTGGAAAATTGGTATTCTCGGGAGAAATTGGAGAACTTGGTTTTTATAGGTTCTCGAGTCTTGGGGACAAAAACCCTCAAGCTCAAAGGATTGGACAAAAACCCAAATCCTTTGTAGGTAAATTCAATTCAAGAGTCACGCAAAGTTTCAATGTAATTTGGCAGATGGTTTGATATATGAGAAATCTTCTATGAAGACAAGAATATAAGGGTTTGAAGATCTTCATACTATTTCCAGGTTTGAGGAAGTTGAGCTATTTATTAATTAATCAAGAAATAAGGGGAAATGATAATGAGCATATTTTTCTATGTTCACAGCTGCCATCTTGGATCCAATCGCACCATGTTTATATAAGGAGTATATTAATCATCTAGAGTTATAAAATACAAAGTAATGCTTTCAAGTATGTAGCCACCAACCGCATATTGACCTAGCATGTATTGGGGAAGGTTGTCTTTGTGTGCAGATAATTTCTAGAATAGTCAACCAGTAGTAATATAAATAAGGCATTCTATTGATATTTCCAAATTTTATTATATGAAATAGACATTTATGAATTTGTATATCTTCCATATTCATGCCTTTATTCCCCAGCAAACACACAGCATGGGTATTAGACATTCTTCATATAAAGCGCAGCTTGTAGAATTATTGTGAAGGCACAAGGTATATTTGGAGTCGGGTTGGCAATAGACGTGGAAGAAGGAAGTCGGGGTGGTGAAACAAATATGATAAAGAAGTGAGCTGAAACATTGCTAGTTTGGGGTGAATAAAGACAAATTTACTCATTAAAACTTTGCCAAGCAGTCAAATCTGAAACAGACTAATACAATCTGGGTGCTTAGTATATATATTTAATTTATGTCTAACGTGGAGTAGAGGGATAGGTTCACGAGTGTGTGAGTTTCCAGAAAGTGAAGTTGGGCTTGTATAAGGGTCGTTGGGATGAAATAGAACCACACGTCAGACACAAAGGACAAGACTCCTAGTCAAAGTCTGACACAAACCTAAGACAAAGAGGAATGCTAAAAGAATCAAAAGGAGCTTCTCCTAAGAACGAATTGGTCGATGGTATTGAAATCTTATTTTATTCACAGCAGTTTGGAGTTCCATTGAATAAGCCATCACAAGTCATAAAGTGATTTACAGCTAGGGTGACATGGAGCAGTCAAGAGAGGGTCAAAGAGGTTAGTTGTATGGGTGCCAAGTTTATATCTGGTCAACATATTTGGGTTAAGCACTACACGGGTCAGCATAATTATTGATAAATATTTTGTTGCGTTTTTGTAATTATCTTTGTAATTAGCAATTTTGAAGTATCAATATTATTCCTGGTTATATTGATTGTCATCAATTGGTACTTAGTTGTACTATTATATTATAGTAGTTGAAAGGTGTATCTCAAGCATGGCATTATAGTAGTTGAAAGGTGTATCTCAATGAATGCCTGCCCTTTACTATAAACTCAAAAGTATGGAAAGATAAATTGTTTGACCAAATGCTTAAATTATGAAACTGTAAAAAATCTACAAAATATTTTGGAACAAAATTGGTCTGGTTTCTTATAGAGGACAATTACATTTTTGGTCACTAGAGAGGAGAGTGCAAACATGGCATGATGGATTGACAATTTTAATCAGAGTGGTGTAGAGTTAGCATGATGGGTTTTTCCAAAAATTGGTTTGGGACGTTGGGATCACATTTGGTTTCAATTTGGCTTAGTCATATGATTTTGAGGTTGTGTTTGCATTGCTTGAGGACAAGCAATCTTTGGGAAGGGCGGGACTATAACGTCCCTATCTTTGGGTTCATTGGTACTATAGTTGGCTCTGACCTTCTTAGTGTGTGTCAGCATTATCAAGGGGCTATTTGATGTTACCAATGAGCTCAAATGATCTAGAGGACTTGGATGAAACTTTTTGAAGTTATTTTCAGCTTCTAATGTGCTCTCCAAGATTCTTGGAGAGAGCATCTATTTATAGTAAGTTACCCAATTAGGTTTGATTCTCATTATTCATCATCGGTATCACTCCAATGTTGTCAAATTTCGATTAAGATGCTTTTTGACTATGTTAATGGGTTCTCCTAATTGGGCTCCCATGCCCACTCTGGCAGTGTCCCAAATTCCTTGTGGGTATGTGGATCACGTACCCACAGGGAACCCAAGGCATCTGAGCACTCCCTGGGTGCTTCCAAACATTCTTGCAAGAGCTTGCACCTTACGAGTGGCAAAAAATAATAAAAAAACACTTAAAAAAATGCAAATAGTGTTTATAGGATAAAATTGTGAAAATGGCATGCACCATGAAGGTTTGTGTGGTTTTAAAGGCCTTAATTTAGGCTTGGAAATGGGGGCTCTATCCCTCAACCCCATTGAGGGTGTTGCCCCTAGACCCCCAAGAGGGGCGCTGCCCCTCGATCTCATTGGGGGTGTTACCCCCAAACCCCCACAAGGGGCACCGCCCCCAAACCCTGCTTGGGGCATTGCCCCCAAATCCCCAAGAGGGGTGCTAACCCTCAACCCCATCAAGGCCTCCATTCCCAACCCCCACTAATCCCCCATGAGGGGTGCTAACCCTCAACCCCATCAAAGGCCTCCACTCCCAACCCCCACTAATTATTGGGATCTACTATCACATAAAAAACTTAATTACAACAATGAGGGGGTCTAGGAATGGAGACAAAAAATGACAACTTAGACAATCATGATATCTTTATGACTATCATAATATCATTGATCAATGATGAAGTTATCATACTATCAAAGATCAAATGTCATTATTATCTTAAAATATAATATTATCAAATGTATTTGCAATATATATATCCACACACACACATAGCCGTACCCAAGAAAAAAAATCACCATATCGGCATACCAAAATCTTGTACCCATACCCGACCCCATACTAGAACTAACAACTTAGCTTCTTGACGTTTTCCACAAATCGATGTATTACTCAGCTATAATTTAATTATTTTTACTAAAGTTACTAAATTTTATTAAAATAATTTATTGGGCACCTTAGTATAATAACTAAGTTGGAATGAGAATGGAAAGTTTTAAATGTTGGACACTGATAAAGTGATTTTTGGTGCTAGAAATGTTTAATAATAATATAAACCACTTTTTGGAGTAATAAGGCTTAGAAAATTTATAAAGTGATTTTATATTTTATATTTTCCAAAAAACTTTTGGAAACGTTATAAAAAGAGTTTTGGGAGCTCATTTGGGGGATGCTTGAGAATTGATAACAAGTTGTTGCTGAATTGAAATTCATTCATCCAAGGGCTTTGTGAGGATGAAAACCCTCATAAAGGACATTAGCTGTGAAAGTGAAAGATCTTTCCTGGCTGATTTGCTAATAGTTCCATTCAGGAACTATGTAGGAGCTTCATTGATGCAAAATTTTTGTTTGTTGCCAAGCAATAAAGCAGACCATTGTGGGCAGATTTTGTTAAGACTAAACAACACTTTATGAGTATCAAAATATTCAATTTAGAGTTTGGACCCTTCATTTGCCGGATGTACCATCTTTGTGCAACCCATTCAGCCTGGAGGAAGGGTGTGGGGTTCTGTTGTGACCTTTTCACACATCGCCCCATCGCCAATGGGGACCCCCAGTTGTCGGGTAGTTTTTAGGGTTTTGTCTTCTTGCAACGGTTCCGTGAAGTCACCTTATTGAGAGTTTCAAGTCAGTCTGCCGAGAGTCACCCGAGCAGCGAGCCAAATCAATAATCCATGCTAGAATCAGTGCGTAGCTGTCATGGAAGCGCTTAGAAGGCCTGAGAGACGAGGATCGCCTGCTTTCGGCCAATTTTGAAACTTCCTACTTTTTAGGGAATCCGCTTTTTTGCTTTTTCGCTTTTTCATTTTTGGCATTTTTGGACCAAATGGGGTTCCCTATTTTTTAGGGATTTTAGCTTTTTCTATTTTTTAGAAATTTCTATTTTTAGAAAGTCAACCCTGGTCAACAGGTCAACTTTCTATCTTTAGATCCAAAAATCAGCCTAAAAATTAAAAAATCACTTGAAAAATCAAAAAGAGAAAATCAAAAAATCATTGAAAAATCTGGAAAAGCAAGCAAAAATCAGTTAAAAAGCATGGAAAATCAGTTGAAAATCAACTCAAAAGCATCAAAATTCTGGAAAAATCATTCAAAACCAGTCAGATCTGAGCAAAAATCACAGAAAAATTAACCTAAAAGAATGAAATTCATGATGAAAATCTGCTTAAGTCTGGAAAATTCGCCATTATCAAATGAGGAAGCTGGCCCTTGAAATGTGGGACGGAAAGAGAGAAGTGTCAATGATCTTGGGAAGTCCGCCATACTCAAAGAGATAAACGGCTTGGACTATGGCAAGTCCGCCCAGCTATAAGAAGAAGATGTCCAACATTCTTTAAAGTCCGCCATACCTTGTCTAGACTCATCCAAAGTCCGCCCATGCTCAAGGGGAAGATGTCTAAGACCATCTAAAGTCCGCCCTCACTTGTCCAAGATGCTTGTGAAGTCCGCCTTGACTTGGAGGAGGTTGGAAAGCATTCTTTAAAGTCTGCCATACTTTGGCTAAACACTAAGGAAGTTCGCCATGGTCTATGAAAGGGAAAAAATTGAAAATTTCACCAAGTGTTGGATGGCTAGAAAGAAAAATTTGAAAATTTGCCTAAGTATAGAAGCCTAAAAGGGTGGAAAATCAAAACTTTGGCTACGTGTTGTAACATTTTCAAGAAGCAAGGTGCTAAAGTTTGAAGGGCAAGTGCTAAAGGAAGTCCGCCATGGCATGTGGAAGGTGGAAAAGACTTAAGGAAGTCCGCCTGGGACATGGCAAAGAATAAAATGAAGTTTGCCTAGCATGAAAAGAGAAGAGAAATTAAAATTTGCCTAAGTGTGGATGTCCGGAAAAAGTTGATAAAGTTGGCCAAGCATACAGAGAGAAATGCACAAGGCAAAGAGGTATAAGTTCGCCCTTGGCTAAGGGAGATTAAAATTTTGTCAGGCATCATGGAATTTCGCCTAATAAAGACATCTAGACAAAGACTTTGCCTAGAGAAATTTGTTTGAGCGAGAAAAGAATTGACTTTGGCAGAAGAAAATAAGCTCAGTGCAATTAAAAATTCGCCATGGCATGGAAAAATAAGGATCTGGCATAACGATTGTCGACGAAATGGCTAAAATTTTGGCTTGGCTAGACAAAATTGTGAATAAAATTGGAAAATAAACTTTTAGCCAAAGAAAATGAAGAGAAAATTGAAATAGCCATGGGTCCAAAACGAACGGGTTGGAATAAATTAAAATATTTCAATATTTTAATAATTTATTTTTGACTACTTAGAAATTTAAATGCCTTGGACGAAATTAAATTCGCCAAATGGGTATTGGAGGAAAATAAATTGTGCCAGGCAAAGACAAGATCCAATGGAGAAAATTAAATTCGCTAGTGATTTAAGGCTTGGAAAATCAGATTTAATCAAGGCATTTAATGTTTATTTTCAAAATTTCGAAAATTAAAGATAAATAGCTAAGCAAAAATCGAATTTTTTTTTAAGATCAGTGAGATTTTCCTCGATAAGATTGCCATCAAGTTTTTTCGAAAAATATTGGAAACTTGCCTAAAAAAACAAATCGAGAGAAGAGAGAAGAGAAGGCAGTTGCTAAAATAAATTAAATTCTTTAACATTATAATGAGTTTCAGCAACTCATTTTTCACAGACACAGCTGAAGAGAAATTTGATTTCTCTCAAAATTCTCAAGCAATTAATTGTTCAGTAGGCAAGATCGAATTTTCCAGAGGAAGAAGTAATTTTATGCTGAAGGAGAATTTTCTCGAGAAAGGAAAAGATTTATTTGCTGAAAGTTGAATTCTTTTGTGCAAGAGGGGCGCACTTCATCTTTTGCTTTTTTGAGTAAATTATCAGAATTTAAATCTGATTTGCAGCCAGCAGTCTTTTACTGAGGTTTGAAGTTCGATTGAATAAGATTAACCATTCTTCGTCTATCTCTTTCATGTTGATTCAATTCTGGCTAAAATTTCAACTTCATCCATTTACTTTCAGCTTGCTTTTTCACAGCAGTTCAATTATTTAATAAGCTGAAAGTAAATTATTCGAACACACGGTCTGGAAATAAATTATTTTAAAAAGTCTCAGTATTAATGTTAATATTTTTTACTGCAGGTTGATGACCACGGTAGGCGAATCATCAAAGAAGGCGAAAATGAAATTCGCCAACAAAGGTGTCCAGCGTGAATCTAAAATCAATTCAAAATGGAAAAATGTCACAGACACCAATCTGGGACATGTCGACTTCGAAGAGTTCAAAAGAAGAGTGTATGGACAGAACAGACTTCCGACACCAATAGCCAGGCGGATGGTAAGAAATGGGATTTTTCAGGCAGCTAGATTCCCGCCTGCAATGGATTGTGCAGAATTGATGGTGGAATGTGCTATCCACTATGATGCTCAGAAGAGGCAGATCATTGCACCTGATAGCAAAATTTTGGCACACTTGAGCGAGGTGGCAATTCAAGAAACTTTTGGCATCCCAGCACACTCTCGGACGGTCTATAAGACCAAGGAGGAAGCTCAGCGTTTGTATGACAGTGAGTCAAACTTATGCGCAACAAATGTTAACAAGGCATGGTTGGAGAAGCCTAAGTCGTCAATAAAGAAGATGCCCAAAAGGCCACGCCGGACGGACTTTAAAGAAGATTTTGGGGACATCATTTTGATGTTGAACAGAGTCGCTGGCAACCCGCAAGGTGCATTTTTCGAGAGCTGGATGTATTACTTCATAGATAAGATCACTTCTGGTGTAAAAATGTTCAACTGGTCAGGAATGATAAGTGACAATCTTCACGAGCAGTTGGTCAATTTGGAAGAGACCAAGTCCTTTCACATGAGCTCGTATGTTGTCTACTTATTGGCCAGATCATATAAATATCCAAGACTAATTTGCAAGGGAAAAATTGGCAATGGAGAAAACGAACTCAGACCTTATGACTGCTACCCACAACTCCAACTGAAAGAAAAGTCTCATTTCAGAAGGGTGCATGATGCCTTCTTAATGCATATTACCAGAACACTTCAAGGAGGAGTGCATCAGAGGCTGAGCCATGAGGCGAAGAGTTTAATCAGTAAATACGGATCTTGGTTCATCCAATTCCCAAAATTTACGTATGTCAGGATCCAGGGATTTACTGGAAATCCCTATAAGTTGCCCATTTATCCGACAAATTGGGTGATTCTACTCGAAGTCCTGAGGCAGTTAGAAGAATATCAAAACATCTAGAGGCCAACCAAGAAAGCATCTGTTACATTCCCATTTTTCATTGGGAATATGTTAGAATCTTGTCCATCAGCACAGGCAACTGAGAGTGCTAGGTTGGAAATCCAGTGGTACCCATTCACAGCCTACAAGCCCAGGGTCAACTTTGACCCACATCATCATATCCGAACAGTAGATGGAAGAAGGTACAAGCATAGAGTGGAACTAGAAGACTTTTGGGCGAATGCCACCAATGAATATGAAGTCAGAAGGAGATTATGGTCCAGAATGCCATTAGACTTCATGAGGGCAATTGAGTTTTGTCGGCTGCCTGACCAGTTGTATGACGATGGGAACATCATCCAGCCACGCTTCAAGGAGATTCGACCTCTTCCTCCTGTGAGGTGGTTATGTGAGGTGGTTAGAACCTGAGCACTCAGACTTAGCAACATTAATGAGGCCAGTAGTCAAGTACTCTCAGTGGTGGGTTGACCATCATGTCCAAGAGATGAGACAGAGAAGAATAACGCTCACGTATGATTTACTGAGCGAGTCAAAATCGTATTCCTCCAACGTTGGTACATCACATCAGGACTTGGTTGAGATTAGAGAGAAAAGGAAAGAAATAGTTCCAAGTGCAAAACCCTTTCAGAAAAGACAGAAGGGAGAACCATCTCGTTCTGCAGCATCTCGGAACATTGACGAGCTGGTGGCTACCATAGATGAGTCCTTGGTCGAAATGATTGGACCTTCTGAAGCTCAGGAACAGAACAATGAATCTATTCAGCTGGATGACGAGGAGCCCTCATCACCTACAGGCATGGAAATACTAGGTTCGATAATGAGATGGAAGCCCGAAATAATGTCGACTTCGAAGAGGGAATGATTTCCGCTCTCAGAGAAGTCATGGATACTCCAAATGAGGAGGATGTTCCGATAGAAGATAGGATTGAGCAGCTAACTATTCCAGATTGGCTGATAGAAAGGATGAAGATTCAAGTACCTGCAGAAGCCCAAGAGGAAGATGATACTGCAGATTTCTTGGCAAGGTTGGAACAGATTGCAATCAAGAACCCTGCCAAGAAATTCTCTACTATTCAGAGGGACGAGATAGGCAGTCGTCCCGTACACATTGTAGTACCCACAGTGGACAAGCCACAAGACAAGATCACTCCTCAAGACTACGCCATAACCACTGTAGATCTTGGCCCAACCACAAAAGGCCAAGAAGTGGAGGAACCAGATAATTCTGTTTCGACCATCAAGGCAAGACTGGAAAAAGAAATGGCCAAAAAGGGGTATAAAAAGGAAGTTGAACGCCTAAAGGAGTATATACGGCATCTAACCTAGCCACTCGATCAAGGTGATGCAGTAGCTTCTCCTCTCCTCAATCCTTCACAAGAGATAACCAAGGAGGTAGAGCACGAGATGCTTACAACCAAGGAGGCTCAAGACTAGATGGTGAGCGAAGGAACGGAAGCGGCCTTGTTCATGGAGAAACTAGCACTTGCCTATGGGCAAACCTCGTCTTTTCTTTCCAAACTTGTTGATATGGCGGAGACATGGGAATGTATTACAGATATGCAAGAAAGGCTTATTCCATGCCTCAAGATCCTGAAGGGCACTCCAAGAGAGGAGTTGGTTGCTAGAAAAGTGATTACTGCAGGAGCAGCATATGATTTTCATCACTAGTTTTGAGTAGTAACTATACGGAGAGAAGTTTTGGAGAAGGCGAAAGCGGATGGGCTTAGAATCGAAGAGCAAGTCAAAGAAATTCGGGATAAAATTTGTGTGACAGGTGCAGAGGTGTTTGATCGTGAGATTATCCGAGAAAACAACATGCAGCTAGAAGCACTGAAGCGTAAGATTCAAGAGGTCTTCTTCTCGGCTACTGGACCACTTCTGAGACAGGATTTTGAGAGAGTGGCAGGTCTCTCAGCCATCCGGAATGATTTTGGGAAGCAGGAGGCGGATTGGGCAAATACCTTCGCCAAATGTGCAGAGAACTTGGATGGACTTGAATTCCGGATTAGCATGCTGCCACCCGTCACGATGGAGGAGGTTGTCGCAGTAGTGTCCAGGTTCATCAAATACAATGTTGCTCATGAGGATAAGGACACCTCTCCTTGATGATAGCTTCAACTGCCTCTTTACTGATAGTTTACGGATTGATAACTCATGTTATTTTGGGCAACCCTAATTAGGGTTGAGTTGTAATAATCTTGGCCGTCGATATTGTTTTAATCTCGGCCCTTCATTTTATTTTTGAAACTCTATTTAAACTGGTGATTTCTCATTTTCATTTGTAGTGGAGAAAGTATATGAAATTATTGCATTGAGACTATTTCCGATAGTAAAAGCTCTTATGCATGATTTGCTTTGAACAACTTTTATTGTCAAATAGTAAGCAAGGTTACATATATTCTTCTACCATAGATTAGAGGTAGATTAAAGTTAGAATTAAATTGAGTAGAATTTGCTTTGAATGTTTTGGTTAAGTGAATGAGAGATTGATCGTATGGATTTATGGTGAAACATTGCTCATACTTTCTTCGAATGGATGATTTGCAT
This sequence comes from Sequoia sempervirens, assembly GCA_007258455.2. Classification (NCBI taxonomy): domain Eukaryota; kingdom Viridiplantae; phylum Streptophyta; class Pinopsida; order Cupressales; family Cupressaceae; genus Sequoia; species Sequoia sempervirens. The sequence continues at coordinate 109,812,236 of VDFB02179234.1, forward strand.
TTGATGCGTAAAGTTAGCCTGAGCTTATAATTGTGGGTTCTTAACTTCGGTCTCATTCAAGGCTTGAAAATTTCAATCACACCCCTAGAAGATTGCACCCACTTTGCATAGTTGTCCAAGGGAGGTGAAACAAAGTGCTTTTAATTCCTTTCATTGAATTCTTACTGTCTCTCAAATTCCTAGGCGTAGAATAGATTCTCTGAACCCTTATCCTTTTGCCATTTTTTGAGATCCAAATTGAAGTCCTACCCAAAGAAGCCTTTTAATGATAAATCTGCCTAAGTCCCTAACTTGTAAGAAATAGCCTAGCGTAAGTCCCCTTGTTTATTACCAGCATATCATAGCGCCCATTGAGCTTATCCATAAGTCAAGACCTGACAAAAGAAACCTTGGAATCGCCATATGATCTTCTCGCAATCTTAGCATACGCGGTGGTTTTTCAAGAGAGGATAGAGTGTCTTTGGACATTTTATTCTGAAGTGTTCGGTGGATGATAAAACGTACACCAACAGGTTCCCAAGGCAAGGTGCCTAGGCTTTGAGGGGAATTTTTAATAGTTTGGGGGCGTTGTGGTGTGAGAAACACTTAGCAATAAAATTGGAGTTGGAACAGCTAGGGTTTGGAGGAATTGGTTGTCATTTTGGAGCCACAGGTTGCTGTTTACAGTCTATTTCCAGACCATTTATGCACAACAGCAAATGGGTATGTTTGTATTGTAATTTTGAGATAATTTGGCTGTTTGGGTATTGTAAAAGTCACTGTTATACTGCTGTCCAAACTCTATGATAATTCTGTAATTCATTTCTAGCTAGTAAGTAATTTCAAATATTTAAAATATTCAGTGTTGATGCCTTATGAATATCATTGGAAGTATTTTTATTTGATTGCATTGGCTATATTACCATCAAAACACATATTCTTATTCAGAAAACAAAACAAAAATATATATCTAGGGTGGTCATTACAATCATCAAGAATATAATCAAGAACTTATGGTTTGGTTTACTATGACCATCTCAAAACCATAAGAACCCTCCTTAGAATTTCTATAGGAAGGAGAAACAACTAGAGAATTGGATTGGATCTCTATGGTTGGATTCAAATGACATGTCAAGTTTTTGAAGGAGGAATTATATGAATATCTTATCTGCTAGATGTCTGTAAGTGCATCTTGAAGCAACTAACATATCTTGAATCTGTTTTTATGCAATCTTGCATTTGCCAACAATGGCCAACAACATTTTATAAGTGATGAATCTACTTTAAAAAGAATGCTCAGCAAACCATAAATGTTCTCGATTTAAGGTTATATTAAGTTAGAATTACTGGCTTTGAATAGAAAGGTACAAATTATTGAGTGTCAAATAAACCATATTATCAGGATGTCAAGGATGTTGATCCACTATTAAAGCCTGCTATTGGACAAAGATAGATTTTTATACTTAAAACTGTGTTATTGCTTCCAAGACATTTACCATTTAGTAATATTGTTAGGACAGCAAGATGTTGTATCAAATGCTTCTGACATTCTGTTTAAATGTATATCATTCATGGGAGTTTAGAGATGAATAATATCCATCTCCGTTTTGTCAGTCAAAACACGTATATGTTTTGAGGCTTCCAAAGTGGTTTATTTTTTTAATATATGCTTCTAAGATCTTCATGTGAGAATCTTTAAAACCCAACACATCAACTCCTAATTTTGGGCCCATCTTCAGATGACATTGTATCAATGTTTGCTCCAACAGTTGCACGTTCTAGTCTAGTCACCAGTTGTGCAGACTAACAAGCTATACCTGGGCCTGCAGCATTATGACATCGGCCAACAATATATGTAAAACCTACTCCTTTGGAAGATTATGGTGAATGCTAAAATTTAATTCTCATGCACTTTCCTTTCATTCATGCAATGAATGATGTATCACTCACTACAGTACAAACTAGCCTACACAATCAATCACTCTAAAGTATGTCGTCCAGTTTTAGATACTTCCAAATACTAGGGTAATGTACTTGCATGCTTTTAGTTTGTGTATTGAAAATCCAAACACCAATAGGTATATGGTTCATATAAGCAAAAGTATCTTTAGATACAAATACTGGCTTGCATGTTCCCCTATTGCCTACGTAAGCAAAAGTGTAACTAAATGCAAACAGTATACAAGAGGCACGATGCAAATGATGGAATCTAAAAGGAAAAGAAAAAAATTCTCTAGATAAAAATTCCTGATTTGCATGTTCCCCTGTTGCCTACAGAACCAAAAGTTTCATTAGATTACACAGAAAGCAAGAGGTGTGATATAAATGATAGATTCTTGAAAGAAGAAAATCATTGGTCTGATTTAAAGGAGAACAAGCAATGCAAAGAGGTATGATTTAAATGATGGATTCTTATAGGAATAAACTCATTATGTGCATGTTGATCTGAAGCAAACAATGCAAATTAGACAAAGGATAAATTTGCAAGGAAAATTAAAATAACTGATATTGATCAATCATCAATATAAAGGATGATAAAGATGTAAGATTTGAAATGAAGTGGAAAACTAAGAAAACAAAAAAAATATGAATGTCAAAAGTAGAATTTCAAGGAAAAAGTTTAAAGAGTTACAACAAGATCTTCTCTTGTATGAAAGTATGCATGCGCTTATAGAGAAGGAAATTACGTCCAAGCAATTCTAGAGAATGTAATGCAAGAACCTGCCCATGTAGAAAAATAAAAGCATATTTTATAAAATCACACAAAATTATAAAAAATTATTATTAGTTGTAACTGCATTGTTGTCAGTTGTTGACAAAATTGCTGGTTCAGGTGCAGGTTTGGTTATGGTGGTTTTAGCCTTCAGGTATGGCAGTTTGCTGATTCTTTTTATTACCCAGTTTCAGTATGGCTGAGTACAACCATACAATATAACTAAAATATTAAAAATATAAAAAAGGTCATAATTTGCACAATATACAAAATTAAATATAAAACATAGCTGATAATTGATAGTTCAATGTAAAATGTTAAGATAAACCAAAACGGTTTGAAAAATACAAAATACAGAAATACTCAGTGGTCAAATGTGCAGGTTTGGTTATGGTGGTTTAACATTTTTTTATTAGCTGGGTTCAAGGTTTAGGTATGGCAGTTTGCTGATTCTTTTTATTACCCAGGTTCAGTATGGCTGCATAAACCATACAATATAACTAAAATATTAAAAATATATAAAAAGTCATAATTTGCACAATATACAAAACTAAATATAAAACACAGCTGATAATTGATAATTCAATGTAAAATGTTAAAGATGAACCAAAACGGTTTGAAAAATACAAAATACAGCAATACTCAGTGGTCAAATGTGCCACTGCACATGGAAACTATATAAATCATCATATTGCTCTTGCAGCCCTGAACAATGAATAGCAATGGAGTTCTGGGTGAATGAAAATGAAAGGTAAAAAATTGTTCTTAGATTTTTTTATTTTTTACTTTTTCATTTTGTAATTTTTAAAAAAGAAAATTGATTAAAAATGTTGTTTATTGGGCCCAGGTATGACCAGGGTACAATCCTGGACTGTGAGTGTTGCCCAATAGATCTGAGATGTTCCCAGGCAAGACCAACAGCCCAGAACCTTACCCTGATTGTACACAGACAGGACCTGTCGCCAGTACAGATATGCCATAGTTACATGCTATAAGCTGTATGCAATACTCAGGAACATACACAGCTGTTATTAAAGAGTAGGTGAAATCCCAAATAACCAAGTATCTTCTTCTTTAGAAAGTAGTGCCACCAGTCCATCTGGCATAATCTTAGTAAAAGTTAGGGCATAACAACCAAGATAACCATTTGTATTTTGTTACGAGCTAAGGGAAGGCATGCCAAACTCCCAAAGTAAACAGCCATAGCTAACCATCAAACTAGAGAAACAATAAAATGAATCTCCATGGACACTCTTTAAAGATTCCTCTCTGAATTTAAGATTCAGAAATTGTCTTCTTTCTTTCCCCTCATTTCTATGTTTAAGATTAGGCATTTTCCAATTTTCTCACAATACAGAATATCTTTTAAGGGTAACTGAAACTTTTCAGCAATTGTGATTTAGTGCATGTATAAATTGTTCTTTTATAAAGACAATAATTTTTTTAACATTTTATTTTTATGTCCAGACTCTAAACATCTATAACCACAATAACCAACCAAGAAATGCTTTAATCTGGACCCACTATTATGCTTGAAAGCATTATAGGGAAAAAGATAAGCATGGCCATATTCAATTAGAAATTATAATTATAATTCTTTTGAGTATCCCAATTGGAAAAAATGCATGCTATTATTTTAGCAAGCAATATAATGTTTGAATAATCAACCCTTTAACACATATACCTCCCTATTTTCTAGAATAAAGAATGTGTCAGGGAACAAGTGTCAATTACTTTGACTGTTCAGACTGAAATAGTGTGCTTTGTTGCTGATAAGAGCCTTTACAGTGTCTAACCCCATTGGATCTGCCTCCTCAATAACCTTCAAAACTGTACCACCTCCAGTGAACAAATAGTATTTAACATTATCCAGTGCAGCTTGATATAGGACAGGATGAAGGCTGTCAATAATGAAAACAACATTAGTCTTTCTGATTCTTTGCAAACCATAAACAAGAAATTCAAACTCAGACATGCAAATGCAAACATCAACTGTTAATAGAAAACCAGCTAAATAGTAACAGCTTGTAGAAAACTCATTCACAAACCAGGAAAGGTATGTTCAGAGCATCCCCAAAATAAGTGTAGAAATTCTATTACAAGAATACCACGGAGGAGATACTTAAATTGTAGTTAGTAACAGAAGCTTACCTTTTAAATGTCTGAAGTGTGTCACCACCTCCAAAGAACTTTTGGGCTGAGCGATTTTTATCAATGACCTCATCCATTTTGCTTGTACCATGCCAGAAATGGGGCATGAGTCCCATCACAGCATTTACAAAAATTGTCTTAGCTGAGTTCATTGCTTGTGCAACCTCATCTGACTCAAATGAAATAGGATCAACATCAACTACATACTTATAGGTCTGGCCTGGAGCAAAGTCCTGCAAATATTAAGAAAGAGAAGTTTTATAATCATATTATAGTAGGAATTTATTTAGGTTCCAAACTCCCACAATTCTAGCAACCAGACTAACAAAATTTGCATTATTTACCTTAACATTGATTGTCCTGTATTTCCCTTCAAATCTACCCTCCAATGTATCAGTTTCCACTAGCCACTGGACCTCCACAATCTTTTTCTCTGTTTTATCCTGTTCAACTAGTTCTTTTGCAAGTTCAATGTCGGAATCCTGCAAATAAAGATTGATACAAACAAACATAAATCAGTAAACCTGCAAGAAATTTTATAGAGGCAAATCTCATACTAATTGAAGAAAAAGAATGTGATACCTCTACACCAGCAATTTTAACTCCATATTTGGCACATAGATATGTATTGTAAATAAGCCCACCCAGAACTAATTTATCAACTTTCTTGTATATCTCGTTCAATGGACCAATCTTAGTATCATACTTGGCTCCAGCAACAATGGCAACAAATGGCCTGTTGGGAGTAAGAAGTGCTTGCACATGGTAAAGCTCATCCTGCAAACAGTTTGACAATTAATCAGAAACTTAAGTAGACATCCTCCACTCACAGAATTCATAGACAGATCAAACATAACATAATTATTAAAAGCACCCAATCCAAATTATCAAAGAAAACAACACTTGCCTGCATACATAAACCTGCATAGGAGGGCAGATATTTAGCAACATGGAATGTTGAACCGTGAGGTTGCCATGATCCAAATGCATCATTTACATAGACATCAGCTAGAGCAGAAAGCTGAATGACAAACCTTTCAAGCTTTTCTCCTTTATCTTCCTCTCCCTGTTGCATCAAAAAGTTAACCTCACTTTGAAAGAGATGCCAACCATAGAATTTTTAAATCCAAAATTAAGGAAAACTTGCATATCAAATGACTAAGGTATTGAGGACCCCAGTTCTACTCCCTGCAGATTTGATTTTGAACATGTGTGGCTTAGGGATAACAAGCTAACTGTGCTTATTAGGATGCCAAAGTTCAAAGCTTGACTGCTGATATACTATCAAGCATGAACCAGCACACCAATTGCCAGAGACAGGAAATCATAACAAACCCCAGAGCTTACTCCCAATTGATGAAGGAATCATTCCAGCCATGTGAATGGTAGAATCCCAATAGCTTGTCTCTGTGTACCGAGCAAGAGGATTGCAGGCTTTGGTTACCATCTAGTCCAGGCCTCAAATTTCTAAGGAAGCAATCCCATGCAAGGGGTTTCAGGTTCTATAACTATGGAACAAAAGGTCCCATGAGATGAGGAAAAAACTGCTACAGGATAAATTGGAATCTTATCCGGGAAAATCAGAGCCCCTACCTTTTAGCTTTCAGATTTTCAGCTGCTGACTGTGGGATGGGGTTGGAAATTTCCATGCCATTTTAGGGGTTTTTTGTTCCAGATGATGTCATTAGAAGGCTAGTGAAATTGCTTTTGCTTCAATTTATAAATTTAGCATTAGCAGGTGCTATGAAATCCATGGGACCTCCAGCTTCCTAAAAATGCTCAACTAAATGTTTAGCCTTGGCTGCTACTGTAAAATCTATGGGACTGCCTGATTGTAAAAGGCTCCTAAATTTCCTCAATAGCCTTAAAAGGTTTTGGTGACAAATCTAATAATCAGTGCAGATCACAAACAGTCTATAGCCCAAAGTTCAGAAATTATGATATTTGTGCAACATTCCTGAAGACACCTATTCATTGGGGTATTTATTAAACTATTACACCTAAAGCCAAAAGAGAGGAATCAAGCAAAAGAACTAACCGCAAACCACCGAGTGTTGGGCAGGTAGATTCCACCAATCTTTCTAGTCTTGAGGTCATGGATCAACCAATTGATGGAGGTATCAATGTCCAAGATTCCATCTTTCTCAGTAGCATTGAACTTAGGAACTGCAAACTTGATACGCAGCTTGCGTTGTAGATATGCAACAATAGCATCCACAGATTCATCCTGACGTATCGAGATGGTCTTGGTCTTCTTGTCATATGGTCGTCCAATATGGCTCATTATAATGGGCCTGAAAGTTCAATTTCAGCTAGATAAAATCATCCCAAACAAGATCATGGCATTTCAGTATAGCTATACAATACCAAAAGAATAGTCAAACCCACCTTCCCCCACGCTCCACTATGTTGTACATAGTTGGCAGAGTTACATCGATCCTGTACTGATCTAGTATTTTCCCTGCATCCACCACCAAGGGATACCTTTCAATCAGGCTACTGATAATAAGAGGCCAACACTATAATGTTACTTGAGATAATCCAATAACATTGTGAATCCCAGAAAACAACAAACAATCCAAATTTTATAAACTAGAATAGAATATTTTCATTTATCTATAAACCCAATAGGATTTACAGAGGGAGCAAGTTGCAATAGAATTTACAAAAACAATTCCACAGCTTATATGCCATTGACATCATTGCTGTAGACAATTTAGCTGCCATTTACATATGAATCATTCTCTACATGACATATGCAAACCCTCAATACTCGTTTGTTTTAATACTCTATAAGATCTGTCACATATCTCATTACTTGTTTAATGGGAAAACCCTCAATAATCATTTGTTTTTAATAAGCTAAAAGATCTGCCTCATATCTCATTCCTTGTTTAATGGGGAAACCCTCAATACTCATTTGTATCTAAAACTATAAAAGCTCTGCCACATAGCTCATTACTTGTTTAATGAGCAAACCCTCAATCTTGTAATTTATATAAACTATTCACGTCTTCTGGCTTTCAGCCAATTGGGCTATCAGTAATTGTAACAGAAATGTTTCCAAGAAATCTATTGCAACTTCCTCCCTCTATTGTAACAAATCAATTCGAACTCAGTTGATCCATCAAATTTTGATACAGAAATGTCTACAAGAATCATCTCAAACATATGCAAGATAAAAATGAAAAGGGAAAAGAACTGCTCCCAAAAGCCCTGTCAAACCATGTAATAAGAACTCTAAAATTGAAAACAGTTAATCTACAAACATTACGGTCCAATTAGTACATGTAATGCTAAATGATAATGTTACTAAAAATTAATTTTATTCGCATATGCTCCCCCAAAAATGATCAAAATAGATCCCATAATACACGAACAAATTACAAGAATTGGCAGAAGATACTTTTCCTGGTCCAATTATCTGAGCAAACATTTCAAGTGGAAAGTAAGAATTCACCTCAAGTTTTGATGTTACTCTCTCAATGAAACATAACTGAATGGGATACGGCTGTGGTTTAGCTGAAAATTGACAATTTTAGCTGAAACATAACTGAAATTTAGCTGAAAAAAGCCCTGAGCTAAACTTTTGTAGCTTTGGATTCTATAATTGATCAAAATTCTAGAATATCATTACACTGCTCAGAGAACAAACCATATGTAAAAAATTTAAAAGAGATGCATAATCCCTCGTTACAAACATATGAAATATGCAAAGTGATCAAACTGGCATGCATAAAGATGTTTGTATAGAGCCTTAGGAAAACCCCCATCTAAAGGATTTATGAAGGTCAGGTGGACTACATGATTGACAAAACTAATATTTATTTTAGAATGAAAATATTTTGTACTGATCTGATTATAGTTGAACTGCCTTAGACAATTCATCTAAGAGATAATTCATCTAAGACTATGATCATTGAGTATTTTTTTATTTTGAGAAACAATTGTGTTCTATACTCTTTTTTCTTTCTGGGTCGGTTACATAACTAACTCCTCGACCGCTCTTTGAAAAGACTCGTTTTAAATACCCTAAAGAAAGGTCTAGGATTAGACATGAAATGTTTAGAAAAAATCAATTCAGCTACCTCAAAAAAACCCTGATCTAGGGGTTTTGAGATGATCGTCTACACTGTATTATCGATCAAACTTGTATCAAAGTTTTAAATAAAAATATTTGTATACTGAGCTGATTACAATTGAAATGCATTATACAACTGATGAACGCTACGATTGTTAAGTATTTAGAATTTGATGTTAAAAATTGTAACCGAAATGTCTTTTTAACACTTATCTCAAAGCAACTGTTCCATATCCTCTTTTCTTTCCGATATTCGACTGTAATAGATATGAAACCTGCCTACGAAAACAGAAAAAGGAATACCATTGTGTGCAAAGTTATTCTAACTCATTGCCCAACTAAAAACAAAATGTAGAGAATTATGAAACGTGAAACTGGGGTGCACAAATAATCTATCTTCTCTAGAACCTTGATATCTTTTCTTACAGTAAATTTGCAGCTACTCGCCTGGATTGACCGAACTAACAATGTAAATTTAAAAACCTTAGAAAGCAGATAAAAGAATATGTAGCATAATTATTATTGTGCGCCAAATTGTATAATCAGATTGAAATATCAGAAACGAACAAAAAAATCGTGCAGTCAAAAAACTAGAACTTGGTGATGGAAAAAAAGCTTAAAAAACACAATAATATGCGCGCCCAAACCAACAACAAAACTTACAGAACCTGCCAAAGCAAGAAAAGAGAATAGCACTGTACTTGGGAGCTAATTAGGCGGATTGATCCAACCATCAGTAAAATGTTAAAAAAAATAAACATTCCAAAGAAAAGAAAATATAAATAAAACGGTTACTTCCTGCTAAAAGTTTTTCACAATTAATGACAGAAAACTCATACTCATCTACAGATTGCGAACGGTCAAGCACAAATATTGTTATTTCCAGCTAATGTTGCACAAAATAACTAAACATTTCTAACCTTTTTTAACGACATTGTGATCGACTCTAAGGAGAACGATCTTGTCTCTGAGATCGGCCTCCTGCAAGAGAGGTAACCGTTCATCCATCTTCACTTGATCCATCCCATCATCCACGCTGTAACCAACATGCACGCCATTGTCTGGACTGTATTTGGCCATCTTTAAACCCTTACTGCTTCTCAGCCTCTCTGAAAGCCAATTTATATCTCAATAGGTCCCTTGTTCATCACGATTTTTCTTTTTTAACAAATTTAAGTCCCCGGTCTCATTCAGCTCCTGGTCTTCTAAATCCACGTTCTGGAAGATTGAAGTTGGTCAAGGGATTCGAGCCGTTGTGGGGAACATACCAGAGCATTTCGTATCTCGGTGTCAACTTTGGTTTCTAGAATGCTTGGGCGGGACACGTGTCCTCGGAGACTGCCCGTTTGTGGAAAACAACAACCAGGGGCGCCGCCTTTGTTGGGCGGTATTGTTTCCCAGTGGTGACGATGTCTGCCACGTGTCGACCACGTGGTGATGGGACTTAATAGTGGTGCTGAGTCACCACAAGCAGGAGACAATTAGCAGTATAACATATTTTTTATTTTCTTCCCTTTCCCTTTTTCTGTTTTAGAAGGCGGTGAATTATCTATGAAAACTAGTTTGTAGGTGAAAATTGTTTCCTACAAACTAGATGACCATTGTTTTTCATAATTAATTCAAGATATAGAACCGTTGATTTTTTTTCGCCGTAGATTATTTTGCCGCTTTCGTGAAAAAACGGTAATTTCGCAACAGTAGTTTCCTTTTTCACGCCGGTCTTTCCTACACCCCAGCAACCACGAAAGTGCTTTATTGCATTACGGGAAATGTTCGAGCTCGTTTATTTACTAGCACTTCACCTAAAGGAGGTACAATGGTTACTCGGACTGTATTTTATACTAGCTTATCTATCTTATAATAATCTATATAAATAACGTCGAGAGATATCTTTTTTTTCTTGGCAGAATATCCAGGGGTTTGATTATGTTCTTATGTCTCATATCGCCCAAATTCTTCAGTTCATTCATTAATTTTGTTTCTCTAAATTCTGCATAATTTGGCAATCACTTATTATAGTTCCTTAAAAGGCCAAAAAGTATCCATTCAATGCAGAGAGTATGCCATTGCACAAATTTTCCAACAAAAAAAATCATAACAAAAATATACGTTCATAATCAATCAAGTATTATCTATCCTTGTCTTCATGTTTTCACAAAATTTTATTTAGTCAAATGTGTAGTCCTCTGGGAAATTTTGGAATAAGTAATTGAAATGTGGTAGTGATCCATGAGGATCAAGATAAATAAAATCTTTAAGTCGGTTGGATTTGGAGAAAAGACACAGACAAGAACAAAATGACAGAGAAAAAAATTGATGAAAGAGAAGGACAATTTTGCAGTATCTGGGTTGTTCCACTACCTACATCTTGGGAGTCTTTTTGACAGCCTTGGAAGGGGTTTTCACCTTGGGCCTCCTTTGAGAGGGAGCCTTTTCTGAAACAGTTTCGCTAACCTCCTTGCTTTCCACTGTCACAATTTTCTCAGCAGGCTTCTTCTGCACAGGCTTCTTTCTTGCTTTGGGCCTCATTTTTAGGATAACTACCTATATTAAGTTTGTTAGTGGAAAAGGTGGTGGATTTTGTGCATTTGTTGCGTAACAAACGGTTGATGCTTTTGTTCTACAAATGCCTAGAACAGTAATGATAGGAAATCAGGATAGGGTTTCGCTCCATATTTGAGAGGGGTAGATCCCTCTTATAATAAGATATTTTTTGATGTTTTCTATAGATGATAAATCATAAAAATAATAATTTGAATTGTGATGTTAGTTTTCTGGATTCAGCTGGCATGGGATCAGTGATTGGTTAGTCAAAATAAAAAGCAACAGGTGATTAGAAAACAAACTTCTGTAGTAATAACATTATATTTATTATTAGCACTTATAAGTACTCTAGTCTGGCTTCTATATGCAATTATTATTACAGAAGCAACATTGTTTGTAATAAGTTGCCAACTTTGGTCATTGATCTCCAACTGAATAGATACCTACAGAATGGCCACAAACATGATGAGTTTAAGTACAAAGTGACAAGGCTTCTCTCCTTGACTTTAAGAACATTATTCAATGTACTCCCTTAAAGAAGTCCAAGATTAGGGAATAACATAAAATATGAAGGATTCCTAGGTGGTCCTGCATGATTAAAAAATCTAGAGTCAAGCCTTTAAGCAACAATCAAGTATGAATAAAAGTAAGTGCAACGATATTGATTAAAATGTATGGTTTCTGGATACTTGTGTATTCGAGCATGTCATACAACATGGATTTTCTTAAAACCTGGAATAATTAAAAAATCCAGAGTCAAGCCTCTAAGCAACAATCAAGTATGAATGAAAGTAAGTGCAATGGTATTGATTAAAATGTATGGTTTTTGGATACTTGTGTATTCAAGCATGTCATACAACATGGATTTTCTTAAAACTTGGAATGAAGCTATAGAAGGTAAAATGGTCCTCATCATAGTTGAATCCTAGCCTATCATGGTCATGAATGTTATATCAGTATATTAAATCTTTGCAGTACTGATTGAAAGAGCTTACCAATGCATCAGACAACATGAATCTCAGGCATGTAGTGGAAATAGGAGAGCAAAGGACTACAAAGAAAAAAACAGAGCTACTTTCATTCCATAAAAGAGTGTTTAGTCATTATATCTTCCCATTCCAGATTTTCATTGACAAACAAAGAGAAGGTTTACTGCAGGTTTTCAACAGATTTCCAGCAAGTGTTGATTGTTGGAGGTGCCTTTGAAACTTATTGCAGGTTTCCATCAACATAGCAACATTATCTTCCATCCTGAAATAGCTATGACAGACTTTTGTCAGATTTTTTATCATTCAAATGATAGTAAGCATCAATTTTTCAGATCTCTATAGTTTTTAAGGTCTAATTTTTGCAAAAGGAGGACTATGTGATGGTTTTCAACATTGGCACTATGTGTTCCATAATTCCTCATGCCCCCGGGTTTCACAACACTCAATTTAAAGATTTGTATAAGGCAATTAGGGTTTGAAGGATTTCATTATGAAATATCACTTCCAAATCATGGAATGTGCATCCAGATTGGTGTGTAAAGTCATCAGCTCTAATGCGACTCCTCATTCTTTCCCTGCCCTAGGTGAACTCTTTGTGACCTAAAACTTTCACCAATTTTTACTCCAATTACAAAATCAGAAAATAAGTCCAGTGCTGCTCTATGGAAGCTAAGAAGATATCTTACCAATATCCTCCAACTTACAGAGGAGCATTTGAAGACCTATTTAGAACAAAGAGTATTTGAAGACCAAAAGTATTTAAATGAAATTGTAACAAGAGGTCAATCCTAAATGTGAGGTTGACCTGTAAGATACGACAATATCACAGGGAAAGAATTTATTCTTCTTATTCTAAAATTATGGGAAAGTTTCTTCCTCATCAATGGAAAATTTAAAAAGTTTGAAGGATACATACCAAGTCCAATACACTTCTATCATAGTTGAGAAGATATTTTAACAGTATCCTCTACTTAGAATGGGGAATATTTGAAGATAGTTTAGAACAGACAATTTTTGAAAACCTAAGATATTTTAACAGTATCCTCTACTTAGAATGGAGAATATTTGAAGATAGTTTAGAACAAAGAATTTTTGAAAACCTAAGATATTTTCTTATCCCCAGTTAAGAAAAACAACAATGAGCTAGAGATAATAAACAAACTTGTGATCATACCCGATAAGACTCTCCTATTTGATACACATATGTGTCCATGAAATTTTGCCTCATTCAAGCATTTGTAGGCCAACATTCGTTATAACCAGCCACAATTTTATTATTTGGATCTAGATGTTTCGTTTGTGATACATTAAAAAAATGCTTTCCTAAGAGTTTCATGTTTTGCAAGTTGTCCTACATTGTTTGCAATGCCAAGTCCCAACCTACCTCCTATAGAAAGAGAAATATCATAGTGGTTACAAATGTCAAGGATTTATCCGAATGTTATATGGAAATTCTCTTAATGATATGTCAAACATCATTTTGTATGAATAAAAACTCCTTCAGATACAATTCCAACCATCTGCTTAGCAATCAAAGGAATACAACAAAGTGGAACACCAATAGTTATTGTGATGTAGTCCACTCCTTGTTCAGCTTGTATGATCAAAGTTTCTCTAAAAATCTCCCAGATTAGCTTCTCACCAATTCTGCCAACCTTTTCAAGAGCTTGATATATCAATACCATGCCCATTGGCACAAAAGAATTATGCAAAATTCAGTCACAAGTTTCATGAATGTCAATTATGCAAAATATACTCACAGGTTTTATGAATGTGATGGCTAGTGTTCAATATTTCCATTCATATTTACTAAAATAATTTCTCAAAACTATCATGGGTTCCAACTCTAGATGATTCTTGTTTGAAGGAATAATAACATTACTACGAGCCACCTCAGAATGAACAATTTTAGTATCAACATTATTTCTTTAACACAAAACAACGTCTCTTCAATTACGATACCCTGTTTTGCATAAAACATCTGTGTAAAGCAACAATCATCATGAATTCCATAAATTCCAATCCATTTCTTTCTAATCTTAGGTAGACCAATCCAAAGATTTATATCTTGAGGACCACTTGCATCACATACATCAAAAAAAGCTCTCTTCTAGACAAGTGCATGCCATGAAATGGAACATGCATGACTAACAAACTTAGTTTATGAAAAGTTCTCTGAATTATTATGTGCTGCTGGGGAAACACTACCCAATTGATGGAAGTGGCAAAAAATCTTGGGCTAATGAATCCAGTGTATGCCAACTACGTTTGTCATTCCCTACTCCAATAGAAGAATCCACTGACAACGTAGCCCATACTGAACTATATTCCTAAATATAATTCATTCCATCAATTGACATGTTATAGAAATATTCATCGCCCCTTCAAAAGATGTAGCCCCTGCTAGTTTAATAACTTCCCCCTCAACTACTATAATATGAAGAATAATATCATTGTGCACAAGTGAAGTTGATGTTGTTTAAGAGGTGAATCTAACCATAACTTATGCAACGCCCTTTATAATTTCATCGTCCTCATTTTGAAAAGTAGAATGTCCATATCACTCACTTTCTGATTGACTACTATGACTTCCTAATGCTGCTCACATGAAAGCAATGTTGGTAGAGGTGAAGGAATTAGCTTGTACATCTGCCATTTGCTTGTTAGTTTCTAAATCCTTTACAATAAATTGATTTTGTGAATATTAATGGTGTCTACCCTTCAGGGAGTTATATGAGACCAATTTCTTTGAGAACAAATAGTTTGATGCCCTGTCTGTGGGTGAATTTTTGTGTGGAATTCTATTAAGCAATTGGCATACCCATGTTTTTGGGCAAATTTGTTTGAGGAATTATGTCAAATAGTCTGCATTCCTAGTTTATGACTCCAAATTTTGTATTTAAGTTTGTAAGGTATTTTCAACAGATTCTTTTTGTTTAGATGAAGTAGCAATGGCATGATGTCATATGACATTTCAGAGCCTTTGCATTTCAAGTTCCATCTCCAAAAAATCTACATTTTGACCCTGAGAAACAATAATCACCAAGTGTAATCCGTATTCTAGTTGTGTTTTTGAAGGTGCATAGGGAGAAAGCGTGAGAGCATATTTTTGTTCTAAAGTGCATGAGCTTGCTAGTGTACTTTCAAGATCACAAGCCAAGGTAACAAATAGGTTGTGAGCTGCAGGAGGAAAGGAGGTGTTTGGTTTTGAATTTTGGGGTATATAAAGTTCCTTTGGGATAGAGAATTGGCAAAAGGGATGATGTATTGAAGTCTTTATGAAGAGCTGTGTAGAAGTTGTTGAGGCTTTTATCTAAGATTTACTTTCAAGGAAACAAAGTTTGGTGTTGGTGTTGGTGTTGGTTAATGTATTAGGTGCAAAATTCGCAGGCATTTTTTGGTGGAAGAGTTTGATCTATCAGGAGAATAGGCAGAAAATTTATCAAGCTGAATTGGATGAGATAGAGAAAATGAAGTAGGTCGAAGAGGATATTGATTCTACTTTGATAGCGGGGAATGAAAAGGCTGAGAACAATGAAAATAAATAACAATATACAAGTTTGTTTCTTCTGTGTCCTGCATTTAATAACAAAAGTTCACTTTCAAACTCTGTAAAGAGGCATGGAAAGAGTAAAAAACTAAAAATATGCAACAGTGAGTTTTAGAACCTTTGAAATTTTCAGAAATTTTCACCAGATAAGAGTATGATAAATACATGTAAGCTATATGACTGACAATATATGATTAAAAATATTCACCATTTGTATCCTAAATTATCAAATGCAAAGTGGAAGCATCAATAAGTATCAAAGTTTCATAAATTCCCAAATATAAAAGAGAGAAGACATAATTGATAACTCTGACCTTAATGGAAAGTTTTCCCATGTGCTATAGACATGTGAAGAGAAATGTTTCTTGTAGGAGCATCGAACATTGACAAGGTAATCCAATTTCACTTTGTAGACTGCTACCTGTGGGAGCATAAAATAGTTTATAATGCATTCATAACCCACTTGCACATTAAGGAGGAAAGAAAACCTATAACATAGATGGAATTCAATGGATTTGCAAAACATAACCTACAATATAGATGGAATATGGGGATAGTGAATGAAACAATTCCAAATCATTGTCATAAAGCTTTAGGAACATTACTTAGAGGAATACCTATCTAACATTCATTTATCATTGGTCCTTGTTAGACATGTTCATCCTTACATTCACAGTATGATGTTGTCATACCATTAGATAGTTCAAGCTATCATGCTTCTCTATCAAGACAATATTCTCATCCAATCTTTTGTATTCAAAAACCTTCATATAAAACCCTTCTAGTTTTACTGACAGTAGAAACCCTCATAAAGCAAGCTAAATTCTGTTCTAAAACTTTTAGATAGCCTTTATGTTTTTTCTGACATTTGCAAACCCCATCAAACATTCTAAATTTATCAAGAAACTAATTGGACCTTTGCTCCCTCCAAAGTATGCAACAATCCTCGTTTCTCATTTTTATAAATCCTCTACTATCTGGCTCCTTATCAATGTAGAGCCTAAAGTATAGATTATCAATCTCTAAATGATATATTTGCTCAGTTGATTGACCATTTATGGTGAAACTAAGGCTGTCTAACTGGGAAAATGCTAGTATTCCTGGATGGGGATTTAATACGCGCTAAATGCAACCATCCTAGGAGACAGTTTCATTATTCATATAGGATCACTTTTATGGGAAGATTTGCTACCGAGGAAGACTTCAAGCTCTAGAAAAGTCTAAAATGTTAATATCTACCTTATGATGTTATGTGCAAATATTAAAGACTTCATTACCAGCCTTATATCAATGCAACAATTGTTGTTGTTCACTTGTAACACGTGACCATGTTCAGAGTCAAGGGTTGTCAGAAAGTAGTTGTAACACGTGACCTAATGTATGAAAGTTCTCAAGCAATTAGATTAATTGAAGCAGAAATGGGGTTTTCGTGGTATAAGATGCCAAGCCTAGATAACACAGAAACGTATTTCCTTGCACTCAGATTTAATAAGTATGCGCGGTTTGTAAACGCAGTAGAGAATAACAATGGGAGCAGATTGTTTAGCACACGGTACTGAAGAGATAAGTTGTTTTGTTCTCAAATATAGTAACTAACCACAGCGTGGGCAAACGTTCATATCATATGATACACACAGATTTGAAAATGTATCCACTGCTCTTTAACCAACATATAGATTTCACAGCAAAATGTTAAATACAATCACAGAATCTTACTCGCAGTTTCAGAATGTGTATTCAGAAATTTGATGTTCACGGTATGAAGATTCACTGGAAGCGTACATTCCGTGTAACATTCTATAATGCATCCAGATTCTGATTTGGAATTAGATGGCATATTAGACACTCGAACTTGCCCAAGTAGTTGTGATGAAGGCGCTCAGGAAATACCGGACAATGGAGGATGAGAGCCTGGATGTGCTTGATCTCTCAATGGCGCGATTCTTTGCAATTCTTATTATTTAGTACTTAGAGAAAGAACTAAACTCACATTTTTTTGCAATTCTTTGCATGTACAGCAGCAGTTTCGCACAATTTTTTGCATGTACAGTTTTGCACGCACAACAGCTGATTTGTTTTGCGTGTATACAAACATCCTATATTCCCGTTCAGAAGTGCATGCATCACACATAGTTTCCTATATTCCTGTTGGAGCACCCTTTCCATATCGAACAATCCTGGTATCTTCTCAATCCTAGATTTACTCTGCAGTATTTATGTACACGCATTCACCTATCATTACTCTGCAGTATTTCACGTCCTACACGCAAGTTCCTATTTTTTTCTTTTCCATATTAATTATCAACGGTGGTGAATTTCATTTCATCCTAGATTTACTCCAAAGTGGTAAACACATCCTCCAAAGCCCCCCTTATTAATGTTTGTCAGCCGGTAAAATTGTTTTTCCAATGGACGTTTTTATGTTTATGTATATGGAAATTCACGGCAAATTGGCATTGTAGTGGAATGCCTCTGGACGTAATAAAATATGTTTGAAAGGAGGTTTATAATTGAATTTATTAAGTAGTAAATGAACAAAATATGATGGACAAAATAATTTCAAGAGTAGAAGTTGCATATTATGACATAACTCAAAATATTTGAAGATATTTTCTACATGTGTTTGTGACAAGCTAGATATTGGAAAGTAGATATATAGGTCTCAAGTGGGGCAATTTTTGATGTACCTCACTCAATAGAGGAGTCCATGGAGAAGTCTTGAGGTGAATTCAATAGAATTAGTATCATAGATTAATGAATCCAAGCTCACAAACTTCACTTAGTAAATCCAAAAAGCCATAAAATGTAGAATTTCGACATGAAACAACAATTTATTTTTTTTCACTTGTTTTCCTTTATTACTACGAATCAACAAACAAGGGTTTGATGGTTTTGCCTATTTTTGTAGGAGATTTGTTGCTTGCAAATGCCTCCTATGGACATGTAATAATTAGCCGAAATGTTAGGTAACTTCTTGGCTATGTGTTGTGATTTGTTTTTGTGTATCATTATGAAGGAACTTATTAATCTTTTACAATATTTTCTTACCAACATTCTAGAAAAATTGCAATTTTTATGTAATTTTTGGTGCAATGGCTAACCAAGATGTCAACATTTTATATCAAATAAAAGCAAGTGTTATCCATTAACCATTAAACTTTTTTGATTTAATGATTGTATTTGCCAACTTAGTATAGATTAGAAAAAACAAATGTTAGTATATAAAATGAGAAAAATGGAATGCAATTACAATTGTATATAATGAAGAAACATAGCTGAGATGAATAAATTGTAAATGAGACATGCAATATTGAAATAGCTAAATTTTTTATGTTACATGAAATGGATAGATATAGTCTATGTAAGGTAAATTACACAAATGAAAGAAAATATATATAAGTTGAAGAACATATACATTGTTTCATACCAACAATGACAAAGGACATAAAAGAAGGAAATTAAAAAGGCATTTGCATTATGGTATTGAAAGACATCACAACAAAGAATGCATAAAAATAATATATATTGCTCAAATAATAAGGAAAAAAAATTGAAGGTATTTTAATCTCATAACAATCAAAATAGTTGGTTTAGACCTTAAAAGTGTAGGAACATATGAGAAAAGATGATTGTCATGTACAATGCAACAATTCCCAGAGGTGTAATGAAATGTCATTTTTGGAGATAAAAAACTAAACTCAAAGATCTTTTTCTTACATAACAAACTACCTATAAGAAAAACAAAAAATCTCCCATCAAATCTCACAAGCATATTAAAAACTTGTACAAATCAGGGGAAAAAATTGACCTACTTGATCTTTAGCCATATCCTCACTCCACTCAATTTGTAGATTCTTTAACAATAGCACAAGAAAACTCTGCAAATCAAGGGGAAATAGCTTTTGGACTAACTCTTCACCAAGGTTGTCACAAACACACCTTTGAATTAGCATTCGTAGACATGTTATAGTCTATATGAAGTAGATATCACCATCGAACCAAAATAACTTGAGTGTAGAAACATATACACTGACAACAACTTGTGTTCATTTACATTTAGAAACTTCGGAGTAAACTGACCATTAGAACAATTATCTAGTCCATTCTAGCCATCAATCATCACATAATGGAATCAATTTGGTTTTGCAATTCTTTGTCTAATTTTCCTTTGTACAATAGAGAATCAATCAAGGTTTAAAATTGATGTATCTATGTAGGATCAAAAGAGATAATTTATAATCTCAAGGGAACTTAAAATGAACTTAATGATGCAAAAGAGGAACTCTGCTTTAGCCATCATTCTATCAAAACCAAAAGTAGCAACCAAACCTTTTTAGATCTTCTATCAAATTTTTAACATTCTTCCAATTAATGATGAGCACTAATTAGTAGCAAGTAAAAATCGATAACCTCCTCAATTAACTCAACATTAATGTGTCTATCAACCTACAAAGTTATACTATAAACTTTGCATAGGCCACATGGAAAATTTCACCAAGCCCAAAATTACGTGGGTGGTCTATTCTAAGATAAGTTTTTCAGATCATCCTATAAAATTTAATAATGATGACAAATAAATTAACCTTAACTTTAGACTTATATAAGTAATTTTCTATTGTGAAATCATATTTTGAAGATGTCTATAATGTTACATTTGAATGTTAATTAAATTTACCATTTCATCTGATTTTTTTATTTTATTTTATTTTTCTTTTTAACCATCTCATTATTTTTTGCAGCATGAGCAAAGCTTTTCCAACATTTGAATAATATCTTTTGATTGCTTGATGCAACCTCATATCCCTTAATTTCAAGAGGTTCAAACTCGTCCCCTTCTTTACAATAAACCTCAAAATAGACCAACCCATCTAACCCTCATTTTAGCAATAAAAAAAAGTTTAATAGATGTCTTGACCATGAAGCGCTGTGAATAATTTAAAATATGTAATTCTATTGACCACAAATTAAATTATTATATTACAGACTTTACAAGAATCAGGAAAAACTCTTTAATTAACTCGGGTGCATTGTATTTTTACAGTTAATAGGGCAATAGATTTTTTGTGGACAAGATATTGGGGGGCACGTGGATCTTCCATTGGGGCATGGTATTCTTCAGAGTTGTTCACGTGCCCTGTGTATACTCTCACATTTTGCATGCGAACAAGGAAAACTTGGCACTTTAAAAATCTGAAAGATTGATCTGTATGCTTATTTTTGCTTGTTTTTTTTCTTACGTGATACAAGGTGTTAGACCCCATTGCTACAGAGTTCTTCTTTGCAGATAAGAGCGAGGCTTCCATTGAAGGCATCGCGGGGTGAATTCCACTTGAATGATTGGAAAGAGCTCCTTTTCAGATGAATCTTTAAAAGAAAGAATGTTCTCAATATCCTCAAAGAATATGGATAAAAAATTACTGGGTGATGTTGTCAAAGGTGACACTGCAAATGTACTTGCTGAAAATTCTCATGTTCTCTCAGGTATCAAACCATCAGGTGTGGTGCATATGTGCTGAAATTTTCCATTTTTATGCTGGTTTATGGGGGATATTTTCTACCATTTTATTCTGGTTTATGGGGCATATTTTCTACCAAAGCTTGTAGAGTCATGTTACCATTCTGTGGCCTCAGAAAATATATTGTTTAAATGGCCGCAGGTGGTGGATTGAGTCCGAACTTACTGGTTCTCAAGAGTAACATAAATGCATTCATTTCCTGTTGTGTTTGCGGATAATCCTACTGTTCCTTTAGAGCAAGCTAATCCTAGTGTTGTGAAAGATGAGGTATGTTCAACATGTGTGAAAAACAAAGATCTTCTATTGGAAGAAGTGAACAGAAGTGGCATTCTAAGTGGTGCAGCTGCTCTTGGGACTACTCTACTTGAGGGAGATAAAGGAAAGCACACTAAAAGAGACAGAGAGGGAAAAGTGCAGACCAAAGAGATCTTAATCAGATCTGGTTCCAATAGTAGTGATTGACCGGGTCTGGGCAATGCCAAGGGTGAGAGGAAAACAAACTTAAACCAAGGCGAAAGAATGCTCAGATCAATTTGATGGTTAGGCTTGATTAAAACTAATGTCAATCTCTAATCATTGTTGTGGTCTCTATTACATTTTAGGATGGAAATAATCATGGAGTTCTTGTAGTTCAGAAAATGAGGAACACCATAATGGCCTCCACTCTGCTCGGATCAACAGCCATCACAAAAATCAAATTAAGAAAATGTGTTGTTCTGTTCTTTTAGTTTTCTAACATAAATCAAATTTTCTTTCGTACGCAAGTTAGATATTGTAGCCAAGGCTTTTCTTTTAGGTCATTTTGTGATTTACAGGAATCCTGTTCCTTATAGTGAATCTGTTCCTAGAAATATTGTAGACTACAGAATAATCTTCATTGATGACAAAAAAAAAAAATAGAATCTACAGGTTCTCCTTATATCTTTCAATAATAGCCCTACCTCTTTTCAAAGGAAACAATCGTATAACCAAAAAAAACATGTTTCTTCTGATCTAAAGATAAACAACCCTAATTCAATGTTGAGCATGATGATCTCTGTAGTGAAGCTTCCATAGCAGAGCACCGAATCCGAAATCTCTCAAATCCATGGTCAAGGCACTCCAAGGTGCTAAGCAGATCATCTTCAGGCTTCTTGCAGACTGGCTTGAATTGGAGCCAGAATCCTTTTACAGCCAGGAAGCCCTCACCTACGAGAACAAGATTCAGTAAACAACATTTGAGCTGGGTAAATTTAAGTGTTGCATAGATACATATTTATAGGAGAAAACACAACCTCAAACATGAGGTAGATGTTATAATATCAGACTATTGAGCTGGAAACAGACTTTTGCAGATTTGATTGCCTACTAAAAACCTGATCAGATTCAAGATCTAATTTAATTTGATCTAATTTGCTTTCTTTGATTTCATGTGATTTAATTTCCTTGATTAAATGCGAGTCAAAAATCTGTTTTCAGGCGTGAGGCGAAAACTCTTCTAACTATTCAAAAGTTATTCAGGTGTGAGACATACTGAATTCCGTGGGTTCTACCCACAATAGATATAGCCTCTCGCCTAACTAAAACAAGGTTCATACTTAATATGTCTTATAGGTAAGGTATCCCTATCCCTTTATT
This sequence comes from Sequoia sempervirens, assembly GCA_007258455.2. Taxonomy (NCBI): domain Eukaryota; kingdom Viridiplantae; phylum Streptophyta; class Pinopsida; order Cupressales; family Cupressaceae; genus Sequoia; species Sequoia sempervirens. The sequence continues at coordinate 109,835,376 of VDFB02179234.1, forward strand.
GAAGTCAATTTTTAATTACGTTGAAGGCATTTCCTTATTTGAGATCCACAAGCTCATTTTATCTCTGAGCGGGCGAAAAACATGGATAAGCCTTGCAACACAGTTGAACTATTTAGAACCGTTGTTTTTTTTTTCCGTTGATTGTTTTGTTGCTTTCATGAAAAAAGGTAATTCCGTACTATAGTTTCCTTTTTTCACGCTAGTTTTTCCTACACCCCAACAACCATGAAGTGCTTTATTACACTAGTGCATTTAAGATATTGTCAGGAAATGTGAATTAACATGTGAGACATGAATTAACATGTGGGAAATGTGGGGCTTGTTTATTTATTAAAAAAGGGTTCATACTTAATGTCTAATAGGTAAGTTATCTCTTTATTGAAGTCAATTTAAAAGAAGAGTTGTAGAGCAATGAAATTCCTGCCTAAATGTGTAAGAATAGTTATGTTTTTATTTGTTGTGTTTGCTATGTTTTACGAACAGTGTTGATAGAACTAAAGATGAATGTTCTAGTTTTATTGAGATCAATCCCTTTGTCAAAAAATGAACCACTAACACAAAATATTTAGGCTAAATAAATAATCAATTGCACAATGGGTATATGGTGAATCTTTTGATAAGTTCAAAATTGTTTGGGAAGAGTATATTATTTGAAGTAAAAAATAGTAGAATGTGAATTGGGGTTTGTTCGGAATTCTAAATCAATTAGAAATAAGTGTAAGAAGATGAAATAGAAGTGAGTAAACATTGAATGTATTAAATCTATATATTATTAAAAAGAAAGTAAAAAATTAACATTTTTTTATATACAATTGAATATACTTTTCTTTTGTAATAATCTTGAGCAAATAAATCATCTTCAAAATATAACAATGTATGCAATGAACATCATATTGTACCATTTCCGACAAGATTAAGCTAAATTTCAAGTTCCTGAAAAAAACCCTCCCTTGGACAAATATTCAATGAAATTTAACCTGAAAAAATGTAATTTAAATGCGGATGGTTTTGAGTCTTCATAAACCATTTATTATAGTGATAAATTTTGTTTGCTTGGAAAAATCAAAATTGAAAATACTTAAATTTTTGCAAAACAATTATGGTCTGAAATACAAACTAAATTGAAAGAATTGCAAGATGAGGACAATCTTTGAATCCATATGCAAACCTATATTCCATAGAAAATTTGATTTGACCATTCAAGAGGGTGCCTCACGAAACACAATCACAATCAATGTTTCTTGGAAAATCTGCAACTACCCTTTGCATATAGTTTGATTTTACCACAATGATATAATATAGTTCATAGTTTGGAAATAAATTTGGAAAATTTCAATGAAAAACTTGTTCATTTACCAGAATCAAAGAGGTTTTCCAATATTAGAAATTCCACCACAATCACACTTTGTTGGTTCTTTTAACACCCATTTGTAGCACTTATCGGACACAACTTTATCCATCAATTTGTTCATAAACACAATATTAAATTCTACATCAATTGCATGGCATAAAAACGCTAAAGCTAAGGTCCTATAAATAACAATAGCATTATATAGACCCTTCTCCATAATTATAGAGATGAATTGCCATTATTCTAAGTACTTTTCTAAATGGGTAATCCACGTCCAGGTCCTCTAAAGAGAGAAAGCTAGAAAATTTCACCTTTTTTCTTTGTCATTCCCATTAAACAAATTGTAGCTTTAAAGGCTTAAAAAGCTACTCTAGTCAGATCTAAGATACTTATGTGATATCATTAAAAAATTGGTTTGTATAGCATGTATACTCCATTTTTGAAACAGTTATGCACTATAGAGAATGTGACATATACCCTCCACGAAACATCATATATTCCCACATCACAACCTATCAATGTTCAATGGTTCTGATATTTGTGTACACAAAAATCCCAATCCACCCTGCTATGATTGTAATTATTACTAGTTTATCTATCTTATTCAATAATCTATCTAAATAACATCGAGAAATATCTATTATATTCCAATCATTATTTTAAAATTATGATTCAAAATATTTAAGTTTAATAATTTAATTAGAAGTTGAAATAACATAATTTTATTTATATTATTATATGAAAATATATCATCAGGTAAGTTTTTGTGACATTTAAATATTTTGAAATAATAAGAATATAAAATATTTTATATGTATAATTTGTTGTGTAATTTTTAGAAAATAAATTAATAATAGTCAAATGAAGAATAAATTTAATTTACACAAGTTTGTTAATTGTATTCAAATCATAAGTATATCTATAATAATGTATTTTTCCATCAATTTTATTTAATTTGTACAAATGCTAATTTATAGTAATGATTTTTTTACATTAGTTTATTTGATATTTAAGTAAATATATTTGTTTTTTACAAATACTAAATTATAATAATCATTTTATTTTATTTATATAATTGTATGAAATTAATTTCTTCAAAATAGTGATATACTTGATTGGTTAGGTGCTTTCTTTGGTTTCCAACAAGACAATGTATGAGAGCATATTATTCGGTCAATAGACAACTACAACTACCTACCATGAATGACATGAGTAAGATGGTTGATCCAAGCGTCATTCGAACTATGAGAAAGAAAATTGGTCTACATATCTAGGCCAAGAAAAGAACATATGAGCCTTAATATAAAAGAACAAAAATAATTACTTTATATATCTTTGGTGAGGTTGCTAATTTTACATTTTTATTAGAGTGTTTGTGCTACATTTTCCACCACATGGCCATAGAACTGAATCGGCTCCAATGTAAACAAACAAAGTTTCCTACTTATATAGGGGAAGGTGCCTATCTGAACAAGGTTGTCAATCCAATGTAGCTTAGAGTGAAAGCTAAAGCTGAGGCTAGTCATGGGGGTAAGGCTCCCAATTTAGTCCAAAGAAATTATGATGACATTAATGAGTATTTTGGAGTAGCAGGTGCTTCAAGGAATTGATATGGCGTCTCAAGGAGAATAGTAATTTTTTTGCATCACCTGATGCAGTTCTGAAGTATCAAGATTGGGATTTCAAGTAATTTAAGAAGATCTGACAAAAACAAATGGTGGTAGAGAATTACTTATGAGTGAATAACTTATTGATGCAAGAGGTACACTAATAAAATGTTGAAACCACATAAACACCTAACACCTCAAAATTGGGCAAATGATTAGCTTAGCAAAACAAAATAGAACATTTTACCTCGTTGAGATGTTCTTTTGGTTGGCCCTTCGATTGTTGGCATGATATATGCTCCTCTTGATGGAAAAATATGTATGATTGAGATGCAATATGGATAGAAAATGGGTGAGAATGGATGCAAGTGCAATTATTTGACTAAGTATCGCTCAAATGAAAAAATTGCAAGAGTTTGATTAGCACAATTATCTCCTCTCAAAATGAGAGAAAAGATGGGGTATTTATAGAGAATTTTGAATTCTCTAGAGAAATGGATGGTTGAGATTAAACCAACATGGCCAAGATGTAGGGTTATGGTGAGTTGAGAACTCACAAGCCCTCACATTTTGACATGTGGCATGTGAAGTGGCTTGAGAAAGATGATGTGGACATGACATAGAGGTACTACATAGTACCTTGGGATTTGGACAAGATCTCCTCATAAAGGAGGTCCTTGTCCACATGTGGGTGAGAGGACATGTGAGGAATTTAAAATTCTTCAAATATCCACATGGGAATGAGAGAAAGAATTTAAAATTCTTTGAAATGCATTGGGGGATTAAATGTGAATGGGGAAAGGGGTGCCTTCTCCAAAAGGAGAAAGAATTTAATAGGGTTGACTTAGGACACATTTCATAAATGACATGGAGATTAGGTTGACCTAATTAAGTGATTAAGGTTGTGCAAGTACCTGATTAGACAAATTAATGACATATTAGAGGCAAGTGGGAGAAGAGGAAGAGTTCACATGTGGCTTAATGTGACAAGTCAAAGATCACATGGGAAAGAGAAAAAGGAATTTAATATTCCTTTGAAGAATAAAAGAAATTAAAAATTCCTTGAGAGGTTGATTAGGCTAGTTAATGAAGGATTAGAGGAGGGTTAGGTGGCTAAGAGAGATTAGAGGCCAACTTGCAAAAGTTGGAAGATGTGACACATCCTAATCAAGGATTAGGCATGTGCACATCCCTAATGATGATGAAAATGAAGATTAAAGAGATAAGGTATTTGTTTATTAATTAAATACCTTAGGAATTTGGTAGAATTAAAGATATTAATTAAATAATAGCGATATTACTTAATTAATGCAAATAAGGGGATGCTTAGACGAAAGGGGATAAATTTGGATAAATAAATGTCCAAATTTAGGTGTCTACATTTTGTCCCTCTTTGAGATGGTGTTACAAAGTAGCATCATTTCAAAGAATATTAAAACATAGAACCTAGAAGAATATGGTTAGATTGGGAAAGATGCCCCAATCATTTAAAGGAGTGACTAGGAAGGGAAAAAAATGATAAAAATTAGGGATGAAGGATGCCCCCTCGAGAGAACATCGGTGGGTTCTCAAAATGGAGGAAATGATGCAAGGGGTATATGAGGAAGATGATGTGAAGTGATGGGTAAGAAAGGATGAAAAGGCGGTAGGAGATTGGGATGGGAAAGCGATGAAGGATGAATGGATGGGGGAGATTTTGAGAGATGAAAGGATGGAGATGAAATGCGATCCAAATACAATTTTCCATCTTTAGGAGCACTGAGTTTTGCTATAGCAATTTAGACACGATACACCAAGGTATAAAGGACCAAAGAATATTAGTGTCTAATGCATGAAACAAACACATCAAACAATCTAAGGCTATCCCAACACCCTAAAGTCATGATGACCTTGATTGGGTTAGGTATTGGGATAACCACAAGCACACAAGGATGCCCCAACATAACACAAGACCTCAAGAATCTTGGTGGGTACTACATAGGACAACTGAGAAGACAACAACAATGAAAAGATAAAGATACACTCCTATGTTGACTAGTCAAAGTACGCCATGATATGATGGATCAAGGAAACCATGACAAATGATGATAGGGAGCTCAAGTGATAAACAAAATCCAAAAACATCAAAAGATCACAATCAATTTCAAGCGTCCTTTTCCATAGGATCAAGGGGATGGATGGGATTGATGAGGTCTATTAGGAAGGATGCATCAGGTGTTGAGACTGATGATGGATACTAAACTAAAAGACTGATATGATGCAAGATACTTAGAACTAATTGTATATGATTATACAAGTGGATCTTGTTTGTTAAGAACTAGCTAGATAAGGGCATAGCTTGACGACACAACACAAGAGACATGACACAAGATAGGAGACTAACACATCCTAGCGACCTAGGGCTTCAAGGATTGATCAAAGATTACCCTTGCCTACATGAAAGTGCAGAGCCCTCATAGTTCAATAAAAGGTTGATGACGGAACATGGATAAAATTGGAAAGAGGACGATGAAGACCTTGATGGATGACAAGATGGACAAAGAAGAAAGACTAATGATAGACGATAAAGGAGCAGACAAGAAAATCCTTGGGGGTGGATCAAATGATCGACCTTGCCTACGTGAAAGTGAAGGGGCAACGTAGTTCGACAAAAAGCCAAAGACAAATGATGGACAAAAGATGATAAGATAACCCTAGACAAGGGGATAAAATGATTGGACTGACATGATGGGATAGGATAGACCTATTAGATTGGATCGAAGGATGGTGACTACATAAAGCTCAAGGATGGGATAACTATGCAAATCAGAAAAGATGAAGTAGGAGGATGATAAGACAAATAGATGAATGATGAGAAAGGATAGGAGATTAAAAAGATGTGTAAAAGAAGTGAAAGTGATGATGATGAGGTAGAGGGCATTGGGTTGCATGGAGAGTAGCCTATAGCTAGAGACCAATGACAAGGGACCATAAGATGGGATGAGGAGAAGGAGATGAGGATTGGGAGATGAAAAGTATTGGTTGGATTGATGGATAAGAAGATAAGGATTTGGATGAGGAAAAGGTGACTAGATGGATAGATGAAAAGGGATGTTATGATGGAAGGATAGGAAGATAAGGATGGGGAGATGGATATAAGGATTATTTGGAGGGATAAAAGATAAGGATGGGGAGATGGATATAATGATAAGGAGATGAGGATAGGGAAATAGAAGGGATTGCTTTGATGCAATGAATGATGTCTCCAAGGACAAGATAGATTCCCCCACTCTAGATATGTCATGTGCGAGGAGGCATGAATTATGCAATAGAGAAGGATAGGAAAACAATGGAGTGAGATGGATGAAGATAGGATGGATGGATAAGGAAGGGAGATTGAAGTTAGCATGATGGGTGGATAAGGAAGGTAGACGAGTGTGAATGAGGAGTAGGATAGTGTGCAAATGAGGAGAATCTATGCTAAGAGGTGTCCAAAGCATGTTTATATGTTTGCCCCTATTGTTATCAAGATCGCAAGGAGGATGGAAGGATTGGGATAAATGAGATATGCCAAGCAAGATGTGAAAGATAGGTAGGATGGAGGGGATAAATGAAAAGGATGTATAGGAGGAAGATGGGTGCATAGCAGGAAGCATAGCGGATGGAGGGAACACATATCAAGAAGCTGCCCCCAAGTGCAGATGGGGATTTACACATGATGGTTGTTTGTCAGGTTTTCATCATCATACTTATCCAAGGCGCTTGTTTTCCAAGTTTTCACCATTGGATGGATTATTTTTCTTTACTATTTTACTTTTTTTATTATTTCTAATTTTTTGGATTTTTGACTTTATTGGTTTTTGACTTTTTGGATAGCATGCAAAAGGAGATGGATAAGGGTAGGGAGGCAAATAAGTGGATTTAGAAGACATGCGATAAGGAGGATGGATGAAGGACTCAAGCATTAAGTTTCATACAAGGTGTTAAGAGCCCATATTCGAAGTGATTGTTGGACATTAGTACAATGTTATTAGGATAAATGGATTATGCAAGAGGATAAATTAGAGGGATTTGAGAGGGGAGATATGTGGAATAATGGGTGGGATGTTGGAAAGTGTATGTATGGAATTATGGGGTGGATATGTGATGGGGAGATGTGTTCAGAACCAACATTGGTACATGTGGTGGTGGATGTGAAAATATAACAGGACTAATGGATGGAGAATGTGAGGATAATGGGGGAGATAGAATAGTGAATTTCAAGATATAAGGACCCAAAATAGATTTAGGAGAAGGTGGATGAAAATGATTAGCTTTTGGATGAGCAATGTTGGATGTTGTTATAGATTTTTCATTTGGATGCATTGCATCTTTTTTCTTTAGGATCCACATGGTTTTGATCTTTTCTTTGTTGGGCCTTTGTGGCCTACAAATTTGATTTGGATTTAGATTTTTCTTCTCTTCACCATGTCTTTTAGAGGGGATATGGGGAGCTTTAGATTCATGTGGATGTTTGGATTTATGCATTTTTTCTTTAACACCCAAAGTAATTTTGATAGAAATGGGATGGAGGAGAGGATATAGATGATGTGGAGCAATAGAGGTAGGATTATGAGGGTTACGTGTAGATGGAGGATGTGTAGGTATGTGCCTTTGTTGATCCTAATTAGGGGACATGTGAGAGGGATGTTTATGATGGATGACATGGATAGGTGTTGGATGGATGAAAGGATGAGATGGAGGAGGTGATTTTGGGATATACAAACCCAAAACAAATGGAGTGGGTGGAGGGACATAAGGACCCAAGATGGATGGAGTAGATGAAGGATGGGAGATGGTGGATGGAGGGATGTAAGGACCCAAAATGGATGGAGTAGATGAAGGAGGAATATGGATGGTTGTTTTGAGGCAATATGATAGAGGAGGAGGGATGGCAACATATGATCTAGTGGAGCGATGGGAAGAGCCGACATTTCTTTTGGAAAAGGCTCGTTGAGGACGTCTAGAGGTTGTACCAACATCTTTAGATTGTGAGTCTTCGAAAATAGGTCCAAGACCTTGCATACAGATTTGTCCTTTGACCTGGATGGGCTCTAAAATTCCTTACTCATGAAGGCCTAAACCTTTTCCTTGATAGTTCATGTTCTTGAGCATGTGATCTATGATAGGATTTGTGTTATTCTGAAAACATGATGCGAGTCCATTATTAGGTGGAGGATGATCGGTAGTATATACACTGTGTTTTTCTTCTGCAAGGATGCCACCATGGAAGAATGTGAGAGTACCAAGGGGATATGCAAGCAGTGTGGGGATAACAGTTTTAGGCGATAATGTGGGATCATGAGAGGGAGATGATGGGATATTAACATTTGGATGGGTGGTATCAGGAGAGGGAGTAGGAGATATGATAGGATTTGGATTTGTGGTAGCAACTCATGCAATGGAGATGGAGATGGAGTGGTGGAATCTTGAATGACAAGGGGATCATGGAATGGAATGGATGGGGAACTATGATCTTGAGGTGGACTAGATGGGATGGTAGGATCTTGATCTGGAGAAGGGGATATGTTGGAATGCTTTGGTTTAGGCTCTTGGCATGAATCATCATGTGTGGGAGGCACAATAATGGAGTCTTGGTGGGACTCTTCAAGTGGGGAAGATGGAGGGATGGAGGATTCAAAAAATTCATGGGAATGGATTTTAGTGACACTAGGAGTGGAAGAAGTGGATTGGATTAGGGTGTCATCAATGGGTTCGACAACTCTCAGAGTAGGAGCTGGGTGTTCAATGGATTCAGTAGATGTGATTGTAGGAGATGGGGGCTTAGTGGATTCAAAGGATGTGGCGGTTTCAATGGTTTGAGTGGTGCTTGGGATGGTATCATCAATGATAGGTGTTGGGTGGAGAAGGGTCTCATCACTAATGATCGTGGATGATGTGTTGCGATGACATGATTCCACAGTTTCAAGGTGTGGAGTGGGAGATGTCTTCCTTGTTATAAGTCCTTGGAGAACTTTTGGAGTGAGAAACTTGAATACTCTAGGCTAAGATGGTGTGGTAGGAGTGGATGAAGGATTATGGATTGGTGGGGGATTAGGACTGGGGATTGGTGGACTAGGATTAGATGGGGGAATGGGATTGGATGCAGGAATAGGAATAGATGGGGGATTAAGATTAGATGAAGGGTTAAGATAGGGGTATTGGAATGGTGAATTAGGACACGAGGATGCAAGTGGTGGATTGTAGTAAGGGTATTGGGATGGTGAATTAGGATGGGAAGATTGAGATGGTGGATTGAGCTAGGGAAATGTGGATTTCGGATTAGGATAAGAAGATGTGGATGTTAGATTAGTATAAGTTTATGTGGATGTTGGATTAGGATAGGAAGATGTGAATGTAGGATTAGGGTGAGCAGATTGGTATGGAAGATTAGGGTAGTGGGTATGTGCGGATGAAGGATTGAGATAGTAGGATGTTGACGGGGGATTAGGATAGCAGTATTGTGATGGCAGACTAGTATAAGAGGATGATGTAGATGAATGATATGATGGGTATCCCTTGTCAAAGGTAGCATAAGGAGTATGATTAGGCATGGCTGAAGGCAACAAGATAACTCAAAGGGGTGATTGGATTTTGGAAAGCGAGTGGAGAAAGCTTACTAGCAATGATAATGTCAAGGGGATCTATGTCATATTCTTCTTGATCGACAAGACTTTCATTATTGTTGTTGATGTAATTAGGGTTTCCCTTGACTACTATTGATGGAGGATAAGGATTCATGATGATGAAAGGATAAAGAGGATGGATCAAAGATTTTGGATGGGAATAGACTAAATCTCAAATAGAGAGTTAGGTTAAGCTCAAATCGAGATTGGATTAAAGCTCATATTAGGATGATTGGATGATGTGATGGGATTGATTCTAATGATAAGATCTGATTATCAAAGGATGATTACAACATTGAATCTGCTTCAAGATGGAAGTAGATTGATTGGGTCAAAGGTGATTGGATTGGATTGGATAAGATTGATCGATGATTGATAAGATTGACTAATGGATTGGATAAGATGATGAAAGGGATTGTAAACCCTGTTCAAAGATTACCCTAGGTGACTTAGGATACTGATTGATCGGATTAAAGGATAAATGGATGATTACAACACTGAATCTACTTTGAGATTGAAAATGGATTGATTGGGTCGATGACGATGATTGACTGACTCAAGAAAAATGACAATCCTAAGTGGATGTTGATGATGATGATTAGATCAGACACTTAGGTCAATCTAGATAATAACCCAAGATGAAGTTCAAGGGATTTGGATGGGGAAAATGATGATTTGATTGGAGGAACCAATGATAAAAAATGGATGAATGAATACTCAAAACAAGTAAACAATTGATTGGAATAGATGAATGACTACTTGGAACAAGTAAGTGACTACTCACAACAAATGAATGATTCTCAGAATGAGAAGATGAAGGTTTGGAATAGATGAAAGATTACTCAGAATGAGTAAATGATTGATTGGGATTGTTGAACGAGAGTTCAAAATGATTGGAGGTTTGAAATGGATGAACGTTTACTTGAAACAAGTAAACAAATGATCAAAATGGAAAAATGAGAGTTCTAAAGGATAGAAGGAAGTTTGAAATGGATGAACATTTACACAAAACAAGTAAACAAATGATCAAAAAAGAGGGAACAAATGTTCAGAATAGATGGATGAAAGGTTGAAATGAGTAAATGATTGATTGGTATGAATGAATGAATGCTCAAATTGGGAGAATGACTCTCAGAATGGATGAAAGGATGAATTGAAGATGGAGGGAGGGATCTTAAGATTTGTTTTGATATCCAAAGATCTTGACTGCAGATAAACTAAAGCTCATATTAGGATTTTGGTTAAAGCTTAGATTGGGATTATATTAAAGCTCAAATTAGGATTGGATTGAAGCCTACATTAGAATGATTGGAGGATGTGATGGAATTGGTGGGATTGGTTTAAAGGACGTAAGGTGTTGACAATCAGATTTTTCCAAATTTGGTAATTTTCAAAAATTGTCAAATTTTGCCATTTTAGGAAACTTCACAGACATACTTTTGAGAGTCCAGTTTTTTCCCAAAAAATACCAAAAACTAAGATAGGATGAATTGCCAACTAAAATCCCAAATCTAAGACATGCATTATGAGTTATTAACGAAAATAATTTTTCAAAAATTGAAAAAAAATACTAAATTACAATTTTGAGGGTCAAGATGAAAGTTTGAGGCCCTAAAAATATCACAAAACAAAGTCAAGTTAGTTGAAAATCCACATGCCACCTCATAATGCAACCACCCGTAAAATTTCAACTCAAACAGACACCCGAGTCAAAAGTTATGGCCTCTGGAAGTTTTGGCATAAAAATCAAAACTCTCGAAACCAAGTCTAGGTGATTGGGATGGATGATTTGATGATGGATATGGACTCTAATGATGTTCTAAGTAGCACTTATTTGATTTTGGTGATGAAATGATGACTTATGGAAAAGTGTTGATGACGGACAAACAAGTGCTTGAAATGACTGAACAGAGGGTGGAAAATGTTGTTTGAAGGGTGGGTCCACCCCTGGAGGAGGTCAAGTCCATTCTTGGAAAGGGTCAGGTCCACCCCTAGAGGAGGTTAGGTCCACCTTTAGAAAAAGGTTACGTCCACCCCTAGAGGATGTCAGGTCTGCCCCTCGAAAAGGTCAGGTCTGCCCCTAGAGGAGGTCAGGTTGGCCCTTGGAGGAGGTCAAGTCTACCCCTGGAGGGCAAGTCCACCCCTAGGAGGGTAGGTCCACCCCTAGAAAGGTCAAGTCTACCCCTAGAGGAGGTTAAGTCTGCCCTTGGCTAGGCAGGTTAGCCCCTAGGAGGGCAGGTCCGCCCCTAGATGAAAATAGTCAAAAAAAGTTGTTTGGGCATATGAAACGAGGAGATGGATGCTCAGAATGGATGGATGAGTGCTTGAAATGGATGAATGACTCTCAGAAAAAGGGGAGGAAGATTTGAAATAGATGAACGAGTACTTAGAATGAGTGAACGAATGCTCGGAATGGATGAATGAGTAATCAAAATGGATGAATGAGTAATTGGAACGAGTAAATGGTGACTCAAAATGGATGAAGGACTCTCAGAATGAGGAGATAGAGGTTCAGAATGGATGAGTGTTTACTTGGAATGAGTAAACAAATGATTAGCATGGCAGAATAGGAGTTTGAAATGATAGGAGGTTCGAAATGGATAAACATTTACTCAGAACGAGTAAACGGGTGATCAGAATGACTAAACGAGAGTTTGGAATGATGAAATAGGGTGTGAAATAGATGAACGTTCACTCGGAACAAGTAAATGAATGATCAAAATTGCAGAACAAGAGTTCAAGATGATAGACGAAGGTTTGAAATGGGTGAATGTTTACTTGGAATGAGTAAATGAATGATCAGAACGACTGAATAGGAGTTTGGAATGATGAAATAAGGTGTGAAATAGATGAACATTCACTTGAAATGAGTAAATAAATGATCAAAATGGTAGAACGAGAGTTCAAGACGATAGATGAAGGTTTGAAATGGGTGAACGTTTACTTGAAACAAGTAAGTGAATGATCAGAATGACAAAACGAGAGTTTGAAATGAGGAAAGGAGGTGTGAAATGGGTGAACATTTACTTGGAATGAGTAAATGAAAGATCAAAATGGCAAAACGAGAGTTTGAAATGATAGAAGAAGTTTTGAAATGGGTGAAAATTTACTTGAAATGAGTAAATGAATGATCAGAATGACAAATGAGAGTTTGAAATGATAGAAGGTTTGAAATGGGTGAACATTTACTCAGAACGAGTAAATGAATGATCAGGACAATAGAACGAGAGTTTGAAATGATAGAAGAAGGTTTGAAATGGGTGAACATTTACTCAGAACGAGTAAACAAATGATCATAATAGGTGAATAGCTACTTAGAATGAGTAAACAATGACTCAGAATGACAACAAGAGTTTGAAATGATGAAATGGGGGTTCAGAATGATGAAATGGATGATAAAACTGACTGGTCAAGGGTTAGGTCCACCCCTCAAAGGGGTCAAGTCTACCTGTCTAACAAAAGTTGGTCAAATTTGGCTAAAATAGGCTGAAAAGGGGTTGGTTCAAAGGTCAAGTCCACCCCTGGGACAAGTCAAGTCTGCCCCTCGAGGATAGGTCTGCCCCTAGACAGGTCTAAACTTGATTTTTGAAAAGAAGACTAAGGAAAAGGACCCAAAACACAACAAGCATCAATCAAAGGATACAACTAACTCAACTAAACAGAGAATTTATGGTTTTGCACAAAGAAGATAGTTCAAATAGCATGATCCTAAGTCTAGTAGAAATGGGTATGGTCAACAGAGTCTCCTATTCTAGGATGAACATGGTTGTTAGAGAGTCCTTGATATACACCTAGTACGTGAGGCCCAAATTGTGAACACCAACCTGTCACAAGCATGAGTCAAGAGCATTAGTGAGATACTAAAGGCTTAGATCAACTCTTCACATCATCCCTATGCTTTGCCCATTATGACGCGGTTGGATTGGGGTACAACTTTTTCTCTCCCACCTTTATATACCCTGCTGGTACATGTGGTTGGAATCATCCCTTGGGGTGATGAAATCCCCAAGCAGGTCCCCTAATTAAAAAAAAGGAGACACAAATACTTGGTAAGCTACAATTTCTAGTCACCCAAGATTTCTAGAAGGCACAAGGGGATTGGATACGTCAAATAGCTTACCAACAAGCATGACACATAAGATTAATTGACACCCCTAGTTAAACTATGTGCCTAAGTTATGCAAAACAACAAGTAGCAGTTGATAAATAACTAACACTGCAATGAAACATGTTAGTGATTCTTGTCCTTTTTTCTTGCCAAATGTTGATCAGATGCTTGCACAGATGCAAACATGACACGTTAAGAGGTCAAAAACACTTAAAACAACCAAAAAAAGTGCTAAAAATTGAAATTTCACCTTTTGAAAAAAGGTATCCAGGTCAAGTCTGCCTGTTTGTAGGTCAGGTCCACCCCTCTGTGAAAAATCTATAAAAAATCAGTTTTTAGAGTTTGTGGAGCACAAGTCTGCCCCTAGGCAAGGTCGAGTTTTCCTTTGGAGGTCAAGTCCACCCCTCAATGGGTCAGGTCTGCCCCTCTGCTAGGTCGAGTCAGCCCCTCTGCAACCTACACCTACAAAAGGTGAAAAAAATAGAGAACGTGAAAGATATAGACCCATATATGGGTCCCACTGAGCATGCCAGAAATGTAATCAAGGGAAAACATGGTCTCAGAAATGAGCAGCAACACAAAACATGCAAGAAACCACCTAAACACCTAACACCTCAAGATTGGAAAAATGATTAGCTTAACAAAACAAAATAGAACATTTTACCTTGTTAAGATGTTCTTTTGGTTGGCCCTTCAATTGTTGACGTGATATATTCTCCTCTTGATGGAAAAATATGTATGATTGAGATGCAATATGGATAGAAAATAGGTGAGAATGGATGCAAGTGCAAGTATTTGGCTAAGTATGGCTCAAATGAAAAATTTGCAAGAGTTTGGTTAGCACAATGATCTCCTCTCAAAATGAGAGAAAAGATGGGGTATTTATAGAGAATTTTGAATTCTATAGAGAAATGGACGGTTGAGATTAAACCAACATGGCCAAGATGTAGGGTTATGGTGAGTTGAGAACTCACAAGCCCTCACATCTTGACATGTGGCATGTGAAGTGGCTTGAGAAAGATGATGTGGACATGACATGGAGGTACTACATAGTACCTTGGGATTTGGACAAGATCTCCTCATAAAGGAGGTCCTTGTCCACATGTGGGTGAAAAGACATGTGAGGAATTTAAAATTCTTCAAATATCCACATGGGAATGAGAGAAAGAATTTAAAATTCTTTGAAATGCATTGGGGGATTAAATGTTAATGGGGAAAGGGGTGCCTTCTCCAAAAGGAAAAAGCATTTAATAGGGTTGACTTAGGACACATTCCATAAATGACATGAAGATTAGGTTGACCTAATTAAGTGATTAAGATTGTGCAAATACCTGATTAGACAAATTAATGACATATTAGAGGCAAGTGGGAGAAGAGGAAGAGTTCACATGTGGATTAATGTGACAAGTCAAAAATCACATGGGGAAGAGAAAAAAAAATTGAATATTCCTTGGAAGGATAAAAGGAATTAAAAATTCCTTGAGAGTTTGATTAGGCTAGTTAATGAAGGATTAGAGGAGGGTTAGGTGGCTAAGAGAGATTAGAGGCCAACTTGCAAAAGTTGGAAGATGTGACACATCCTAATCAAGGATTAGGCATGTGCACATACCTAATAATGATGATGAAAATGAGGATTAAAGAGATAAGGTATTTATTTATTAATTAAATACCTTAGGTATTTGGCATAATTAAAGATATTAATTAAATAATAGCGATATTGCTTAATTAATGCAAATAAGGGGATGCTTAGATGAAAGGGGATAAATTATGATAAATTAAGTGTTCAAATTTAGGTGTTTGTAGTAGGGAAACAAAATAAAATTTTAAAAAATAGAATGTGAAGGAATGATACAAGTTAAAGGTAAGTTGAGTATTGATTAATTTGGAAAAAAATGAGAAATTAAAACATAAAAACCTACATTTAAAATATAAATTGTTGTAAATTGTAGTGCTCCTCCATTCTCGTTGTGGATGTGTAGGTAGTTGGCTTTGGAACTCGAAGATGAAGGTAAAATAATGGGGAATTCTAAAGGTACATGCTAATGATGTAAGTAGTTGATCTATTTTATGATACTGTATATAAATGCATTCTTATGATCAGTAGGTGATTATTTTACCATGACCATTATGTGATTATCATCTTGATTAGTTTGTAGCTAATTGTTTATGAGTTGATTGGTTACTAAGTGTTGGTTTTTTATGTGATTGTGTGAAAAGGATAGTGTCATATCACTCACTTGTGAGTACCCTACGATGTTGCAATTCCCTTTCACAGTGTGCCTAATTGTATGATTATGTATATGCTTGACTGTGTTGCATGTTGCAAGTTGTAGGTACCAGACATCAACTCCACCTAAATTCACAGGTCTAAGCATGTCTTAAAACTGAATGAAATAGTTGTTCAGATATACAATTTGGTCCCCTACCCTAGCCATCATCCTTAAAGAAGATGAGTATCTAGTTTGTTACCTTATTAACATTGTCAGATGTTTGTGGTCAGTTGGTCTTGCTTTTCAACCCTGGTTATGGTTTAGGTAATTGTTGTTGATATTTTGTTTGTTTAATTTAAATTTGTTTAAATAAATGTATTTTTTGATTAATTGATGTATTAAATAAATTATTAAGTAAAAGTATTTCGATAAATAGATATAAATATATTTATTAACAATTATGGTTTATAATAAATATAAAAGTGTAATGTAATATTAAATAAAATAAAATAGAATTGAATTATAATGAAATGTGATAATGGATAAATAGTAAAAATAATAATATAAAAATATAGAAAGGATTTTTATGGAGCACATGCATAACTTTGAACAATTTTTTAAAAAGGAAACTAAATATTTTATTGGGGATTTTAGAGATTTTTATTAGATTTTTCTTTTCAAAAATCAAGCAGCCTTCATTTTGTTAATAATTAACCCTTTGAGAGATTTTTTTTTCCAAGGAAGGGAAGTAATTTTGTCTACAAGAAAATTTCTTATGTTGTGGATTTTGTGTGGAATTGGGGTTTCTAGGAAAAATTGATTGGGAATTTCAAAGAGTTGTTGTTGTAGAAGATTGTTCTCGACACCAAATTCTTGTCCCAGCCTGCGTTGGATCCAAGTTGGCTTTATACTTTGTTTTGTTTCTCTGAATAATGCACTATCAATTTCTCTCTCTTTTCTTGTTAAAAATGATTGCTTGATTGTTTGGATGTGTTTCGAAATGCTTCATAAATTCAATGATTTCGATTGTTTCTTTGCAAAATCTATCTTGTTCTTATTCCACAATCTAGATCCTCATAATGGTGTTGAACTATTTCTTCCAACCATTGTCATTTGTTTGAATTTTTTGAAGCCTATTTAATAAATCCAATTTGTGTGCTTTCCTTATGCTGCCAATTGCATTGCTTAAAATTTTCTTAAGCTAATTCAACAAATCATTTTATGTGCACCCTTCTGCCATGATAAGATCAAGCCATATTATATAATATGAATGATATTTCATGGGAGGGGGTCAGCTTGGCTCATTAGTCATTCTAGCCGAATACACTGTGGTCGCTACTTTTGCAGCTAGTTTGTTGTTTGAGATACGCCTTAAATGTTTGGTGATTGCCTTCAATTTTCATACACATCTTTATATCTCATGGTTGAGTAAACTGCATTATAGCTAGGTTGAATTTGATATTAATATTTTCCTTTTACTTTTGATTCTATGGTTTTTATGTTCAATGTATATGCATCATATTTGTTAGTTGTTGAATATGCATAAGCTTGGAGTTTGATTATTATGCTTTGTATGTAAAATTCAATGGATATATGTTTGGATCTAGTGATTTTGTTGTATGTGCGCCTTCACCTTGTGTGTCATCCCTTCTGAGATAGTTGATTTGGAATTAATACAGTTTGTTTCAAATCCCTGATGGTTATCTCATGTTATGACTCATGCATTCACTTTTATTTATACATCATAGTTTGCTAAGTTGTGCACTTGAGACCCTTGGTGAATGTTGCATTGTACTATTGAAATAAAATAGTTTGATTTCATTTCAATTGTTACATCATTGCTTGGGAATCTGATACCTTGTTTTTCCATTTTATGTCCTATACCACACCCTTGGCTTTATATCTTTTAGTTCCTTATTTCGATGGCCTATGTTTGGTAATCTATGAGTTTTGTTTGGGCATCCGACTCTATATAATTCAGAAGCTACTATATCCTCTGCATGTTATAATCAATACATAAGGTTTCGATTCCATATTGATGCTTGTATTTTATAACATTTGATGGATGTATTGACATGTTTTTTTTATTTGGTATTCAATGAATACCCTTACCTATGGAATTCTATGTTTACATCTGTGTGTGAAAATTGAAGGTTATGCCTTATATTTGATAGTCGATATTTGCAGGATGACTTCATGTTATATAGTACAATTATTTTCTATGTTTTACATTGAGCTTTATTTTTGATATTAAATGGAACTATTATAAGTTGGTGTTCAATAAAATACCCTATGCTTGCTATTCGATGCTTGTTTACTTTGGAATTCAATTTTTAATGCTATATGTTGTTATTCATTGCATATTCAGTAAGTAAATCATTGGATATTCATTGTGTTGTTAATCATTGTCCTTTGTGAGTTATGTTTGGAATATTATGCTTAATTTTTTAGATGGTGTTTCATTTTATATGATTCTATGCAATGCTTGAATGTGTATCAATTCATGTTATTCGATAAAAATAATTTTAAATTGGCTTTCGATAATTTAAATATATTTATATAAATTTATATATATATACATATGTGTGTGTGTATTTATATATGTATAGTTATGTATATGTTTAAATATATGTGTTTACCACAGTATGATCTAATTCAGTTTATTAAATATATATTTTTATATGTATGTGTATAAATATAAAGTATATCCCATTATAAATTGAAAGATTGTATTTGACTGAAAACTACATATATATATATTATGGTTCTAATAAAATAATATGTTCTTTTGTAATTAATTGATTTGTAGACAAGTGAATTAGAAAATTAAATAGAAAAGAAATTGAAATAATTCCTTTCATGGATGTATTGGTTGTTTGATTATTTGAATCTTGTGTTTGTTTTTTGGAACTAAGGTGATTTTGGTAATTGTTTAAAAGTGGGTGTCATTGTGAAAAATTGTTAAGGTTGACTTCCAAAGGCTTAGGAGGGAATGTTTTGTATGTATGATTTTATGTTTATTTCATTTGGAAGTGTTTGGTAATGTTTTGAGTTGTGTGCAAGAGGGTTAAGGCCTTGCACTATGTATACATTATTGTGGTTGTGATATGTGTTAAAGATGGTCAATGCCTTGCACTGTGTTGGATTCATGTGGTTATATTAAGTGTGTAGGATGGTAAATGTCTTGCTTCCTATGTAGGGTTTACTAGTTGCAAGTAGGGAGAGTGACTCTCAATAGGGGTCGAATCCCAAAGTGGTGACCAGGACAACCCATTGGAGAGTTTCTTAATCCAGTGATAACCTAAAATGAATTAGGGGGATGGGTAGTTTTCACATTAAACAAGATAATGGATGTCTCACCTATGCCTATAGTGTTTGTTTAGGTTAATGATGGGTTGAAAAGGCCTGGTTGGCAAGATCAACTTCCTTGTCCTCGCGAAAGGGATGTTAGTTTTGTATGTGTCACCCTATGGGGTTGGGACCTAGTGAGAGGTATACTAAACAACCATAGATGGGGGTCGAGGTCTAGTGAGAGACTGCTAGGACAACACATGCCAAGACCATGCGATGACACTCTTCCTATTGCATTTTAGCATTCCCTAGTTGTATTTTCTCTTTCTATGGGTGTGTGCCTCTGGAAGTGAAGTCAGTGTTTTGAGTGATGTTGTGTTGCAAGTAGTGTTGTGTTGGAGTCTATGTATAACCCCTAATTGTGTTAGCCTATTTCTTTCCTGACTGTCTGATTATAGTGGGACCTTGTGTTATCTCCTAGCATGAGGGATGGATCTTAGGGTTTTACATGGTTGGGAAATTGATCTTTTTTCCTCCATTGGGTTTCCTTTCTGCATGTTTGTGTGCGTGGAGGTTGTACCTTGTGTAGTGGATTTCAGTTCATGTTCCAATTTGAGAAGACAATCTTTTATGTACATGTATTGGACTTGTATATCAGTTGTACCATTTATTGTAATATGATGTATTCTTCCTAATTGTATTTAGGGAAGCATTATTGTAAATAATGTAACGATGTAACAGATTATAATGTATTCTCATGTAATGGAATTTGTATATATATTTGTTATTTATTTATAAATTATTTTAATGTTATTTATTTGATGACATGTTATGGAAATACTTAATGTAGATTCATTTAATATGGTTGATTAAAATGAACTCTTGATTGTTAGATATATCATTACTAATGAAATGATTGTAGTTCTTGATTAATAGATATGTTAGAACGTATTCATGGAACCTTAGAGAAACTAGGATTAGATTGTATGTTATGTTATGCGATACATTCAATTGTTATTTATTGTCAAAAAAAATTGTTCCATTATTGTGCCTTAGTTGTGTTGTCCTTTGGGGTTCCTTGGTAGGGCATTACACTTGGTATCAGAGCCCAAGTTCTAACACTAGGCACTCTGGTTTCATATGAGCCTATTATGTTGTCCTAGTTGCTTGTACTCTTGAGATTAGGCTTTCCTCTTTTGTCACCCTCGCTTAACAACCCAAGATTTGTCCCTCATGGTGTTTGTCCAATGGTGTAGACCAGTGGAAAGGATAGAACCCTTGGTGTAGTGTGTAATGCATCAATATTCTTTTTATTGGGGATGCATTTCAGAACCTTGTGTAGCCTTGTGGTGTGACTTTCAGTGATGTCAAATTATGTGTGTATGTGAAGAATGTAGGTTAAATTGTGAATATAGTACTTTTGAAATGATAAATTGTGTTTCCATGCTTCTAAAAGGGGTAAAATCATGATCTTGTGTTGAATATATGTTATGAGATTTAGTGTTGTACAATAAATAGAGCGGAATGTCTTATCTATAAATGATGGATATTTAATAAAAAATGAGTGCTTTTTGTGCATAATTATGGGTGATCCCACAAAGTTGGTTTACAATTTCTGGAAGATTCTAATTTTTGCTGAAATCACATAATTTTAGAAAATATAATGATGTAATCCTTTAAAAGTTATATTTAAATCATTCTAATTGAAGAAGGTTTGATCAAACTACCTTAAATCAAATCCCCTTGGATATAACCCTGCTAGTTTTAAACCATACCTATAACAGAGTCTCCTTTACACCTATCAAAATGTTGATAAAAAACCACTTTTGATTTTCCTTTTGGGGGATCAAATTAATTCATTTAAAATTTATTTTTTGTATGTAGTCCTTATTATAAGCTTCCCAAAAAGTATATTTTTAAATAAATTTAACTTTATTAGTATATTTATTTTTTATTTCTTGTGAATGTAGGTTTTTCACCGAAAATCAAGCTCTTTGTTCTGCACATGTGGAAAAATAAAATATTGTCAAAAAATAAATAAAAAATATGAGCGCACTAGATATTGAAGTCCTTGATCCAAAAAAAAAGAAAATAATTGAATTTTGATACATACAAAAAAGTTATGTGTGATACAGTCCACCTATTTATGAATTGTAATTGGTTTGACTTCGAAACTTGATTAAGGAAAAAATATTCAATAAAAGACTATGAAACCAATTGGAAACACTAGATATCATAGTTACAAATACAAATTAAAAATATATATAATTTTATCCTTCATGGTAAAAAATTTGTGTTATATGGTGAGCATCACTCCTTAAAAATGGTGTTTACTGAAAAAACTAGTTTTTGAATGAGATGGAAAAAGAAGTGAATTTTGTTTCCAAAATTTTAAAAATATATATATATTTAGAATCTGTAGAAAAAATGTCACAAATCACTAGTTTGCATCATCTTCAAATTCCTCATGGTTTAGCCGCTATAGGTGCTCGAAAGTGAAGATTTAGTTAGAAAAAATCAGTTCAGTGACCAGTTTGGTGAAAACTTGTAAACCAATATTGTGGGATCACCCTTATAATGTGTTTTATGGAAGTATAACATTATGATGTAATGAATTAACTATGAGGTTGGTACCAATGTGTTATGTTTCCACCCTAGTTTGTGACTTTCAAGAGTAAGTAAAGTTTTTTGGGGGGGAGGATGTAGTGCCCCTCCATTCTCATCATGGATGTTTAAGTAGTTAGCTTTCAAAATCGGAGATGAAGGTAAAATAATGGGGATATCTAAAAGTACGTGCTAATGATTTAAGTAGTTTTATTTTATGATACTATAGATAGATGCATTGTTATGATCAGTATGTTATTATTTTACCATGACCATTATGTGATAATCATCCTGATTGCTTTGTAGCTAATTATTTACGAGTTGATTAATTATTGAGTGTTTTTTTCTAATGTGATTGAGTGAAATGGATAGTGTCGCATCACTCGTGAGTACCCTATGATGTTGTGATTCCCTTTCATAGTATGCCTAATTGTATGATTATATATATGCTCGACCATGTTGTTTGTTGTAAGTTGCAGGTACTAGGCATTGACTCCACTTGAATTGGTAGGTTTGAGTGTGCCATAAAACCTAATGGAACAATTGTTTGGAGATATCATTTGGTCCACTACCCTAGCCATCATCCTCTAAGAGGATGAGTATCTAGTTTGTTACCTTGTCAACATTGTCAAATGTTTGTGGTTAGTTGATCTTGCTTTTCGACTCTGGTTATGGTTTAGGTAATTGTTGTTCATATTTGGTTTGTTTAATTTAAATTTGTTTAAATAAATGTTGTTTTTGATTAATTGATGTATTAAATAAATTATTAAGTAAAAGTATTTTGATAAATAGATATAAATATATTTATTAATGATTATGGTTTATAATAAATTTAAAAGTGTAATGTAATATTAAATAAAATAAAATAAAATTGAATTATAATAAAATTTCATAATGGATAAATAGTAATATATATATATATAAAGATAAAAAATATTTTTATGGATCACATGCATAACTTTGAACAATTTGTCGAAAAAGAAATTGAATATTTTATTGGGGTTTTAAGAGATTTTTATTAGATTTTTGTTTTTGAAAATCAAACAACCTTCCTTTTGTTAATAATTAACCCTTTGAAATATTTTGGTTACCTAGATTCATTAGGATTCTATTTTCCAAGGAAGGGAAGTAATTATGTCTACAAGAAAATTTCTTATGCTGTGGATTTTGTGTGGAATTGGGGTTTTTAGGAAAAATTAATTAGGAATTTCAAAAAGTTGTTGTTGCAGAAGATTGTTCTTAGCATCAAATTCCCATCCTAGCCTGTGTTGGATCTAGGTTGGCTTTGTACTTTGTTTATTTTCTCTGAATAATGCTATTTATTTCTCTCGCTTTGCTTGTTGGAAATGATTGCTAGATTGTTTGGATATGTTTTGGAATGCTTCATAAATTCAATGATTTCCATTATTTCTTTGCAAAATCTATCTTGTTCTTATTCTACAATCTTGATCCTCATAATGGTGTCAAACTAATTCTCCCAGTCATTGTCATTTGTTTGAAGTTTCTGAAGCCTATTTAATAAATCCAATTTGTGTGCTTTCCTTATGTTGCCAATTGCATTGCTTGAAAGTTTCTTAAGCCAGTTTAGCAAATCAAATTATGCGCACCCTTCTGCCATGATAAGGTCAAGCCAGATTATAATATGAATGAGATTTCATAAGATAGGGCCAGCTTGGCTCATTAGTCTTTCCAGCTGAATACATCATGGTCACTACTTTTGTAGCTAGTTTTCTATTTGAGATATGCCTTAAATGTTTGGTGATTTCCTTTGAATTTTATACACATCTTTATATCTCATGGTTCAATAAATTGCATTATAGCTACTCGTTGAATTTGATATTGATATTTTCCTTTTACTTTTGATTCTATGGTTTCTATGTTCAATGCATATGCATCATATTTGTTAGTTGCTAAGTACGCATAAGCTTGGAGCTTGATTTTATTGCATTGTATGTAAAAGTCAATGGATATATGTTTGGATCTAGTGATTTTGTTGTATGTGCGCCTTCACCTTGTTTGTCATCCCTATTGAGATAGTCGATTTGGAATGAATACAATATGTTTCAAATCCCTGATGGTAATCTCATGTTATGTCTCATGCATTCATTTTTATCTATATATTGTAGTTCACTAAGTTGTGTGCTTGAGACCCTTGGTGAATGTTGCATTGTACCATTTAAACAAGATAGTTTGATTTCATTTCAATTGTTACATCGTTGCTTGGGAATCTGATACCTTGTTTTGTCATTTTATGTCCTACGCCACACCCATGGCTCTAGATCTTTCAACCTTATTTTGATGGACTATGTTTGGTAATCCATGAGTTTCATTTGGACATTCGACTCTATATGATTTGGAAGCTACCATATCCTCTGCATGTTATAATCAATACAAAATGTTTCAATTCCATATTGATGTATGTATTTTATAGCATTTGATGGCCATATTGGCTTGTTGTTTTTGTTTGGTATTCCATGAATAGCCTTACCTGTGGAATTTGATGCTTACATATGTGTGCGAAAATTGAAGGTTATGCCTTATATTTGATAGTCGATACAAGGTGACTTCATGTTATATCTAGTGTGATTATTTTGTGTTTTACATTGAGCTTTATGTCTAATATTAAATGGAACTTTTGTAAGTTGGTGTTTGATAAAATACCCTATGCTTGATATTCAATGCTTGTTTACAAGTTGGCATTCGATGTTTTATGTTGTATGTTGTTATTCGCTACATATTCAATAAGTAAATCGCTAGATATTCATTATGTTGTTAATCATCGTCCTTTGTGATTTATGTTTGGAATATTATACTTAATGTTTTAGATGGTGTTTCATTTGATATGCTTGTATGTGATGCTTGAATGCATATCACTTCATGTTATTCAATGAAAATAATTTTAAATTGGCTTTCAATAATTTAAATATATGTATTATATGTATATAAATGTATATATATATACATACATATATATGTATATATGTATATATATATATATATATTTATATATATGTTTAAATATATGTGTTTACCATAGTATAATCTGATTCTTAATATTTTAAAAAAATATAACATTTAGTTTATTAAATATATATTTATATTTGTATGTGTATAAATATAAAGTATATCCCATTATAAATTGAAAGATTGTATTTGATTGAAAACTACATTTGTTTTAATGTGTGTGTGTGTGTGTGTGTGTGTGTGTGTGTGTGTGTGTGTGTGTCTATTATGGTTCTAATAAAATAATATGTTGTTTTGTAATTAATTGATTTGTAGACGAGTGGATTAGAAAATTAAATATAAAAAAAATTTAAATAATGCCTTTCATGGATGTATTGGTTGTTTGATTATTTGGATCTTGTGCTTGATTTTTGGAATTGGGTGATTTTGGTAATTGTTTAAAAGTGGGTGTCATTGTGCAAAATTGTTAAGGTTGACTTCTAGAGGCTTAGGAGGGAGTGTGTTGTATGTATGCTTTTATGTTTGTTTCATTTGGAAGTGTTTGGTAATGTTTTGAGTTGTGTGCAAGAGGGTTAAGGCCTTGCACTATGTATAGATTCTTGTGGTTGTGATATGAGTGTGAGGTGGACTATGCCTTACACTATGTTGGATTCATGTGGTTATGTTAAGTGTGCAATATGGTAAATGTATTTCTTGTTATGTAGGGTTTACTAGTTGCAAGTAGGGGGGGTGGCTCTCAACGGGGACTGAATCCCACAGTGGTGACTAGGACAACCCATTAGAGATTTTCTTAATCCAGTGATAACCTAAAATGAATTAGGGGGATGGGTATTTTTCACATTAAACAAGATAATGGATGTCTCACCCATGCCTGTAGTGCTCATTTAGGCTAAGGATGGGTTGAGAAGGCTTGGTTGGAAAGATCAACTTTGTTTTCCTTATGAAAGGAATGTTGGTTCTGCATGTATCACCCTATGGGGTTAGGACCTATTGAGAGGTATATCGGAAAACCATAGATGGGAGTCAGGGTCTAGTAAGAGACCACAAGGACAACCCATGCCAGGACCATGCGATGACACTCTTCCCTATTGTAGTCTAGCATTCCCTAGTTGTATTTTCTTCTGCTATGGCTGTGTGCCTCTGGAAATGAAGTCAGTGTTGTGAGTGATGTTGTGTTCTAAGTAGTGTTGTGTTGTAGTCTATGTATAACCCCTGATTGTGTTAGCCTATTGCTTTCCTAACTATCTTATTGTAGTGGGATCTTGTGTTATCTCCTAGCACGAGGGGGTAGACCTTAGAGTTCCACATGGTCGGGAGGTTGGTGCTTTTTCCTCCATTGGCTTTCCTTGCTGCATGTTTGTGCACATGGAGGTTGTACCTTGTGTATCATATTCTAGTTCATGCTCCAATTCAAGAAGATGGTCTTTTAGGTACATGTATTGGACTTGTATATCAATTGTACGATTTATTGTAATATGATGTATTCTTCCCAATTGTATTCAAGGAAGCATTATTGTAAACTTTACGCTATCATGCAAAAAAGTAATCACATATTATATTTCTTAGGAGGTTAATAATGGAGAAGAAGTAAATTTTTGGGATGACTCTTGGAATGGCCATCCACCATTGAGAAGCTGTCAAGATCTCCAAGCAGTCATTCCAATTTTGTCTTCTTTATGGGGTTCCAAGTTAATTGATTATGTATGTGCTATAGAGATTTCTTCAGGAAGGGTAATATTGAAATATTTTTCAAACCCTCAGTTATCTAATGAAAAAAAGAATTGTCCCCATTAGGTTTTGGCAACAAGAACAATTGTCTTATCAGTCAAGGCAAACTGTATTGTATGGGCTCCTTCGAAAGATGGAAATTATTTAGTCAAACAGGGTTATAAGGCAATCCTTAACAAGGATACCCACTTGCATTCTTAGAAGGCATATTCATTTTGTTGGAATAATATGGTGTTACCAAAGGTAGGGAGTTTTGCATGGCTTGTGTTGAGGAAAAAAGTACTCACAAGTGATCATCTTGTAAAATTGGGAACAACAAATCCTTTTAATTGTGTTTTGTGTGGAAATTGCATGGAAAATCCAGATCATTTGTTTCTGCAATGTTCATTTGCTCAAAGTTGCTAGTATTTTTTCATGCAAAACATGAGTTTCTATACTCCATTGCCAAACTCAATATGGGATCTTTTCTCTTCATGGCCAATATTATATAAGTGTTCATTTTTTGCATGTATTTGGTGTCTAATTCTAGCTATTGTTATATAGTCCATTTGGTGGGAATGAAATAAGTGCATCTTTAGAAAAAATTTAGCATCAGATCACTATGTTCATGCAACAATTGAAACATCAATTGTAGAAGTGGTCAATGCATGTTTACAAGATCAAAAGAATGTTAGTTCTTTGTTTACCTCATGGGACCAAAGTATTCTTAAGGGTTGGCAAGGTATTAATCTACCTTTTAAAGTGGGCATGAAGCTGCCTTCTAAATTGAAGGTGAATAGAAGTCTAATCAAATGGTACCCTCCACTGACAAGATTTTTCAAACTTAATTTTGATGGTGCATCTAGAGGGAATTTTGGTTCTTCAGGGGTATGTGTTTGCATTAGAGACTCTTGGGGAAAAATGAAAGTAGCTAGATCAATTCATATACCTTTGGGAATGAACAATATGGCAAAGTTGATGGCCATTCTTTACGATCTGTGGTTAGCAAGACAACTCCAAATTAATAAGATTCACATTGAAGGAGATTCATTAGTAATTGTAAACATGTGCAATGAAAGGAAATGTCATAATTGGAACCTAAGGTATATTTTAGAAAAGATGAAGAAATTAATGGATGAGTTTGAACTCTTCCAGATCTCACACATGTATTGGGAGGGGAACAAGCTTGTAGATTATTTAGCAAATATGGGGTGTTAGAAAATTGAGTTAACTATAATGGAAAATGATGATGGACTAAAAGCCTTTTCTGATTTACAAGAAATCATAAATCGGGAAAGTTTAGACAATACGTTTTGAGTTTGGAAAGCACGAGCATGATGTTAAGTCTCTGGGTTATAAATAATTTCATTAATTTAGTTACAAACTCAATTCATACTAGGGAGGAAATCATTAAATAATGGGACTCTTATCAAATTTGAATGCCATAACCATAATAGTCCTTATCTGACTATAAAACAAAAGTGAGAGATAACAATTCCCACATGGAAAATTGGCCAAACTTTGTCATTCTGTGTTGGTCAACATATTCATCAACGAGACATGGCCCTTTCGACAAGACATTCATGAATGTCTCTTCAACATTCCATGTTAGGTATCAGTGATCTAGGCGTGGTGGAACTTTATCGGTGAGAGATGGCTTGTCATTGAGACTATCTCAAAAGTCTCTTTGACATTCAATGTGGCATTGACATTTGTTGGATGTGTGTTGTGTGGATTTCTATGTCATGGTGATCTTGTGACATCAATGTGAGATTCACTCAAGTCTCTTCGACAAGGTGAGCCTCATCAATGTCGAGGTGGCATATGTTGTTTAGTGTGATATCCTCGAATGTCTATTAGATATTCTAATGATGTTTCGATTGGACCCTGTCGGTGTGAAATGGTTGCATCAGAGAGAGATCCTCCAAAGTCTTGGCGACATCCCAATTGAGGAATTGGATGAGGGTGGTCAACATAGTGGAGAATGATGAGTTGGATCATGACACTTGGTGACACAATACTAGGCATATTCCACATCATTGTTATGGAATAAATGTTCATTGGACAACTCGGTAGAGCTATTGATTATGATGTAACCACTTGGAGATCTCATATGCTAATTGGAAAACTAGATGGAGCTCCTAATAGGGAGGTAACTATATGATGGAAACTATGACATGGAGAGAGAAAGATCAAAGCCAACCAAAAGGATGAATAAAAGTATAAAGAGGTGGCAAACGATAAGAGCGAGCAACCAGCAGGGAGGAGAGGTGTGGTGAAGAAGCTTGAAGAGGAAGGTTGGGAGAAGCGTAGGGGAAGATTGACACCAACACTCAAAGAATAAAGAATCATTTTTGGGAAAAGGAAGGGCATCTTGGACATCTAAAAGAAGTTATAAAATAAAAGAAATGGTTGACGAGGCACAAATAGGTAAGCATAGTTAACGAGCTAAGGTCAAACCTAAACACCAAAAAAGGTTTCAAAGTTTTTGGGTCGTCGTTAAGGCTTATGTCTAACATGTAATAAGGAAGAAGTATGTGGTAACCCCAAGCTGTGACACTTGAAATGGCTTCACTGTTGCAGCTTTGGCGTTAAGGTTCACGACTTAACCATTTGTTAAGTATGTGGCAAGAAGAAACCTCAAATCCCAACATTTGAGATGTTTCTGGTGTTTGCGAGATGACTTGGAGGATTATGCCTTGACAGATTGTCAAGTAGTCAGTAAGAAGCAAGCTCAAAGGCCGACACCCAAAAGAGTTAAGTTTTTCATTGTTCAAAAATGTGGTTTTAGGTATCACGGGTTAGTAGATTAGTTGACACCTTAACACAAAGGCATGAAGTGATAAGGTGGAAGAGAGAACCCCGCCATCTAAAAAACTCAAACATTTTTTAGAGGTTGGTGGGAAGGTTGCAATGGAGTAAAGGCATGTTGAATGGTAAGGGGCAAGGCCAATGGCCAAACCCTGATAGGTGTAGAGAGCTTTAGACCTGTGTGTTTTTGCCTACTTGATAAGCTTTGCTTTGCACTTCTAGAATAAGGTAAGAGGGACTAGTGATTTTTGACCTCTAACAACTAAAAACTTTGTTCAAAGCTTCATGATTCAATGTTTCAAAGGTTAGAGTGTAGGCTTGCGATGGTGCATAAGAAGAAAAATAAAGGGTAAGGCCAGTGGTTGAACTCCACCAAGTATAAAGAGGATCAAACATTATGGTTCGGTCTTGTTTCTTGAGGCCTTCAAAGCCTATCAGTCATAAGGTAGAAGGTAGAGAGGGTAAGGCTGAAGGTCAAACCCTGATCTAGGTGTAAGGAGCTTTAATGTAGGTGTTTGGACTTGCTTCTAAGGCCCTTCTATGCACACCAAGCATGTGGTAGAAAGGATACTTGAAACCCAAACCCCATAAGGTTAATAAGCTTAAGGTCAGAAAAATGAAGGAGTAATCTTATCATCCTATGTATTCTTGCATTGTCCTAGGTTGACCAATGCAAGGATACACATGGAAAGAAATGATTGAGCATTTGACTCACATCATTGTTGTGAATCATTTTTTTAGGGTGATGTGAGCATAAAGGTAAAATTGATGGCATAGTATTAGGTGAAGATCTATAGACAACATTTAAAGCTTGTCTAATTTGATGGTAGTATTTAAATGTCTTAACGGTTGAGTGATAACCGTCTAATCATGGCGTGGATTTAAAGATCAATGCCCTACACTCAAAGGCTAGTTTTTGTCAATGGTTAGGTGAAGGAAGCTAAGGAAAAAAAATCAAGATGTCACATCCAAGGGACATTCTTGTGAAGGAAGGAAGAAAATAGACATGACCATTAATGTAGAGGATGGCTAGGTAAGCAAGGAGAGTTTGAGCAAACAAGGAGGACATTTAATGAAAAATAAACCCTAGTTTTATGTATGCCAAAAATTATATGGAAAGAAATGGGGTTAGGGGTGCACAATTGGAGGGGTAGAAGTTGGTCAATGAAGAAAAGAGAAGTGGCTAGACATGTCATCCCTCCTTAAGTGGTGGAGGTTGGAAGGCACCGAATGGACTTCCATTTTTAAGTTGATTGTAGGAGGGAAGTCTTCTTTGGAAACTCTCATAGAGGACAAAGAATGGTGGAGGAAAAGTAAAGGCTCAAGATCCCATCCTAGGCCTTGGAAAATATTTATGTAGGTATGGGGATCTATCTTTTGGTAGTTTTTTTTAGCATACCCACTTGTATTTCATATGGTTAGATGCATTTGCATCTTTGACCCTATTGTGCATATTGGGGGTGTTGGTTGAGTATTTTGTGTATCATTGTTAGTGGGATTTTTTGTATATACCCAGATTGGATCTTTGGGTGTTTTGGGTTTTTGTTTAGAATTTTGTCTTTCATTGACCATTCCATTAGTCTCAAGAAAAATCCTTTTCATAAGCCATCATATGCCAGTTTTAATGTTATTCATAAGTGGGTTGTACTTGGACTTCTATGTCCTACTTGGCCTTCAAACACCAGTAACAATAATTTTTATATATGTTCGTTGACACATGATATCCAGTAAGAATAATGGGTGTTGAATGCTTTGTTCAAAAAAAATTTGAGTATCGTACTCATGACACTATTTGATAGTTGTTTAGATAAACCTTGTCTTGGAATATCATTTTATATTATCTAAATGGATACCCCATTTTATCATGGAGAAAAAATATTTTTTGCTCAAGGGTTTGGCTAGAGCTCACAAGGCTTCATGATGCTAGTATGGATGGGAGGAGAGCATGTTTGATTCCTTGTGTTATCTTATTTTTGTAAATTATCTTTTGGTCAAAGATGGCAATCAAAATTTTCACTTAACTAGAATAGCAGCCATGAAGTGACGCAGATATTAAGTACATACACTAAATTGTCATGTAAGTATGGTGTGTTTTGTTTATGAATAAACTATCCTTTAAAAATGTGCCTATCCATATTGAGGCTTTAGATCTCCGACTTCACCTAAGTGGGTAGCAACCGATGGTGAAACTGTCTAGGTTAAAAAGGACCCTAGAAAGGGTTGCATACCTACTCTTCAATTCTATAATTAAAGGATTAAAGGCATAAGATGATTTTTTGTAGAGAAATTTTTGATCCTAAGGGTTATACTCCTTGTGTTATTCAACCAGGTGTATGAAGGTTGAATTGTCTAGAAAGATTCAGTATGTGGATTGTTTCATTAACCTTTTGCCCCTTAATCTTATCTATGTCATATGGTGACCTTTGTATGGTTGGATTAAAACCACGACTTCAATTATAATTATCTATTCAAGATATGTTTTGGTTACCTTCATTCTAGACCAATTCTTGATTATCTATGTTGGCAAGTGGCCTTTGAGGGGCATTGTAATCAGATTTGTTAATCACTCCTTAAAGTAGAATGAGCCCTTATAGATCTGTTGTTGTTATTCATTCTTAGTATTTACTACCATTGTGAGTTAGTGGTGATTTAAACCTGGATGTTATGTGCGATTTTTGCTCAATCAAATATGGGTTGGGTGTACTCAAGTTGTTGAACTATGGTTCCTCTGTGAAATATATACGTAGGAAAAGCTGTTAGAGACGAGCCCCCGAGGAACTACATTTGGACCCTAGGGTTTGCTCTATTTTCATTACTTGAGTTAATATCAATATATTGTTTTGGCATAGCGTGTGACCTGATGGTATCTTCTGAATTAAGTTGTGATGAATGATGAGTTGTAGAGCTAATCAAGCCTACCTTGATGATGTGAATCCCTTGTCTTCTCTTGAAGCTCTACTAGGGTTGCCTAAGCAATTTAGTTACTCAACT
Source organism: Sequoia sempervirens (assembly GCA_007258455.2). Classification (NCBI taxonomy): domain Eukaryota; kingdom Viridiplantae; phylum Streptophyta; class Pinopsida; order Cupressales; family Cupressaceae; genus Sequoia; species Sequoia sempervirens. The sequence goes on from VDFB02179234.1 coordinate 109,867,664, forward strand.
AAATATTATAATCTATATTTGGTCTAATTTTGTTATGCTTTTTAAGAATTGTTTTCCTTGGTAACAAAATTGTGTGAGTTAGCCATGTGTTGTAATTGAAATTTGGAATTTGTGTTTTTTCCTTAACTATATTTTGGGTAAAAGAATTTGGGAATTACATTTGGTATCAGAGCACAATTGCAACATTGGGATCTCTGGTTAGTGATGTTGCCCATGTGAGGTAGTTTTTGTGAATTTTGTTGTGTGCTTGTCTCCTTTTTGTGACTTATGGTTGAAATGTCCTTATGAGATCATGAGATGCTTTCATCATTATTTGATAATTTTGGCTGTGAAAGAGTTAATTTAAAGGGGAATAACTATGTTGTTAAATTGATTAAGCATTATGTAACCCCATGTGAATGATGCATTTGATTATGAAGAAGTATAAATAGCCCAATTTATAGATTTTGAGTTGCCAAGATTTAAATATGAATGCACCTATGTACCCTTCCGTAGGACTTGTAAGTGTTTAAGATTAACAAGATTAGGAAAATTAAATGTGTCAATTGTATGCTTCGTTCATGTTGATTAGCATGTTATGGTGAATTATTGTTGTTAAGACCAAGTCAATTTGGAATGAAAGTAGAAATGAAAACTAAGTGAATGGCTAGAAAACTATGGATATAATTATTATAAAATTCACCCTTGTGTTATCCTATAACCTTGAACCTTATGGAGATGAAAGATGATTCTTAAGACATGACTATTATGTAGAAAATACAACCTTACTAAAGTAAACATCATTTAACTTCATAATGCAAGTGAATAACTTAGAATAAAACACTATAATTTGTATTTATAAATCTATGTGCCTTGGGGTGTTTTGAAAATGAAATTCTCTTCTTATGTGTGGAGAATGAAGTGCTTCCAAATTGAGCATGTTGTCTTGAAAATTAATTGAATGCATGTTTATGTAAAGCTATCTCATCAATACAAGAGAAATATGTTTGATTGAGTAAAAGACCTTGGTTCCAAAATTGCATTCTTATCTTAAGATGTATGCATGAACTTGTGTATGCAATGGATTAGATTTAAGATAAAAAGGTAATAGTGGAATCATGTGCTTTGTAGATAAATAATAATGGTGGTGAGGGAATGAATGCCTTAGTAAACCTTGAATTGTTAAATTTTGAATCTAAGTTTCTTCTTTCATCGCATGGTATGTCAGGAATGTAGAATGGAAAGATCATTATAGTAGCAATATATTTGTGAGACTTAAGGTTCCCAATTGAATTATTATTTATAGAAAACCATATAAATGTTAACTCATTGGAGTTGCAAATGTTAAGTGCATGAGTAGGTGAATTTTGAGTAAAAAGGAATGGTGTGCTTGTGGTGCTAACCAGCTAGACTATGTTTTCCTTATCATGTGTTGAGTATCGAGTAGCCTTGCTTAAAAAGTTCTTTATCATGGTTGTGTATGCCACTTGGCAGAAAAGAATATTTACAATTTAATTTATGTGTAAGGAAATGATTATGTGGCTCTAAAAGATGAAAATTGGAAAAAGAAAAGAAAAGATAATTTATTTGGTATTCTCGGGGTATGTGAATACCTCGTAATGGTGCTTATGTTGTATATTGTGGTAATTTTTGTGGATAGACCAAGTTGTAAAAGTAAGTCTGTGTTGTGCATCTTGACTCATATGGAATAGAATGATAAGATTCTTGATATTTAATGTGATTTGACTTGTGGAAACTAGTATATGTGTTGTGCCCCAAGTATAAGATATAGGGTATTCGACTTGGGATAAGGTGGTGGATGTCTAGTACAATCCCCTATGTGTACCATTTGTGATGGCCTTAATGTAAGCTAACTAGTTGTGAGTTTATGTAAACATGTTAAGTGTCTTTATTAAATGAAATGTGATGTATTCCTTTATGTTAGTCTTATTTGTATGTTAAATGTGTACCCCTAGTGTATGGTTCCCCCCTTATGGGAGTGAGATTCTTGATGAGCCAAGTCTTTCACACATTTTAATCATACTTTTATAAATACTTTGTTGTTTTTATTATGCTAAAACAAACATTTAGTCTGTTTATGGGATAGGACACAAACCTTTTTATGACTTAAATATGATTAGTATATTGTGATAAGAAGTCCCATGATTATTATCTTTAATGTTTCATTAGTCTGATAAATACTTTATGGCTTTTTTATCATAAATCTTCTTGCAGCCTCCACTACCAAAACTTCCTGCAGCCATATCTGAAACAATGTTTGCCTTAATTTAATACTTAATGAATGAATGAATAAAGTAATGGATTGTCTTAAAGGATGAAAGTGTTGAGCTAACCTTCTTCCTCAGGAAAAGATGGCGAGATATTTTGCAGGTACCATGATTGAAGGAAGGGAATTCAATTTCCACTTGAAGAATTGAAGACCAAATCCATAAAGACCGGTTCAACAACAAAAGATGAGGAGACAGTTTCAACTCATTCGCCATGTAGGGGGAGTGTTCCATAAATCTAGGCCAAGCATCTTGGTGGTGCATAAATCTAGGATGATGGCGCTTTAAGAGTGCTAAACCAATTTGACTTAGTTCTTGCATTGTCATTCACCTCTTTACTTAAGTTGGTTAAATCCATGACCTACATGACAATAATAACCTAAAAAACATCCCTTCCTCCTTATTGCCAAAGTTCTATGGACTTATTACTGAGGACCCTCATACCTTCTTGTTTGAATTTGAAATCCTTTGTAGAAGCTATGACTATACAACCTCAGCACACAAGCTGAAATTGTTTCCCTCTACTCTAAAGGAGGGAGCCTTGAGATGGTTCATGGGATTGGAAAGCAATGTAGCTAACAATTGGGATCAAATGAAGACTCTGTTCTTGAGTAAATATAAAGAGTATTGTAGAGGAAATGATCTGAGAGGAGATGACATCTTCAAAATGTCACAAAAGGAGGATGAAACCTTGGAGGATTATGTGTCAAGATTCTTGTTTAGTGTGCAGAAGAATACTCATCATGAGCTAAATGAGGAATCTCAAAAACTTCTCTTCTTAAGGGGAGTCAATGATACTTGCATGGAGGCCCTTGACCTCATGGCAGGAGGTGATGTCACCCAAAGTAGTTGGTATGATATCAAGAAAATCTGTCTCAATTACTCTAGAGCAGCTGTAAAGAAGGGAAGGGAGTTTAGACCCTCTTCTATAAAAGGAAGTGGCTCTGGAGTATCAAAAGGGGAGATTACCAATCTCTTGTCTGAATTCAAGCAGGATATCATCAATGATGTAGCTACTCAACTAGATACTATGCAAGCTAGAAGGAAGAAAGAGGAAGCTGAGGCAATGTTAGCTGAATATTGCCCCCACTATCGACAAAGAAAGAAAGACTGTTGATGCAAAGCAGTGACCAATTTGGAGGTACAACATCTCCCTACTAAGTTCAAAACCATTGAAGGAGATGAGGAAGTGTTCTTTGTTGCTCAGCGTAGGCCATGGGCCCCAAGACAAGGTATGCCTCAGGACCCTTTGCAAAATTTTGGTTCATATAATAGTCAATGGAAAAACCAGTACCCTCCAAACTATGGGCCGTACTCCCAACCTCAGTGGAATAACCCTTGGCCAAATGCCCAACAAAACCATTGGAAATCCTCACAATGGAATTGGCAATCACCAGAGCAAAATCAGTGGCAGCCTCCGCAAGGGAATTGACAGCAAACCAACTAATGGAGAGGAGGCCAACAATGGTGAAATCCACCCATTGGTTTCCTGCAACAACTGTAGTAGCAATTCATTATGCCATCTCCTGCATCTAATCAAGGTCAGAATCCGAAGCCAACCCAACTACCTACCCAGGCAACACCCAATCCAAATAACTAGTAGCCGCAGTAGCAGCAGCAAGTCTATTCTGTTGATCCTAATCATCAGCCTACCTATGCTCTTAACCTGATTAATATTAATTTACATTCAGGAATTTTGCTGCCCACACCATCTCCTCCCATAATCTCAGAATTGCCATCTGAGGAGACTAACCAAGAAGAAGATACCAATGACCAAGCCCAACCAAATGAGCCAGTTCAGATTCCATCATTACCTAAGGCATCTGATAAAGTGTCCCTTCCTTTCCCACAAAGGTTGGAAGGTGAAAATATATAAAAAATAAGAGGAACCTACCTTTGACATCCTTGACTAGCTAAAGCATATGTGTGAAAATTCCCTTGTTCCAAGCAATCAAAGAAGTACCTATCTATAGCAAGGCCATCAAGGAGGCATGTTTGAAGAAACCGGGGAGGAAAAAGAAAGACCCTCAAACTGTCCATGTCATAGGCCAACTCTCTGACTTAATGCTAGGGAAGCTCAACATCCCAAAATATTTAGATCCAGGAAGACCTGTTGTGGAGATCAATATTAATGGGTTGCAAATTAAGAATGCTTTAGTAGATTTTGGTACAGCTATCAATGTCATAACAAAGGACCTAGTTGTAAAACTTAGTATTTCAGACTTGAGGGCTACACCTACAATATTATAGCTTGTTGATAGCTCAATCGTCAAACCTGATGGGGTAGTTGAAGACCTAGTAGTCACCTTGGATTCTTAGGAGTACCCTGCTGACTTTATGGTCTTATCTCGAAAGGCATCATTGGGGAGATACCCTATCATACTAGGAAGGCCTTGGTTGGCTACTGCTGATGCTTACATTGGTTGTAGGTCAGGTAACATAACAATATATGATGGGTGTAGCACAAAGAAGCTTACCTTCTATTCTCCAGCCCTGCCCCAACTTGAGTCTGGAGAAGTTGTTTGGCCAAATTTGGGAGAAGAGGAGGAAGTGAACTTCGTGGCCACTTTAATGATGATTACTAGAGAGTCTTTTATTGCACAAGAAGAAGAAGAAGGTATACTATCCAATATCCTATTTAATAACTATGGTACTAAATACTTTCATTGTGAAAAAAATCCATGTTCCTTGCAAACCATTCTCCCTTCGCCTACATCAGCTAATTATCCTGCAGTAACTGATTGCTTACACACCTTGCTACCCCATGAGGTAGAAATTCCATTTTTTCCTGAAGTATCTATTATAGATTTAACCTCCCAAGTTGAGGTAGTCGCAGGAAAACCTTGAGCATCAATAAAAACCTCACCAGTGAACAACAAGAATTTATGGTCAAAATGCTTACCAGTCATAAGTCAGTTTTTGCTTGGGAATATGGTGACATGAAGGGTTTGGACCCAAAACTCTATACACATCGCATATATATTAACAGTGAGTTTAGACCTATTAGGCAGCCTCAAAGAAGAATCAATCCAATTTTGAGAGAAATTGTTAAAGAAGAATTGCAGAAAATGTTAACAGCTGGCTTTATCTATCTAATCTCAGATAGCTAGTGGGTTTCCCCATTGGTTATTGTTCTTAAGAAAGGAGGAAAATGGAGGGTATGTGTATATTATAGAGAGCTCAACTTGGCAACAAAGAAAGATTACTTTCCTCTTTCATTCATTGATCAAGTTCTAGATAATTTAGCTGGGAAAAAGTACTTCTCATTCTTAGATGGTTTCAGTGGGTACAATCAAATCAAGATTGCTCCTTAGGATCAAGGAAAAACTACTTTTACATGTCCTTGGGGAACGTTTTCCTATTCAATTTTGCCTTTTGGTCTTTGTAATGCACTTGCAACTTTCCAGAGGGCAGTCATAAGTATCTTCTCTGACATCTCATATGATTGCATGGAAATATACATGGATGACTTTACTGTTTATGATACAACATTTGAGGAAGCTTAGGCCAACTTGGAGAAAGTACTATAGAGATGTGAAGATCACAACCTATCGCTGAATAGTCAAAAGTACTTCATGATGATGCAGGAGGGAATATTACTTGGTCACTATATTTCTACTGCAGGAATATAGGTTGATCCTACTAAGATTGAGGTTATCTCTAATCTACCCTTTCCTGCCAAGTAGAAAGATGTAAGGAGATTTCTAGGCCATGCTGGATACTACAGAATATTCATCAAGGACTTCAGCCAAACAACAAGTCCCTTATATAGTCTACTGAAGAAAGATGCAGATTTTTCTTGGAAAGAGGAATGTGAAAAAGCATTCCTTGATCTAAAAGTCACCCTTACATAGGCACCTATTCTGAAGGGACTTGATTGGTCACTTCCATTTCATATTAATAATGATGCATCGGATTATGCCATTGGGGCAGTGTTAGGGCAAAGGGTGGTTCAACATAACATGCACTCTACTACATAAGCAAAAATATGCAAGGGGCTGAATTAAACTACATTATTACAGAAAAAGAAATGTTGGCAATTATCTATGCCCTCAATAAATTCAGGCATTACATCACCAGTTATCAGATATTTGTCCACACTGATCATGTAGCAATCCAGTATCTCATGAATAAAAGCTCAATATCCGGGAGACTGGCAAGATGGTTATTGTTGATGCAGGAATTTGACATTACAATTATGGACAAGCCAGGTAAAGCCAACGTGGTTGCTGATTTCCTTTCTAGAATTCAAAGACAAGATGACTCTACACTTATTGAAGATTGCTTTCCTAATGAGCATCTATTTGCAATCAAGGTCAATCACCCATGGTATGCCGATATAGCAAATTATCTGGCCATAGGAAGAACTCTTCCTCAATTCTCCCCTAAGGAAAATAGATTATTGGTAGAGAAAAGCTTTAAATTTTCTTGGATTGTAGATTGTATGTTTTATACAGGGCCAGATCAAGTTATGAGGAGATGTGTACAAGAGGAGGACACTTATGATATACTGCATGCAAGCCATGATGAGCCGTGTGGTGGACATTTTGTTGCCAAAAGAACAGCAATGAAAATTTTAAATATTGGCTACTAGTGGCCAACTCTGCATAGAGATGCAGCCAAATATACCAAAAGATGTGACAGATTCCAAAGGATGGGAAGACCAACTCGATCTGATGAGATGCCTCTATTTCCACAAGTTGTCATTACACCCTTCAACAAATGGGAACTGGATTTTGTCCGACTAATTGATCCACCTTCCAATGGTAAGTCCTACATCCTTATATGCATAGATTATGTGACAAAATGGGTAGAGGCTAAACCTATGAAACATGCTAGGGATAATAAAGTAGCTGAATTTCTCTATGAGGAAATATTCACTAGGTTTGGTGTCCCTAGGGAAATAGTGATAGATCAAGGAGCACAATTCACTTCTACACTTATCACAACCTTAGTAAATGAATACAATATAAGGCACAAGAAATCAACTCCTTATCACCCCCAAGCCAATGGCCAGGTTGAGGTCACCAATAGGGACATTGAGGCCATTTTGACTAAAACTATAGATTTTCATAGGAAGGACTGGGCCGCAAGGTTACCAGAGGCTATATGGGTCTACTGTACTACTTGGAAGACTACTACAGGATATACACCCTTTGAAATGGTGTATGGTAAAACAGTTGTGATGCCAATTGAATTCAAACATAAGACTCTAAGAACAACATTAGAGATGGACATGGACCTAACAAATGCACAAAAGGATACAGTCATGCAGCTCAATGCTATGGATGAGCTCCGAAAGAATGCCCTGCAACACACTAAGATGATACAACATCAGAGAATAAGGTGGCATGATAAATACATCAAGGAAAAGAAATTCAAAGCAGGAGATTGGGCTCTGCTTTATGACTCACGATATAAAGATAGCCCAAGAAAACTACAAACCAGATGGTTGGGTCCATAAGAGATAGAGGAGGTATTCACCAATGGTTTTGTTCAATTAAGGACCATTGATGAGGTCTGATTCAAGCTACTAGTCAATGGGAATCACCTAAAGCTCTATGTTAAACCCATTGACAAGGAAACATTTATGAGATAGTTCAAAATTTAGCAGGATAGCAGCAATCCTGCAACCAAAGGAATTGAGCCTAGGCTTAAATTCCTAGGCCATGCATAAAAGTGCATACCAAATCATAATAAAGGGGTTATCTAATAAGATCCCCATTCCATTCATTCACCTCATCCACAATCCATACTCACTCTCTCTCTCTTCCACATCATCCACCTGTCATTTTCCATATAATCCACATATCTCCATGTCACGTATTGCAATGAAGAAGGAGGCCACATCAGATAATTACGGCGATTGTCTCTAGGTACGCTCCACTTCACTTTAAGATTGCTTCAATTGCTTTATTTATTGCATTTAATTTAGTATTAATTAGCATGAATAATTTCCTATATGGTTGCCATTTCCTTCGGCTCATTCGCCTGATTGAGCACATATTTCTATGATATTACTTCGCCACATCCTTATTATCACCGCCATAAGCTTTTCCTGTTAGTTGTCAAGAATCCTCAATATATGAAACCTATAATTAATCATCAAACAGTATTTCCTTCCTACAATAATAAAGCTAAATGTATTTTGATTATCCATGATTACCCTCTCCCTAAAAAGATTGCATGATCACATTGTTTTCCCTATTTTTCTGTCACTTTTGAAAAGAGGTTCAAAAGTTTCGGTTGAGGGGATGGGTAGAGTGCTGTAGAATTGCATAAGGGTTCATTAATTGGGTTATAGGAAGTTCTTTTTGAACAGGAAGTTCGATTGGAAAAGCCAGGTGAACATTGATTAACACATTTAATTATAGAAAACCAAGGACATGGGAGGTCAGCCAATTTGGCATGAACCTACAGACCATATCATCCTATTGTAGGATGTGCTGCATGTGCCAATATTTAGACAATACAGGTGGCTCAATTACTTCCTGAAGCTTGAAACTTTTGATACAAACATTGCAGAGGAATTCACAAGGAAATTTCATGATGGGGAAGCAAAAGTTAGAGGAATAACAGTCAATGCGTCAATTGATAGAATTGCTAAGGTAACGAGATTACCTCAAGTTAGAGAACCATTTCCTAGAGGAAGAGATGCAAGAAGCGCTAGGGATGAGTTCACTCAGCCAAATGACCCTCCTCTATGGGTAGACAAGCAAGGTGTGCAAAGAATGAGTTTTCCGCAGGACTGGGTGTCACGGGTAGGGTATATCATCAAATACATTACCTGTGAAGGTAGGTTTTTAGTCCTGCATTCTCATCACTTCAAACTTTTGTCTCATTTGCACCATGGATTGTTGATGAATATTCCCGACTTTCTTTACAATTTGCTATCCAATAGTGTTGCTGAATTTAAAAAGGGTAGGGTTAACTCTGTATCTCACCATTGCCTTATTAAATTACTTGTTGAAAAATTCATTTAAGATGCATAAGGAATGACTTGGGAGGAATTCACGGTCCAATTCAACCCTAAGATTCAAAATGTAGGACCTAGGGGTGAACCTGTTACCTTTAAGCAATGAACCACCTAGTCCACAGGCCAAACCTCTGCTGTTATGTCCTCTCCTTAGGAATCATCCAGTTCATAGGATGATGTTCCTCTTTCTAAAAGAACTCCCAAGCAGCCAGCATAAGGTCCTATCAAAATTCATGAGCCATCTCCCAAGGATAGGAAAGGAAAGTCACTTGTTGTAGCAACCCTTGAGCCTGTAAAAAGAAAGAAAAAGGAAAACTTCTCTGTTCCTGCAGCAAAACCTTCCAAAAAGCATAAAACAGTTCATACTTCTATAAGAAGGAGCTCTAGGCTCCAGAATCAGGCAACTTTCCAATCACTTAATATTACTCCTGCCGCACCGCCTTCAGATCCTTCTAGTCCTGAACTAAGAGAAGAAGAATATGTTATCAAGGAGGTTGTGAGTACACCTAAAGGGGCTGACCTGAATAAGTTGGCTGCCATTGCAGAGCAGCTACAAGAAGATATGGAATGTGATGAAAAGGAATGTGATGAAAAGGAGGAAGAGCCAGTTGTGTTTCCAACAAAAGAAGAGCAAGGTAAGGTGGATATGTTTAAAGAAGTACAGGAGACACCTGCTGTGTGCTATAATCATAGACCACCACCCCATGTCACAAACTTTGCTGCAAGAATGGCATGTTTTCAAGAACTTTAGCAATAGCAGACTACTTCTGCACTTGAAATTGAGAGACTACAAAATCTAATCCAGAACAAGAATTTGGAAATTACCAACTTGAAAGACACTCTCAACTAGTTGGTAGAGTTGGTTTGACAACTGATGCAATGTCGTGTACCTTCACTTGTCTACGCAATGTATCTCAAGGAGCTATATTTGAACTTCCAACTAATTAGAGTCTAGAAAGGTAAGAATCCTTCTTTGGATACCCCTAAGGAATTTTATGAAGCATACAGGGATTCACCTTTGCACATCAGGAACCTCTTGTGTGAATTTTATCTGCACAATTTGGCTGTATCCCAGGATAAGGAATGGAATCCCTTATGTTATGTCGGTGATATTCATATCAGCATTCTAATCTCCTGGATCACCAATGAAATAAGCAGGGGAGAAAAATTTGATAGCCATATGCATGATGAAGTCAATATGCCATTGTCAGTAAGAAATGAATCTAGAAATGGAATGGGTATTTACTTTGATTGGAAGAAATTATGGAGAGATGAAAGGGCCAGGCCACCGATTGAGCCTCTAAGACAAGAGTTATTTTCTCAATACTCCCAAATTATAAACAGTGATTTTAATATTGCAACCCTGCACATTCAGAAGACATGGGAGCATCTTTCATTTCAATTAAAGAAAGCAGAACCACATACTCCCAATACCTTGTATGCAGCAACCAGAAGGGCAGAGAGGTACATAAGGAATGCCAGAACAAAGAAGGAGAATTGGTTGCCCTTGGTTATGTAGCCACCTATTCTCCTATGGCCATTATTGGCTATACAGGGAGATAACATCACTTATAACAGGAGTTATGAAGATAATAGATGGCAAAGGCTCGAAGCAATGCGAGCTCACTTCTGGAGTTTCTAGAATGGCGAATGTGGACAGCAATTGAGTGCAAATCTAAGAGAGTTTTCTAGAAGAAGGAATGCTAGACTTGCTGAAGGGCCCAACAAGTAGTTGGTTGAGGGGAGTGACAAGTAGTTGGTTGAGGGGAGTGATGAGCCAAGTCTTTGGCACATTTTGATCATACTTTTATAAATACTTTATTGTTTTTATTATGCTAAAACAAACATTCAATCTATTTATGGGATAGGATACAAACCTTTTTATGACTTAAGTATGATGAGTATATTGTGATAAGAAGTCCCATGATTATTATCTTTAATGTTTTATTAGTTTGATAAATACTTTATGGATTTTTGTGATCATAAATCTTCCTGCAGCCTCCACTACCAAAACTTCCTGCAGCCATATCTAAAACAATGTTTGCCTTAATTTAATACTTAATGAATGAATGAATAAAGTAATGGATTGTCTTAAAGGATGAACGTGTTGAGCTAACCTTCTTCCTCAAGAAAAGATGGCGAGATATTTTGCAGGTACCATGATTGAAGGAAGGGAATTCAATTTCCACTTGAAGAATTGAAGAACAAATCCATAAAGACTGGTTCAACAACAAAAGATGAGGAGACAGTTTCAACTCATCTGCCATGCAGGGGGAGTGTTCCAGAAATCTAGGCCAGGTGTCTTGGTGGTGCATAAATCTAGGATGATGGCGCTTTAAGACTGCTAAACCAATTTGACTTAGTTCTTGCATTATCATTCACCTCTTTACTTAAGTTGGTTAAATGTAATAAATGCCTCCTGTTTTATAAGGGAAGGTTGGTTAGTAGTTAGGATTAGTTTTCAATAAATAGCCCATTCTCCTTCAGAGAAGCGGCTGAAAAAAATCGCTATTGTAACACACTTTTAGTCTTAGAAATTTAGCCTAGAGATTGTGCCATGTACTTGTTTGCATTTGAATCAATAAAGCTTATGAAATTTTTCACCTAATCTATTGTCTGCTTTTGGCACTACCTAAGGGGGCCCACTTAGGGAATTGTCCATACTTTTATTCTGCAAGTTAGAATAGCCACATTTTCCTTCATAAAAGTTAATGTGACTGTTCCTGCAGCTACTAGGAGTAGAATAGGTTATCTTTCAAGTTTTTCATTTCCAAACAAAGTTAAATAGTAAAGTTGTTTCCAGTACTTAAATTCCAGTATAAGGCATTTTAGGAATCATGTATGTTTGGAAAGGTGATTAGTGCATATCTTGTGTTGTCCCATCTCAAGTTTATGTCCCTGGGTTTATAATTAAATAAGGTTCTTTAGTAGTTCATGACTGCTAGTTGTGATGTTCAAACCCTAAGTAGAGGAGTTCATGTTCCTAGTTATTGAGCTGATTAAAGAACACTACAATTCCAACTAGTGTAAAAAAGGGGTTTAGAGGCACATGTTCACCCATTGGAAAATTATGACATCAGAGCGTTGTCCCTAATCTTGATAAAGGATCTATGTTTTGAACACCTAGAATACTGTGAGGGGGGTGAATCAGTATTCTACTAAACCATTTGATTGCTAACCATCGAATTATTAAAACATATCTAGTTGCAATTGTAAGTAAAAACATGGAAGTGAACATAACATCACACAACTCATAGGCACCAAGATTTTTATGTGGAAATCCCAAAATGGGGAAAACCACGGTGAGGATTAACTCACAATATATTATAGTCAGCCATAAAATATTATAGGGTGCACTGCCAAGACACACTATCCTTGAAAGGCTCATAGTTAGAGTACAAAATATATGGCTTACCACCAAAATATAAAAAAAAATATGGCTCACTACTAGGAATATGAACTGAATGGAATTTGGCTTCTAAGTGATGAATACAGTTCCAATTAAGCTCTGGAAGATAGAAAATCCTGCACCGGATTGTGGGTATACAAAAAATATCAAAAACTACTAATAACTTCACACCATATCACTTTTTTGCACATCTTGCATCATCACTTCTTATCATCTCTCTCTCTATGTATCTACATGTACATCTATATGTACATATCTATTCAATACAAGGATGTTCCATATATACACAATTACATCTTCATACATCAATTAGGTCAACCTAATTGGATGTAAGCATACTTAACTCAAAATATCTTGTCGTCTTCAAAATAAAAAATTCTTTGGTTCTCTAAATAAAATATGCAAGACATGATTTAGGTCAGCTTGGACCTAAAAAGGAACACTTTAAACTTCCATGAAGCATGCACCATGTTCAATTTGGCCAAAAGAAGATCATACCAAAATTGTAAGCTGAACTTTTAACATTTATAAATTTCAACTCATTTGACCTAGATTGTTGAATTCTTGACCAAAGCTATATCTGAGACCATTAAATATGAGTTGATATTCTAAGAGTGATTCCAAACCAAATTATTAGATCAATGTAGCACAAACATAGTTTACCAGATGGGCATATAATTAGTCACCAAACAATGTTGACATCAATGACAACAAACTAAAGGTCTCCTTCTTCATTTTTCCAATACTATTTTGAGTCATTGTAATCCTCCCATGGACACTGACCGTGGCCTACTCCCAAACATATGAGAACCACACTTGTTGGTTTATAGTGCAAACCTATTCCTTGATGTTTATAACCTATGGGTAAAGGATGGAATTACATGGACCATCAATTATTCATATTCAAGTGGTTAGCAACCACCAGTGATTCATATTTATGTGGCCAAAGACCACCAATTATTCATATTTATGTGGTTAGGAAACACCAATTATTGCATCCTATTATACTTTTGTGGCTAGAGAACCACAATTCCCCTTGGGGCTTATCAAGTCACATGGTGCTTTTAATGTTCAAATTTTATTGTTGAAATATGAATTATTTGTGATTCTTGATTGATGTTTTATTCTATTATGCACTAGCAATGTGGAATTTTACATTTATTTAATTAGGTTGTTTAGCCATTTGAAGGTTGTTATAGTCTAATTTGCCTCAAGGACTTGTTTAATTTTTCCCTTGAATTATGATCAAAATGTTGCAATGTAGCTACAATTGATCTTTATTTTGTTTCTCTTGAATTTATAGTTTCCTCTTGGGGAGTTTTATTGAAACTTTTGTTTATGATCTTATGTTACTTAGTTTGAGGCTTTCTCCTTGTTTGCAAATTGTTGGCATGTGTGGTGTAATGTGAAATCTATAAGCTGTCATATCCTGAGGGGTTCCTTGACAGGTTGTATAGGGGAGTAAATGCGCTAGGGAATTATTTTGAAAGGGGTTGTAAATGGGACTAATATGGGACAATAATTAATCCATTCTTCCCCTTATTCTATGGTTGTTCTTATCTTTATGGAGGATTCCTTAGAGAAAGGCCTCAATACCATCTTTCCTAATGGCTATGGTATCCAAGAATATACATCCTTGTAAACCCCATTGTGTGAGCCTTATGTTGTAAATTATGTGATTATATGAGGACAGGCACACCCCTTTGGGAAGAGCATCCTTTGTATGAGGACAAGTGCACCCAATTGTGAAGAGAATCCTTGCTATTTTTTTGTGTACATGTGAAATTACAAGTAAATGTGATGTGGCATACTTGTGAACTATGTATGAAAGTAACAAATGATGCAAGTTAATATTCCTTGGGACATGGTATGAGTGCCATGATTGAGATATTGTATGAGTACCATAATTATAAGGTAAATTGTTCTCTTAATAATATATTTGGAAAAAAAATTGAAGTTGATAACTCTTGAGATATGACTAAACGTTTATGATAAGACATTTTCTAATAACATGGGTACTACTCATGTGAAAATTTTGAGATATATTAAAATATGCTTATTTGTTGATATAATATTGTAATTCAGTTAAAGATGGTTACATAGGAAATAATCTATGGCTACATGGATAGTGGTTGACCTTGTAATTGTTCTATATATATTGAGATTATATGGGTTAAATGTTTCATTGTGAAATAATTTATTCTAAATGTTGGATGTTAAATCATGAAAGAGAGGTATCTTATGTATGTCTTCTTATGCATGAAAGAGATGTCTCTTATGTATCTTTTTTGGTTTGCTATTGTTGTTAATCTTGTGCAATAGTTGTTTATTTTAATACTTTGTATAGTTTTTATGATTAGTTGTAAGTGTCTACACTTTGTAGGCTTCCCTCTAGCTCATTGTTGAGAAATTGTTGATCACTGTGGTTGTTCTATGATTTATGTTGTTGTAAATAATTGTTGTGTGAATTTATGTAAATATTTCTTGGTCCAATATGAGATAAAGATGCATGTTCCTGATTTAATGTTTTGATTTCCTTCATCATGGAAAAAAGATCATTAGCATGGCTAATCCATTTCTTGAGTGTTACTATAATGCTATTAAGTCCAACCCTGAAATATTTCTAGGAGGAAGTCTATACAAGGGGGGAGGATGTAAGGCCCATCTCTTTATATCAATGTCATAGATTTTTATGCTAAACTTATATAATACATTGATGTGTGGATTAGCAGTGCATCATTTAGATGATGCAAGATCCAGCTATGTTTGAGTTCTACTATAATTTTAGTCATTTGATTCTAAGAGAAGATTAGTTAAATTCTTATGTGAATACTTCTATTAAGGTATTTGACTAAATCTACATGGATAGATACTATAATTTGTCATGCTATACTATATTACTAAGGTTCCCTAGTAATAAAGCCCCTTTCTTATCATTTGACTCATGTTGATCTTGAATGTCTCCTATAGTATTCACTTGAGGTTCCTCATATCAAGTAGTATGACTAAAGTCACCAAAGGAGCCTTAGAAGTTTAGTAAATATAGCAGGTGCAGATTTGATCCCTATAGTACTGCTTAACTAAGGGAGATTAAGATATTAAGTAAATAAGTATAGATGAAGAGCCTTAGAGCCTTCTCTACTTTTGGGTTGTGCTTTATCATGTAATTACGATTTTCTCCAAGATTAGAACATCATATCATATCGATAGTTGGAAGATGTTAATAGAGAGTTAATCTGATGAGAATAACTAAACCCAACTATAGTTAGATTAATCTATTCATAATATGATTGTCATTATTATCACAAGGGAATCTTATGATGATAGAGGAGAGGCTTTTGGAAATGAGTTGATTGAGGTCAAAAAAGGCACCTCATTGAGGTTAGTCTTAGGAGATATGAGCTATATTAGATGAAGAGATATTGGTTGAGGCCAAAAGGACTTCATAAGATTGTTAGGAAGAAGGATTCATTGGCCTTAGGGTGTCATTACAACAAGCCTTGGAGAGTTCCAAAAGTTTAGACTTTAGACCTTGGGCTTACCTATATTGTTTGCTAAAGAGGAAAGAGTTAGTCATTTTTTAGCTAAGTTTGATCGGGCTTCATACTTCAGGCTTTGGGCATGAAGCTTACTCTCTACTGAAAGGTATCATACTTTGGCCTTTGACCATACCTTGTACCGAAGCCTAAAAGTATGAAGAAGGTTTGAGTGAAGTCCAAAATGGTTAGGGATAGTGAGTTTAAGTTTCCTATTGGGCATCAAATGTCATCCCTAAGGCTTACACCTTAACATAATTTAAATTACAAAGTAAGTTGGAGTCAAGTTTGAAAGGGAATCAGACATCGGGACTCAACCATCCCTCATATTGAATCCCTCAAGCAAAAGGACGAGTGTGCTAAGTCCAAAAAGGTTTCAAACATCTAACTTTTACAAGGAGGCTTATGCCTTGACTTATCAATATGTTAAGTGAGGAAAGTGGTATGGAGGAAACCAAACCCCCAAAAAAGGTTTTGGCATCATAGGTCATCTTTGAGGTTTATACCTTAATGGTTTGGCGAGGTGAGCTAATAGTATGAAGAAATCCCAATGGCTAACACTCGAAAGGATTAGGGTTTGTTAGTTAATTGTTTGGGTGTCATAGTTTGGTAAGAAGGCTTATACCTTATCGAAGGGGAGGTAAGTGGTAAGACGTAAGGTCAAACCTCAACACAGCTTGAAAAGGTTTTAGATTTTGTGGGTTGGTGTTTAGGCTTATGCCCTAAGATGTAATAAGGGAGTATGAGGTAACCTTGAACTGTGACACCTGAAATGGCTTCACTATTGTAGTTTTGGCCTTAAGGTTCACGATTTAACTGCTTTTGAAGTATGCAGTAGGAAGAAACCATGAACCCTGACATTCGAGATGTTTTCGGTGTTTGCAGGACAGCTTGGAGGATTATGCCTTGGTGGATTATCAAGTAGTTGGTAAGAAGGAAGCTCAAAGGTTGATGCCCAAAAGAGTTAAGTTTGTAAATGCTCACAAAGGTGGTTTCAGGCATTGTAGGTCAGTAGGTTGGTTGACACCTTAACACAAAGGCATGAACTGATAAGGTGGAAGAGAGAACCTCGCCATCCAACAAACTCAAGCATTTTTTAAAGTTTGGTGGGAAGGTTACAATGAAGTAAAGGAAGGTTGAATGGTCAGGGGTAAGGCCAATGGCTGAACCCTGATAGGTGTAGAGAACTTCAAACATGTGTGTCTAGGTCTACTTGATAAGCTCTTCTTTTCACTTCTAGAATAAGGTAAGAGGGAATAGCAATTTCTAACCTCCAACAACTAACAACTTTGTTCAGAGCTTCATGATTCAATGTTTCAAAGGTTAGAGTGTGGGCTTGTACTGGTGCACAAGAAACAAAATAAAGGGTAAGGCCAATGGCTAAACTTCGATGGGTATAAAGAGGATTGAACATCATGGTTCAGTCTTGTCTCTTGAGACCTTCAAAGCATGTTATGCATAAGGTAGAAAGTAGAGGGTAAGGCCAAAGGCCAAACCCTGATAGATGTAGGGAGCTTTAGAGTGTTTGAGCTTTCTTCTAAGACCCTTCTATGCATGCCAAGCATGTGGTAGGGAGGATACATGACACCTAAACCCCAAAGGGTTGATAAGCTTAAGGTCAAAAAAAATGAAGGAGTAATCTCGTCATCTTGTGTAGTTTTGTGTTAACCTAGGTTGACCAATGTAGGGATGCAGGTGAGTGACATGTGGCAATCAATGATTGAGCAACTGATTCACATCGTTGTTGTGAATCATTTTGTTGGGGTGATGTGAGAATAAAAGTAAGATCAATGGCATAGTATTAGGTGAAGATCTATAGACAACATTTAAATCCTTTCTAATCTGACAGTAGTATTTAAATGTCTTGAGAGTTGAGTGATAACCATCTAATCATGGCATGAATTTCAAGATCAATGGTTTGCATTCAAAGGCCAATTTTTTTGAACGGTTAGGCAAAGGAAGCTAAGGCGCAAAAATTGAGATGTCAGCTCCAGGTGAAATTCTTATGAAGGAAGGAAGAAAATGGATGCAACCATTAATGCAGAGGATGGCTAGGTAAGTAGGGAGAGTTTGAGAAAACAAGGAGGACATTTAATGCAAAATAAACCCTAGTTTATGTACTCCAAAAATTAATAGGGAAAGAAATGGGGTTAGGGGTGCATGACTGGAGGGGTAGAAGTTGGTTGATGAAGAAAAGAGGAGTGGCTAGAAATGTTTCCCCTCCTCAAGTGATGGATGTTAGAAGGCACCAAAGGGACTGCTATTTTCTAGTTGATTGTAGGAGGGAAGTCTTATTTGGGAACTCTCATGAAGGACAAAGAATGGTGGAGAGAAGTGAAGGCTCGAGATCTCATCCTGGGCCTTGGAAAATATTTACGTACGTATGGGGATCTATCTTTTCTTGGTTTGTTTTTTAGCATACCTAGTTCTATTTTGTATTGGTAGATGCATTTATATCTTGGGCCCTATTGTACATATTGGGGGTGTTGGCTGAGTATTTCGTCTATCATTGTTAGTGGGAGGTTTTGTATATACCTAGATTGAATCTTTGGGTGTTTTGGGTTTTTGTTTAGAATTTTGGCTTTCATCAACCATTCCATTGGTCTCAAGTGAAATCCTTGTCATAAGCCATCGTATTCCAATTTTAATGTTATTCCTAAGTGGGTTGTACTAAAACTTCTACTTCCTGCTTGTTGGTTTATTTATTATTTAATTACACTAGCATAAGTTTACTTAGGCATAATATTTAATTAATTCCTAGGTTGCATTTACTAGGCAATTAGTTAATAATGGGGTCATACCCCTTTACATGTATTTAGGATAAAATATTCCTTCTAAAAGATGAGTTGTCTTTTCTAGAAGCCTTATCCTATCTTCACTTCATTCTAGGTAGTTTGTTAGGGTTCACATGTTGTTAGATCAAGACACATGTCAACATCCTATCTCATACTACATTTCACTCTTTCCTATATATACAAGGTATTTGTACATTTGTAATTCATTCTAGATCAATATTAATAGAATATCAATTTGTGTGCCTAAGTTGTGACAATTTTATATGGGTGAATTTCTTCTTGGAAAAGACATGTTGAAGGTTGCAACTTCATAGGGATATTGTGCATCCATAATTTCTACATGGTATCAAAGCTTTTCCATTGAAGGTTCATCTCAAGATCAAGGAAGTTGAGCTAGAGAGATTCATTGTAGGCTTGAAGGTTTTCTTGGTAGGCTAGTTGGATCCACCTGAGGACTAAGCTTATTTTTGGAGTAGATTGAGTCCAATATGAGATCACCATTGTCTTCAAAAGGCTTCAAAACCCTAGGATCACCTGTTCATTCATCAAAATTGGAGAAATCAATCGAGAGCCATCAAAGGTATTTTTTTAGGGTTTGAAAATTCAAGTAGTATGATTTGTACAATTTGCAATAAAAAAATCATCTCCTCGTTATTGCACCCTATTGCAATTTTTTTTATATCAATAGGCTTTAAAAAAAAAATTAGTGCCCATTTCAATAGTTTTTTGGAAAAAAAAAAAGAGTGATTACAATATTATTACATTGTCAGCATGATGGGGTTTCATTTTTAAATTTGCAGCTAATATTTTCCTCCATCAGATCAACATATTTTATTTTGTCAGCATATCAAATTTGTTTGATATATATTTTGTAGACTATTTAAAAAATTGGCATTTATATTAATTTTTGAATTGCAATTTTTTGGCATTATTCAAAAAAAAAATTGTGTTGGCTATTTGATTCATAGTTTGTAGAATAGTGGTTGGTTGCATTATTGGTTCTAGGTGGGTGTACTATTATCGAACAGGCCCCATCCCTTCACTGACCAATTACCAACCTCCATCAATAGACATTCATTGCATTCTGGCCACCATTTTCCATCACCAGAGTCAGCCTTCTTCACCAACTCCCACCGATAGTCCTAAGCCCATGCTTCCAGTTCTATCAATGACCAAGGAGTTTGCTTGATCCAAGCGGCGTCGCCTAGAAGACAACCCTACTCAGCCTGGTCTCTTCACTCCACTGTCGCTCATAGGTGGGGAGTGCTTTTTATTTTTTTCCAGCATAAGCCCGCAGTCACATCAAGGACCATGGGCGGATTTTTTTTGCTTGGGTGCTATTTTTTTGCACCTAATTAGCCTACATGCCATAATAGGACAAAAAAATTTTGAGGGGCATATCTTTTTGCCACAATGTCAAAAATTAGAAAATGTGATACCATTGGAAAGTTATTTCAGTGTAATTTCCAATGGTTCCCTCCACTTTCTAGAATTTTATCGCTAGAAAAGGATATAATCAACTGAAGAAAAAACCCTAATTTGGACTCAAAAGTCTATATCTTTTCAACTGTTTGTCAAAAATTGGTGATTCCAATGACATCAGGAAGGTATTACCATGTTTTTTATCACTCCTTTCCTTTTGTTTAGTTTAATCTCCATGTAATTAGCATTGGTTTTTTTCCATTTTGAGCATTTTCATCATTACTTGGATATCTTGACGATTGGAGAAAGGTTTTTTGCTTTGAGGGACATTGTTTCAGTTTCACATCAAATTTGGAAGTTACTATTTGTTGCTGAAGGTCAATATCTTTGTTATATTGGAGATTTGTCATAATTTGTTATGGGGTTTTCAAATCATCCTTCACTGTTAATGTTGAGAAAGGGAAACTATAGACAATGGAGAGATTTCATCATCAACCATCTTCAACCACTTCAATTGTTGCCTCATTTGTATGGTTGGGTCCCCCCTCCTAATAATTGTATCCAAAAAATTTCTTAGAATTGTCGAAGGTATGATGTTCTAAGGGTTATTGCATTGCATGTTCCTGATGATGTTTTGAAAACTATTGATCATTGTGACTATCCTCATACTATTTTGACTAAGATTTGAGAGCTATATGGAGATCTTGATACTCCACCATTCCCCGATGATCATGATTCAGAATATCATGAGCCTCTTCATTCTTTAGATCAAATACACCATGATGATATTGTTGTGCAAGAGTTTTATTTTTTGGAATAATTTTTCCAAAGAGGTTGAAAAGGTTTCTTTAGATGATCCTTCTTCTCCACTAGAGACTATTGATATACCTTCACATTTAGTGATTCCTTGTCTAGATTCATCGATTGAGGCTTGCATCATTTCTATTCATCAGGACACATTCAATTTTCTAGACTCAGTATCACACGATGGATTATTTTTAGGTATTGCAAACTTGGCTACTTCTATAGGTTTGGAGGAAATTATTGAGGGGATATCTCTCCTCTATGCAGATTCTACTTTGGAGAGTTTTCTTGAGTCTCCACATTTATTTTTCTTGACCTTGATTGATCTCAGTGAGAATTCCTTGGAGGCACTTGTTTTCTCTTTAGAGATTTCATATATGAGACTTCTTCCCTCCCATTTCATTATGTATTTGGAGCTTCTTTAGCATATACCATTGGATTAGCTTCAATATTCTCTCTGTGATTTTGAGGACACTTCATTATGGGGGGGATATCTAGTCACCATATATTCCTTCAATGGAAGGATCATTGTATTATAGTCTTTGGATCTTGTTCAACATTAGTTTCCACATAGTCTTGATTTGGTTGTGGCATCTTATCTTCAATGGCAAAGGAGACACACAAGAATTTTTCAAAGACACCATCATCATTCATATTCATTCTTCCTTCCTTCAATTCCTATCCAAAGTGGGAAGCATCCCTACATTTCTACTTGGTTTTGTTTTTTTCCAAAAGGGAAACAAGTTGTTTGTCGACATTGGATCATTTTTTTTTATAGGAACTTACCTTTTTGTAGGTGATAACATATTGTGGAGAGGCTATATAGTCTCTCTCTTTCCCTTCTATGGGGGGGCTATTGATTGTAATGTATCCATGTGACGGATGGTGTACTTGGGGGGTATCATGGATTCCTCCATCCTTCCTCACTTATTTGCATTTCATCTCCTTTTTGGAGAGGGTTTTTCTTCTCACTAGGTTTTCCCCTTTGCTCCATTTGTGGGAGATTAGTTGCATTTCATTTTAATTTGTAAATAGGTAACTAAAATGGTCATCATGTAACCAGAACCCATCATTCCATCATTGCATAATCATTGCATTATCATTTCCTCCCTAAGTTGCACTTATGGGGGGTGTTGGTGTAATTATTATTTAAGTACACTAGCATAAGTTTACTTAGGCATAATATTTAATTAATTACTAGGTTGTATTTACTAGGCAATTAGTTAATAATGGGGTCATACCCCTTGACATGTATTTAAGATAAAAGATTCCTTGTAGAAGATGAGTTGTCTTTTCTAGAAGCCTTATCTTATCTTCACTTCATTCTAGGTAGTTTCTTAGGGTTCACATGTTGTTAAATCAAGACATGTGTTAGCATCCTATCTCATACTACATTTCAATCTTGCCTATATATACAAGGAATTTGTACATTTGTAATTCATTCTAGATCAATATCAATAGAATCTCATTTTTCATGCCTAAGTTGCAACACTTTCATGTGGGTGAATTTCTTCTTGGCAAAGATCCTTTGAAGGTTGCAACTTCATAGGGACATTATACATCCATAATTTCTACATTGTTTGGCCTCGAAATTCCAATAATAATAATTTGTATATATGTTCTTTAACACATACTATTTGATAAGAATAATGGGTGTTGAATGCTTTGTTTAACAAAATTTGAGTATCATACTCATGACACTATTTGATAATTTCTTAGATAAACCTTATCTTGGAATATCATTTTATATTATATAAATGGAAGACCCCATTTTATCATCAAGGGGTAAAAATATTTCTTTCTTGGGGGTTTGGCTAGAGCTCATGAGGCTTCATGATACAAATATGGTCAAGAGGAGAGAAAGTTTGATTCCTTGTGTTATCTTATTGTTGTAAGTTATATTGTGGTCAAAGATGGCCATCAAAATTTTCACTTAACTAGAATAACAGCCATGAAGTGAAGTAGATATTAAGCACATACATTAAATTTTTGTGTAAGTGTGATGTGTTTTGTTAATGAACATCCTTTAAAACCATACCGATCCATATCAAGGTTTAGACCTCGGGCTTCACCTAAGTGGGTGGCAGCCAACGGTGAAGAATTTTGGGGTAAAGGAACCCTAGAAAGGGTTGTGTACCGACTCTTATATTCTATGATTAAATGATTAAAGGCATAAGATGGATTTTTGTAGAGTGATATTTGAACTTAAGGGTTATACTCGTGTTATTCAACCATGTGTATGAAGGTTGAATTATCTAGAAAGATTCACTATGTGGATTATTTTGTTAACCTTTCACCCCTTAATATTATTAATGTCATATGGTGACCTTTGTATGGTTGGATTAAAAACACAACTTCAATTATAATTATCTATTCAAGATATGTTTTGGTTAGCTTCATCCTAGATCAATTCTTGATTATCTATGTTGGCAAGTGGCCCTTGAGGGGTGTTGTAATCGGGTTTGTTAATCAATCCTTATATTATAAGGAGCCCTTATAGATTTTTCGTTATTAATTCTTTGTATTTACTACCATTGTGAGTTAGTGGTGATTTAAACTTGGATGTTATGTGTGATTGTTGGTCAATCAAATATGGGTTGGGTGAACTCAAGTTGTTGAACTATGATCCCTCTATGAAATGTATATATAAGAAAGGTCATCAAAGATGAGCCCCCAAGGAATTAGATCTGACCCCTAAGGTTTGTTCTCTTTTCATTACTTGAGTTAATATCAATATATTTTTTTGGCATAGGTTGTAACTTGATGGTGTCTTCTAAATTAATTTGTGATGAATGATGAGTTGCAGAGCTAATCAAGCCTACCTTGATGATGTGAATCCCTTGTCTTCTCGTGAAGCTCTACTATGGTTGCCTAAGTAATTTGTTTACTTAATTGAATATTATAATCTATATTTGGTCAAATTTTGTTATGCTTTTTAAGAATTGTGTGCCTTGGTAACAAAATTGTGTGAGTTAGTCATGTGTTGTAATCAAAATTTGGAATTTGTGTTTTGTCCTTAACTATATTTTTGGTAAAAAAAAATTGGGCATTACATTAGTTGAATGAATTCCTAAAGATATATTTATATGTATATTCTAAACTATAGGAATCAATGAAATCAAATATGTGAGTACAAGGTCACTTCCATTCAAAATATCACTTCTACATTTGCAAAGATTACTTTTGTATGAATAGATATCAACTAAGTCAATAGATAGTAAAATTTATGAATACAAAATTTCATATGAGTCATCTAGACAAATACAAAGCATTAGCAAATCACATCCTAACATCTAATGCAACATCTCTCCATCATTCAAAATTCCAACTAAGTATTATTTTTAATGTAATTAAATTTTACATTTATTTACAATTGTGGCAATGATGAGCTCCAACTCCTAATGTATCTAGGTTAATTAGTGTCTATTTGAATGTTTTAACTTAATTAGTTTGGATTATTTGTGTAAAAAGGATTTTATTCCCTTAATTTTTTGGTGAACCCAACTTATTTTACAACTCCCTAGGGTTTTGCCTTAGGTTAAGCCTTCTCAAATTAGAGTTTTTTCAATTTGATTTTTATGAATGCTACATCTTATTTTTATATTTGGTTAAGGTTTGATTTTTCATTGTTTTTTTCATAGCCTTATCTCATACTATGGTTTTCCATTCATTATATAATATTTTCTTTCACCTCCTACCCTTTTCAAATATGGTTATTGAGATGATTTTATAATTTATCCCTTGCCTTATTCTTATAGCTTTTATCCATTTTCATTAAAGTTTGAGCCTTTATTTTATTATTATTTTATTTCGATTAGTAGACACTTAAAAGTTTGATCATACCTAACTTGACTATACCTTATCCTAACCATTAATTAAATAAATATTCATTATTTATTTAACTAATTTGTCCTTAATTTTTATCTCCCATTTTAATTAAATAAATATTTATTATTTATTTAATTAATATATCCTCCATTTTTATCCCCACTTTAATTAAATAAATATTAATTAATTAATTAATTTATCCTTCACTTTTATCCTCCAGTTTAATTAATTAAATATCTATTATTTATTTAATTAATTTATCCTTCACCTTTATCCCCCACTTTAATTGAATAAATATCTATTATTTATTTAGTTAATTTATCCTTCACCCTTATCCCCCATATTAATTAAATAAATATTTATTATTTGTTTAATTAATTTAGTCTTCACCTTTATCCCTCACTTTAATTAATTAATTTTTATTTATTTAATTAATTTATCTTTCACCTTCATAGTCACTTTAATTAAATAAATATTTTTATTTATGTAATTAATTTATCCCTCCACATCACCCTTCTCCAATAATTTATTATTTAATTAAATATTGAGAGTTACATGTCTAGCTAAGAGACAAATGTCAAAAATTAATCTAACTTTTCATCTCACCCATTCATTTCATACATCTCCAAATCCTAGTCATTCACATAAAGATGTCGCCCTAATCAAATCCTAAACCTAGCCCTTATCCCTCATGTGAAACCTATCACATGACTACAACTTTGATCTAAACCATAATCCTCAATCAATCCTAGCCATCTATCAACTAGTCCATATTGGTCTTTGATTTCTCTCATGGGATTTTTATAAATGAGAGGTCTCTCATCCCATTTGAGAATCTCTTCTTATGCTATTGTTCTGTTGTATTTTTTATCTACTTTCATAGTCTAGCTAATCTTCCATTCTTACCCTCATGATATATATTTGATCTATCATCATATCAATCCTATTATCATGTTTCTATTTAAATAAGCAACCAAATTCCTCCATCAACACACCAAAATAAAATAAATTGGAGCTAGGGTGCATTCTATTTCAACTCTATTTGAGGAGAAAGAAGGGTTCTAGGTGAAGGTGTCGTGTTTGTATTGCATTATATTCCATTGTATTTCCCTTCAAACTTTTCTTGTTTTCACCATCCATTGATTATGCATCATTGCTACATCTTTCTAATTGATGTATTTCCCCCTTCCTTACCAAGTTCACTTCCTATGTCATTATACTTTATGATGATACATCTTGTGTGCCCTATAATAGTGACTTAGCTACCAATTCATCCATATATGCACTTGATACATCTAGAGACGGATTCATATATTTTTTACACCCAAAAAGCATTCCCTTTCATACAAATTTTGATATAGCTCTCCTCTATGTTCCTACCTTGATTCATCCTTCCTTAAGGATCCTAGTGTTGTGGGCTCAAGATAGATACACACATTTCACCTTCAATTTAAATATGATGATGATGCACATTCTCTCATGCCTAGTGATACACTTGTTAATTTGGGACTACCTATCTATGATATGTATTATAGTGATGAGAATTTTGATGATTGTACTTCTTTTATCACTAGTAATGTGCATATACATGATACACCTTTTTTTCCTTCATCTAAGGTCATTACCCACCATATAATTAATGATAATCGATCTTCTCTCTCTTTTGGCTCATATTCAATTGATGCATCTAGTGATATTTTAAATTTATCTTCTCATGATGAGGTTGGTGGATCTTTATTTCATGATGATTTGGGTTATGATGCACATTCTTCTAAAACACTTATCATGGAATCATTTAGAGGCAATGGAGATGAAAAATTGCATGTTGAATCATTCTTATCCCTATAATTTACTTATATAGATGATAATACTTTGATGCATACATTTAGTGATAGTTTGGTTGATAGATTTAAACAATGTTTGATCCATGTTATATTATTATGTACATTCTTCCATAGATTACTTTACTATTTTCCCTATACCATGTGTTATTTATGATTCTTTATTCTCTTTATAGTGTCTCACCCTTAGTGGATCTCATAGATTTTTTATACACCATGATGATATAGCACTTTTCGATGGAGACTGTCATTTGGATTCTCTCATGTTTTTTATAATATATCTATGATTGGTTTGGAAGAACATTATTCTACACCATATATTGAGCTAACACATGATTTAGACATCCTAAGGATGACGAACAATACTAGAATATTTTACAATTTTAATTGGTTTATGTGAGGATAATGTATCACTAATTGATATTACATATTTTCCACCCTCTTCAAATTTTACACATAACACACATACACATATAAATAGGAAACATGCTAAGAATGAATTTCCCCTTATGTGAACCACCTCATTAGTGAGATGGCCCATCTAAAAATGTGCATTGATGATTATGAGCAAAGAGTTAAATAGAAAGATCACATCAAAGAAATATTGCATAATACACATTAGTATATTAAATTCTAAATTTCATGCTCCAAGTGGATTTTTGTCACCTTTTTCAATGTATGATGGTATATGAGATTCATTACTATGCTTAAAATACTTCCAAGTTGCATGATTCCCTTATTTTTGTGAGCTTCCATTACTTGCTAGATTATCTCCCATAAGCATAGGTGGTCACGAAATCACATGGTTTTATGTATTTCCATGTGCTTCTATCATGTACTATATGGATTTGGTTAGTACTTTCATGAAACATTTTCATCATCATATTACACCTTAAGATTTATACTCTTAACCTCATGAAATGAAAGTAATAAAAAAGAGTCAATCAAAGATTACATATTGTGATTAAAAGAATTAGTTACTAACATTATTTATACCTTACATGATGATAAATTTCATGACATATTTATGGATTTTTTACTTCCAAACTTCAAGGGCCAAGCATAGTACATGTCTCACCATTCATGTTCAAAGTTATGTGCCATTATATGTAATTATTAGTGTCTTTTCTTGGACAATCCTCATATGTATCAACATATTTATAGTACTATCATATTCAAGTTATGAGGGCATATACATAATAACTATTATCATTCACAAATAAAACAAAAAAATTTAGAAAAAATGCTAAATTGAAGGAGCCTCTACATGGTGTATTGGAACAAATTTTGGAACACAATATTATTACTTTACCTCCCATTAAGTTAGTGGATATGTCTAATTTTGCATCACATACGGCTAATATTTGTGTGCTTATCATTATGCACTTGGAAATTCCATAGATTTTAAAATCAAACATCAAATACAAAACTTTATAGAAACAAAAAATATACTTATTAAGGTTAATCATGCACCAATACATGATGAAAATTCTTATGCCAATGAGTATATGGATCAAAGTGCATTTTATGATGACATGGGTGGTCCAATGGGAGGCATTAATATCAATGATAAATTTTATTGGGAATGAACCCAAAGGGGATAATGTTATTACTTAGATATCTTCACCTATCTTTCTTGATACTTGTCACATTTTGCATTTTTTCTTTCCTTTCTTAGCTTTATGTTTTATGATTCCATGTTCCTAGTTGGCATGTGGATGACACAAAGACATATTTAGTGGTGCATATTAACAAAAGTTAATTTGTAGACATGTTGTGTTGTTCATGTCACTTCTTCCTTGTATTTTGTACCAATCCACTTTATTTGTTTCTTTACGCCATATATGTTGTGATCCTCCTCACTTTTTTTTTCAATTTAGCTTGTGTGCCCTTACACCTTGGTCTCATATTTATTCCAGGTTAGTTATGCATCTCCCATTATCACTTCACCTTCTTGATTATATTTTATGCTTTATTTCCCCAAATGGGAGCACCTTTCATATAATAGTCTTATATTTACAACTCTTTGGTTTTGAAAGGAAACAAAGGTGCCAAATATGATTCCTACACTAATATATAATAGGAGGTATGCAAAAAAATCAAATTGATTGTATGGTTAAAAGGAAATAAGCACAAAATTAATATACATTAATATAATGATTTATAAAAAGAAAACCCTTTCAAAAAAAAAACCATACTTGGAATAAAATCAATATAGTATTCAATAATTAATGGTTACAAAATGCATGCAAATTATAATCCTTTACAATATTATTACCAACAAGAGTTTTAGATCAACTCTAGTAACATAATGGTACTAGAAAAAATCACTATGAAAAGTTCATCTCAAGCACCCAATAAATAGGAGAAAAATTACATAAAACCACTAAAGGGTAATTTGTAAAACATGAGCTAAACCACCCAAAATATGGTACATAAATCCCTAGTCAAAATTCAATGCCCAAATCTCAAGATATGTTCATAGGCTAAAAATGGCATATTTATTTCACGTATCATAAGCTCATTACAATCCACCCACCAACATGGGTGCTCCATTATCTCTATTTAAATATACATCATAACATGTCATATCATGCATCAAAAGTTGGTAAGTATAACTCCCTCTTTCAACTCTCTTATGCATCATATATGTGCTTACATTTCTAATGTGGGGGGCTAAATTCTAGAGGCCATAACTTTTAATATAAGAAGTTGATTTAGCCCCTTTTAAAAAAAGTAAAACTATCTTGGATAACTCCATGTAATCATAAATAGTTTGCTCTAGTTAAGGATCATTTCAATATTTTTGGGGGCCAAAATAGTCGTTCTAGCCTATAAATTATATTTCCATATTCTTAACATTAGTATGCAAGGTTGAGACACCTTTTGTAAAAGCTTTATTGCATGAAATATGTATATTTCTATGCTTGCCTATGTTTTATTTTTACATTTCCATGCTTTCATACTTGTTTATTTGAATCTTTTTCTCATGCACTATGTTTATCATGAGGATTTACTTCTTCCTTATTTATGTATGCCCTTATGATCTTACATCACATGAATCATGCTAATTTTATATTCTTATGTTATATGATCTTATGTTTTTCCCATTATCCTTATCCTCCAGGACTATGATATTGTTTACATGATATTAATGTTTCTTATGTTTACTTAACTTTCTTATTATTTCATGCCTTACCATGTCTACATTTGGTATGATATTTATCATGCCCCCATCTTTATATTTATGATTCTTATCATGCTTACATCCTATACTTACATGTTATGACCCTTATCATGCTTAGATATTATAATTAAATTTTTTATCACTGTCATGACTATGTCTAAATTGTTAGAGTCACCAATGGACTCAAGCTCCCAAGATCACTTGCAACACAAAATATTACCTTCTACAAGAGAGAAGCAAGATGAATAATTGCTTGCTTATGGTGCAAAATGAAATATGATATTCACCCCTTGAAATTTTATTAGCTTATTTTGTAAATAACCATCTAATAAGTCCTAGATAACTTCATAAGTTTAAAGTTTAAAGTAAAAAGAAAGGTGGATTCTAAGTGGTGATAGAGTAAAAGAAAACATTAATGTGTATCTCTCACCAAATTTATGTCAAGAGAAAGAGAGGGAAAAATTAAGTTTTGTTTTCCCCTTGAAGGATTTTCATACACATACCATGAGGTTTAGGTTTTTTTGTTGTGTTTATCCATGAAGAATTGCTCTTTGTTCATGTTGAATAAATCCATGAAGAAGGCTTTGTACATTGTAGAGATCAAATAGAGATGGAGGAACATTACAAAGATTCACAAGGAGATAGGGTCACATTGAGAGGTTGGTGGAGTTCAAAACATTCATGTTATAAAAGTTACTTGTTTTCTTGGATATTTTTTCAAGTACGCCTTGAAAAGTGCCATATATTTTTGAAGAGTTAGACTTTGTTGAAGTATTCAAGTTTGTGTGAAGTCTGAAAGTTACAAAGTTACTCAAAATATTTGAGTTTAAGAGGTTCCTAGTGTGGCTTAGAAGAGGTCTAGGGTTAAAGGTTTAACCTCTACTAGACAAGATGAAATTCCTACAGAAGGTTCCCATGAAAGTCACTATCATCATATGAGGTTTTGAATGACTTAGATATAAGTGAGTATTGAATATTTTATCAACGATATTATGAAAATTTATAACCCTATCATCAAAAGAGGGTAGATTAATGGTAGTAGAAGTAGAATCAACAGTTAAAATAGTAGAAGTGATGAATCTAAATCAAAGAAACAAAATTAAGATTGAAGAGATGAATGTTGATGAATCCCAATCCAAAGTAAGAGGAAGGATGGAATAGATTCCTTAAATGAGTGCATTATATAATGACCATATTGTTGTTTCCAAGTGTGTTTATATCCAAATTTTTATTTCTAAAGGTGCAACCTCGTTTTGCTCATTGAATATGCAACCTCATTTTGTTCACTGAATATCAATACATGGGAATTTTCACGATTTTCTTTGTAGTTATCATCTTTTGTTCTTTGGTTCAGTAAAAAAATAGTACAAAAGATTAGCCATGTAACTACAACAAAGAATTTATGTGCAAGCCTAATCTTACTAATGTTTTTTTTAGTTCTATATCTTTCTTGCTTGGTTCAGTGACATTTTTTAATCTAGATTTCTTGAAATGAAGGTAACAACTTGTTCAAATACAAGAACAACATTATAAGTCAAGAAAGGCGTTGGAAAATATTTCATCACTATCCTTAGGTTTGGTTTCATTTTTAGATTTTCTTGCTACAAATAAACTCTTGGTTATTTTTATTAGCACTAATCTTTCCATGCTATACTATGGAGATGACTAGGAGGGTCTTTTTTAAGCTATTAATTTGTCCTTTGTGTTCTTTTTGATAAGTATAGCCACTATCCTTTGTGTTCATATAAGAGTTATGATAAGTAGAGGGCAATTGCCATATAAGAATAGTGCATAGTTTCAAAGTTGAGGAGTATACAGGCTTTGAGAGAAGAGTTAGAGGACACTCAAACAAGTGATGAAGCCATTCAAGGAAATTAGCAATGAATGATAATTCCTTATGACAATGATACAATCCAATGAAGGCCTATATACTCCTCAAAATTTAAATTCCTTTCATGTTAAGTATAATAGTTGATTAAAGAGGAAAAATATGAGAAATTTCATGATATTGAGTCAACAATCATGATAAAAAAAGCACAGTTCAATGACAACTAGACTATGTATATGAGAGACAATAATGTTCAAATGGCTCTACTAGAGGATAATCCATCATGCATAAAGAAAACTAGGATAGTCAAGTCATGAATTTGATGAGTATGAAATATTCAAAGGCCATATTACAAACTCACAGATAACATAATAAAGGTAAATTGGTAGAGCCTACAAAGATGTAGACCTAGGAAATCTTAAAGATAGAAAATTCTAAGATAATAAAGGAATACCATCAAATTTTTTCTATAGGTTTATGATACACAATCATAGGAATAATAGAAGATTGGAAAAACAAAGAAGAGATTTATCAGTTGATGAAAAGGATGGTCATATGACACCCAACAGGTTATGCAAGGGATAGTCACAAATGTCACCAAGTGAGAAGGCATGACAATATAGTGACTTTATCAAACCTAGAAGGATAGTGCTACAAGACCACAATATAGTCTTATGTTCAAAGGCCAGTATTCATCATGAATAGTAGAATGAAGGATAGGCCTTAAGCCAAAACAGTGAATGGGTTTGTGAAGAATGCTTCATTGTTGAATACTTGAGTGCTTGCAAGATGATAAGGTATGATACCAAGCATGTATGATAGTTAGATAGTGGTCATGGAATATCTAGAATCAATACAATCAAAGGATAATTGAGTGGACAAATGAGTACTTATTAGTCAAAGACACATGTGTAGGAAGTTCCTATTATCATGAAAAGTATTGAAGAGTAAATTGGAGAGGATTAAGGGAGCTAGTTTGAGGAGCTTTAATGGTCAATTTTAATGGTTCCAAGCATCTAGGGAATAATTTGAACAAATACGGATAGTTTCAAGTATTTGGGGGATATAAGAGAAGATATAATAGTTAGAAAAGTAAAGGAAGTTGGATAAGGTCAACACTTATCCTTTCCCCACACCACTTATGAGCCTTTTCAATAATCAAACAAGGAGAGGACTCTTTCTAGTGCTTAGATGAGGTTAAACAGTCAATAAAAAGGAAGTTGAAGTCATATATTGTCTTTTAAGTTGTTTCCTAGATTCTCTCCCATGTTGGGGATAGACAAAAGGATGCCTAGGGTCAATAGTAGAGAGTTCTTGCAATTTTTTGAAGACAACATTGTAACTGAGAGATTTCTTTATTTCAAGGGGATGGCTTTGTAATTCAAAACCAATCAATTTTGAACTGAATAACATGTAATATTTTCACTTTTAAAGCAATATTAGTTTTTTTAGACTATTTGCTACTATTATAGTACCTTTTCATCAAATAATATTTAGTATTTAGTATTGTGTGTAATATGATGATTAATGTATGTTATTGTGATTTTCATGAAATTCTAAAACAAATGTATCAATATAATACCTTTGAATAAGAAAAAACATACATTCATGCAACTTGTTAGCTATCTAATGAATATGAACAATCATTAGTTTTTTGAAAACTAGAATTTTCCTTCTCAAATTTGTTCAAACTCAAACCTTCTTACAAAATATTGATGCATGAGCTTGTGAAATTCTTAGGTACAATATAAATATTTAACTGAATTATTGAAAGGAATGTGTGTCAAACCATAGCATGATTCTAAATCATAGTTTGATGCATCACCTCAATAGGAATCAGGTTCATTTTTAGATTATTCTTCTACTCTTTTCCTGAGTAGAATCATTAGTAGTATTAGTTAGTTCAAGTGAGGCTCCAAGAGAACCAACCCTCTCTAAAGGTTGATTTCACCAAGCTCCAAAGCCCCACACTTTGATAATTCATTCAATGTTTTACTGGATTACAAAGTAAAGCACTTGGAAAGGGTGTAAATCCAAGTAACACCAAATGTACAATGAGAGAGCTTACTTGTATAGGCAAGGTTGAGAGATAGAACTAACTAGGATGAACAAAAGTGTCTTAATCCTATAACATGTGACAATTATAGGATAAGATCACACATGAACTAGAGACTTCTAGAAATATTCCTAGATCCTTAAGTAAGCTTAACATGTGATTATGTGTGAATAAGACCTAACTGATGACTTGTTAGATAATGTGCCTTGTTTACACTATAAAGGGAAAATCAAATAGGAAATGCCCATATTCACACCAACATAAATTAGATCCTATTGATACTTACATGATCCTTATCTCTCCTTTAGGGCCATATTATCCTATCACTTTCCCACTTTGGGGGACATATTAGAATACATATACTTTCATGATTGAGGTAATTTAATGTTGTTTTTTATTAAAAAAATTCATTGATGAGTTGTCATTGATATCCCAAATGTGAAGGTGATAAAATCAACATAATTATGGACTTGTTCTCATCCAATGAGCATCATACTCATGTAAAGCAGAGTGAAGGTTCTCTTGAATCCGTATCTTTTTTCTCTAATACATTAGGGGACTATTGGCCCAACATACATCAAAGTATTTATGAAGGATTTCAGTTTCATGTGCACCCAAATGGGTAGATTTCTCCTGAAGTAACATTATTGCATGTTGATGAGGAGAAAAAATTTGATGAATCTTCTAATTGTGTTGATATTGCAAAATTGTTTGATTTATGTGAAGAGAAAATTAGAGATGCAAATAGCATGAAGTATGATGTTAATCAATATTGTGTAGTTGAATTATTTGTTGATGCCCATCATCTTCATGACAACCTTATTTATGTATATAAAGTAGGGAGTGTATGATCAAATAAGTTTTCCCTTTTATGTGTGAAATGGTGCTTTAGCAATGTGCTGGAAAAAATAATTATTGCAAATATAATTTCACAAGCGAAGCACAAAAAAGTACAACTTACCATGAGAATTTTCCAAAGATCCCATCAAGCCATCTACTTCAAGCAGTTTAATTGATAACTCTTTCCCCTTGAAGTTTCTAGGTTCAAACTACAATAAAATCACCACACAAAACCTCAGAAACAATTTAATTTCCTATCCATAGTCAACTAAGTATGTACAAAATATAAACATTAAAATATCAAAATCCAATAGTTAGCAATAAAACATATTATGAAAAATGGATGTGAAAAAAATGGAAGTCATTGATATGGAAAAAGAACAAATACTTGAGTTAGAGGCATATGAATAAGTGACACAAGAGAACCTCCCCCTTGCCTAATTACTCACAACATAAACTCGTAATGAAACCACAAATTTGTTTTTATTTTTTTATTTCAAATCACACAATACAAATGTTTGAATTTTACAATACAAATTTTATAAACAAATTACAATTAGGCCCTTCAATGAGGTAGTCCTAAGCTGTGAAAACTTTCTTTATGCACCCCTTTCCTCTTATCTATCCTCTATTATGCACACTCTCTCTTCCTCTATTCCACACATCCCTTCCTCTGTTACGCTCCAAATTTTGTTTGATGCTCTCTATTGTCTTGTTTCTTTACTCACCTATGCATACCCCTTCACTATTACACTCTTTATTCACTATTTTGCATCCACTCTTTCACCTATCGCACCTAGGGATTAGCTTGGTGTCTCCTTGTCTTCACTTGATCAACCCCATAAGCCTATCGACCTTTCAAAACTATCATCCCCCATTCTATTTCATCAATCCATATCATTTTATTGAAGATGAAAAGGCATCTTTGAAACACTCATTTCAAAATTCCAAATCATAATGTTATCAACTTGAGGAGTAACAAATCAATCAACAAGGAAAAATAAAAATGTTACCCATAGGTTTCTCTTCAATTTTTAAAATGAATCTTGCCAATTCATCATTTAAATGACAAGTCAATATATGTACACCTATTGACTTATGTGTTCGAATACTTCTAAGTAATTCGACTAATCCATTTGTTCATATTCAACAGTCGAAATTGCATGAGGCATTAAATCAAATGGTTCATGTACTTGGTCTATTCTTTCACACTCCACATACATGTCAACAAGGAAATTGAAACTATAATGAGTGGATTCTGATGCTCTTCCATCACATTCAGACCATGAGGATGCTAGAAAAAGTAATGAAGATTTGTCGTTACACTAGCCAATTGCATTTGCTTAAAAAAATTTCTATCACATCTCATGAGACAACATTTCTTGAAAGTGTAATTTCTTCCATCATCATTTCGTTGAAGTGTAAAAATTTAAGAGGTTTAGGCACTACAAGAAAGAGAGGAACCAAACAAAAAAAACCAAAATTGGAATAAAAGGAAACCAATAATTTTTTTTTTGGTGGTGTTGATTGCTCATTCACCTATGTGCTCCTACACCAAAGACACTAGGTAAGTGAAATGTTCCTTGAGTTGGTAAACTCGGGAACATTGAAAGGTGCATGGGATAGTAATCTCATGTTTATTTTTTATCCATAGCTACTCATTATCCATGGGAGCCTTCCCTCTTCTACTCTTTTTCTCAACCTCAACACTTGAACCACCTCCATTGGTGTTATTCCACTTCTCTAAAAAAATTCCTACCATAGGTCCACATTTGTGACCACCACATTCTTTTGGGTTGCTATTCTTTGTTCCTTTATTGTGTTGTTACAATAAATCTAAATCCAATATGTCGTTTCCTCTTGAAATTTTCCCCTTAATTGATTACAAATCAATGTACTCACTTTGTTCCTTTTCCTCTACTCATTGCTTCTTCGTACTCCAATATACAATATAGCTAGATTCTTTCATCTTCTTCTCATTCTCTTTTAGATAATTCAATGTATACTTTTTTCCATATTTCCAAATGATATAAACATTATTTCTACCATCATAGATGGCCTCTCCATCAAACTACCATGGCCTACCCAACAACAAATGACAAGCAATCATAGGCATCACGTCACACAACACCTCATCTCTATAAGAGATAATCTGAAAATTGACTAAAAACTACTCACTCATAGTCATATCGTGTTCCTTTTGTAAGCAAGAGACTTTGTATGAATAAGGATGCTTACACATTTTCAAACCTAGCTACCATCTCCTCTAAAACTAGGTTATCCATACTACCACTATCTACTATAACTTTGCAACACTTACCTCCAGCCTTGAACATAGTTCGAAAGAGACTCCTTCTTTGGGACGGTTTCTCCCCAACCACCTTTGGGTTCACCAACACTCTCCTCATCATGAGAGATTCACCTTCTTCTAAGTCTTCCCCTTTCAGGGGTGGATCACATCCCTCATCCTCTTATTCCAATTGGTTCCTTGTTGCACTATTTTTGTTTCCTTCTTGTACTTGAGAACACTCAAAAACATGATGACCAACTTCTCCACATTAGTAACATCTACTTGGAAACCATTTGTTGCTGCTACAACATCCTCTTGTTGATATCTCCTTTTCTTTTGTGTTTTGGCCCACCTCTTTACTCCATTTGGGCTTGAATTCTTCTTCAATCTAGTTTCCTTTTTTGTTGCTCACTTGTCCCTTTTCAATTGCAAATATTCCTCAACTTTTGGAATTATTTAATTTCCTTCGCATTAGTTTCTTCTTAGCCTTTAATGCATATTGGTGTACCTCCTCCACTGTAGTGACTTTCAGCTTACTCATTTCATCCTAAATGTTAAACTATAATCCATTCACATACTTGGCTACCTTTTCCCTATCAATTTCATCCCTTCCAGATTGAATGGCTAGCTTGTAAAACTCCTCTATGTAATCTTTTCTACTCATATCTTTTTGTTTAAAATTTTGCAAATTCTTGAATAACTCCATTTCATAGTCTTCAGCAATGAATTTTTTCTTCAACCATGTAACCATCTAGTTCCATCTCGTTATTTAGGAATCTCCATCCATTTCTTTCTCTCTCTACAACCCTTTCCACCATAATGCAACATTCCCTTTCAATTTTGTTTAGGATAACTTTACTTGATGTGGGTCTCTAATTTCCTCCATTTTGAAGTATTCTTCCAGCTCTCCTCTCCAATCAATCAACTCTTCCATATTTAATGTTCCAAAAAAGTTTTGCACATCCATTTTACTACTTGTTGTTCTTCTTGAAAGAGCTCTCAAAAATATTGTCTAAAATCCTCTAGTCATTCTTCTTCTCCTCCTCCTCCTTGCTCTTCTTCTTTGCTTTCTTCCACATTCTCAAGATCTCTTGCATTACAAACAATTGATTTCACCTCATTTCTTATATCATTTATGATATCATCTCTTATCATCTCTCAATTTTTTTCCAATTCTACCTCTAAATTGTGTCTTCCTCTTTGTGGCAACATCTCTTTCAATCAATGACTTGTTTCTCTCAATGCTTAATTGGTTAGGACTCCACACTCGCCTACTAAAATTCTCTTGAGCTCTCAAAAATTGTTACTCACTTCCCACAAGTCATGGTGGGTCCTCTCCATGCACAATATTATCAACTTTGATACCAATTAATGCAAAATCACCTCTCCCCTACCTAATTACTCACAATAGAAACTCATAACAAAACCACAACTTGGTTTTTATTTATTTTTTCAAATCACACAATACAAATGTTTGAATTTTTCAATACATATATTATAAACAAATTATAATTAGGCCCTTCAATGAGGAAATCACAAGCTATGGAAACTTCCTTTATGCACCCCTTTTCTCTTACCTATCCTATGTTCTTCACACTCTCTCTTCCTCTATTGCACACATCCCTTCCTCTGTTGCACACCAGCTTCTATTTGATTCTCTCTATTGTCTTGTTTCTTTAATCACTTGCGCATATGCCCTTCACTACTGCACTTCTATTTCTATTATTGGTCTCTTCTTTTGGTCTACACATGACCAATCCCCTTCCTCTCTCACCTTCACACTCTTTATTCATTGTTGTGCACCCACTCTGTCACCTATTGTGCCTAGGGATTAGCTTGGTGTCTCATTGTCTCCACTTGATCGACTCTATAAGCCTATCAACCTTTTCAAAACTTCCATCCACCTTCTCTTTCATTGGTCCATACCATTTTATTGAAGATTAAAAGAAATATTTTAAACAATCATTTCAAAATTCCAGATCATAATGTTATTGGCCTAAGGAGTAACAAATCGGTCAACACAGAAAAAGAAAAATGTTTTTTTTTTTAGACTGCAGGAATCAGGTAGCACGACCCCCTATAAACTGCAGTGCGCCTGGTAAAATTTTTAACGTGACCGGCAGCGCTGGCACGACACGCCCTCCGGTACCATGGGACGGGGGAGACTAGAACTCGTGACCAGCCGAGCCACAACATAATTACTTAGCCAACCGAGCTAGGGCCCCCGCCTAGAAAAAGAAAAATGTTACCCATAGGTTTCTCTTCAAATTTTAAAATGAAATATGATTCATCATTTAAATGAAAAGTTGATATCTATACACTTGCTGACTTATGTGTTTGAATGCTTCTAAGGCCTTTGATTAATCCATTTGTGCATATTCAACAATTAATATTTCATGAGGCATTAAATCAAATGGTTCATGTACCCGACCTATACTTTCACACTTCACATATATGTCAACAAGGCAATCGAAGTTCTGCAATGAGTGAATGCCATGCTCTTTTGTCACATTTAGATCGTGAGGATGTTGACAAAAGTAATGGAGATTTGGCCTTACACCAACCGATTGCATTTGGTTAAAAAAAATTCTATCACATCTCATGATACAACATTTCTTGAAGGTATAATTGCTTCAATTGTCATTTTGTTGAAGTGTAAAAATTTATGATGTGTAGGCATTGCAAGAAAGAGACAAACCAAACAAAACAAACCAAAATTGAAATAAAAGGAAACCAACAATTTTTTTTTTTCGGAGATGTTGATTGCTCATTCACCCATGTGCTCCTACACCAATAAGGCACAATTATGTTGTGTATGAAAGTGACTCTTTGACAAGTGGCTCCATCTCAACTTCTCAAAACTCTTGAGGGGTCTTGTAGGTCTTTACAGTTCAAAAATCAAATTTCAAGACTTAAATTGGAAAAACAACAAGATACTATAACAATTTATTTAATAACCAAGATATTGCTTAACAAGGTTCAACCAACTCTCTTGAAGAAGGGAGATGAATAGGGCATCTCAAATCCCAATGTGAAGAAACAACATAGGAAAGTTGAAACACTTAAAAACTATTTGAATACAAATATATTTTATTTATTAATATCTCTCAAATTTTTAATGATATAAAGTGATTCAATAAGTCACCAAGGATCATCAGGTTACACAAAATTTTATTATTCTCGTTGGAGATAACTGTAGATGACATTCTTTGAATTATAATCATTAAGAAAAAGTTTTCTTTCTAGTGTAAGCTAATGTAGAAGGATTTTTCATGTATACAAAAAACTAGTTTCTTTGTCAAGTGGGATTGTCGAGTATTTTATGAATAGATATATTCAACATTGAGGTTTCCTTTAAGGGGCAGCAAAGGAATATCTTAACAAAATAATTTATATAAAGAAATATGAAATTGCTATGGAATGTGGAAACCAAGGCTACAAATTTAACTTTTAGTAGAAAAATGATTTTGTGAATGCATGCCTTTATACTTCAAAATTTCTTTGGCATAGGAATATGAAAGAGCATCAGAGTTCATCCTAGCTCATGGATCCTTGAGCATAAATTTTAATTGTGTTGTTAGTGGAAAAGCATAATCTTCTAGTCTTGATCAATTGAGTTGATATGAAAAACCCGTCCTACATTTCCTCACAAGATCATTGCTTCCCATCCCTCTTTTGCCATGTTAACTCTATATTTCCAAACATATGTTATGTGATAGGTCCCTTTGAGACATCATTACATCCAAAAAGGGGCATAACCATAAAAATAAATTATCTGATGGATGACATTTTTACTTATGGACTAGGCTTAATGAGATCATTTTGTACACCATTCAGTGCATGTTCCCAATGTCCTTTAATACAATAAGCCTTCGCTTAAATGAGTAATAGGTATTGTGTTTTGTTTCACAAAAAATGTGTACTTATTGTTTATTAGAAAATTTTCCCATGTCCCTCATTCTTTCATTTTTGTTTCCTTTTTGAGTATTTTTTGTTTTCATAGGATTTTATTTTATCTACATGGATGATGAGCATGATGCAGAGGATGTCATCAATTGTTATGGATCAAGGTTCCTTTCTATTTTAGCTTTGTTTTTTATTTGGATATTTAGGAAGTGACAACCTTGGTATTTCTTATCCAAGGAAAAGTCAATTATTAAATTTTCCACTCTATATGTTCGTAGTGTATCTTTTGTATTATTCTTTTATAATTATATTCATTTTTTATGGCCTTGTAGGTGTGATGTTTCCTGCACAAACTTTTATCTTATGTATTCTTGTAGCACTATGTCATCCATCATTCAATTTGTTTATTATACTTTTTAGACACATGAAGGAAATCTTTATTCCTATTCTCATTCTAAGTTACTCATATTTCTATTTGAATTTTGTGCCTCATGGCAACCATAATGAGATAGTCATCGCTCTGAAAATGACAAACAATCTTCTAGAAATTTGAAACCAACAAAAATATTGTTTGTGATAAATTTTGATCCTTTTAATACCATGGTTAGGGATCTTAAAAAAAAAATTGATGCATATAAAAAGGTGCTCAATGTAAGGATGAGGAGGAATTTTTCTTTCATTCAATATGAATCACAAAAAGAAGCAACAAAGGCTTTGAATACCACTGACAATAGGTTAGTTCAATCATCTTGTTTATAGTTCGTAAATTCTATTTTATTGCAATTGTGGAATTTGGTTAAATGCATGCTACTTAATGTTGATTGACAAGATCTTTTTTGTATTGGGTTACTTGTGTTATAAGGAAATTTTAGTAAGAGTGTCTTCTCTAGGTGGTTGCTATTAAAGTTATGAAGACCATGTTCTCAAGAGTTTGCTTAGTTTTTGCTATTTTCTTTTTGGCTTCATATGTATTATTAAAGGAAGGATACTAATGTGAAAAAGTATTTAGTTTGTCTTTGACTAACTTTATTAGTGGGCATGAGTAGCAAAGTGTTAGATAAGGTTATATTAGTGGAGTATGCTCAATGTGATGATGGTGATAGTAGGGGAAGCAATTATGAGAGGTTTGTTAAAAATTGATCTTTAAGTCCTAAATATGGTAGACGTCAAGTGAGTGGAAATCTTGATTATTAGAAGGCTGCAATTCTTGTTAATGCACGCCAACCAAAGAGGGGTGATCTTGATTATGGAAGGGTTGCAATTCTTTGTATTATGCATTGCTTATCTATATATAATCTAGAACTGATTATTGATATTGGTGTCTAGTTTATTTTAGAAGGGAAAATGATTACTCAATTACCTAGTAAGAAAGTGGAGTTTTATTTTTGTTTTCTTTCATTTTAATCCATACCATGTAATAAATTTGTTTCTTTTATTTAGTAGATTTCAATGCAAAGATTGTGTTAAGAGTAATAGTCATCTAAAATGGGATAACTACTTGGGAAATGGTACTATCTACATGGTGAGGTATTTGTTGGGGATGTAAGAGCTATGTGTTGGTGCAAATTATTTGCAACTCAGTCATTTTCCTCCTATATGAACTTATTTTTTGACTACATGCTATGGGATATTCACCTGAAAACACTCTAAATGCTATTGATTTTTCAAATGTTTTAGAGAATGTAGTTTTCAAGTTTTATATAGAATAATTTAAATAATCTAAAGAAAAAATATTGAATAAAATTTTGTTCATTGATTTAAAAAATCTTTAATAATATGTTTAAATCTCATATCTATAATTTAAAATTTTATATTACTTTGAATAACATTAACAATCTTTTTTATTATTATATTTTAAAAATAATATTAATATTTCTATTTTTTTTTTTAAAACAACTTTAATCATATTTTACATTAAAAAATGATATGGTATTTCTAAGTAGTAATAGTTTGAATGCTTCAAAATTTTGTATTTCCTATGCATTTACTATGCATTTTAATGTGATGTTTGAAATATCTGAGAAATTGTGGAATCAAAAAATCTATCTTCTATGTATAAAACTTTTTTTTTTTTTTGATCTGTAAGGTGGTAATTTTATAGATAATAAAGAAATTTACAGCCATCTGTGAAGCAGGGATTATATCAGAGATTTCCAACAGCAACCAAAAAGACCTAACCAGGAGAAACAACAACTCCATACAGTCCCAGTGCAAGAAAGAGTTTCAAAACGGAGGATTTGAAATAGAGGCCTAGCCTCAACAAACAAAAAACAAAAAACATACTGCTCAAGTTTGAAACTACCAAAACTAACCAGTTGTAGACCGAAAGAAACCAAAGATGGACATCAGCTAGCACCTGGCGAAATTCACATGAAGTCGTTTAACTCTGCAAACCTAATGAAACCATCCAACCACTCCAACCCATCCACCGAAACCAGCTTCAACTTTCGCTTCAGGAAATCCACCGCCACATTTGCAATCTTTCTGTGCCTTGATAATGCAGGCCCTTTGAGGTCTAAGAGAAAGGGAAAAATTTTGACAGCATCATCAGACTCCCATAGAAAAGCCAAGTTGGCAGGGCGCGAAATACCTTTACCTATAAAGGCCGCCTTCAATGTCGTTTCAAGACCGCCGAGCAAATCGTCCCGGAACAGACGAACCATCATCTCCATGGCCTCCGCCTTTGGGGTATCCAGGTCCAGGAGCACGGCAAGAAACTGGGATGAAATGTGCGCATTGTCTCTGGCGAATTCATTCCTTTCTAAATGCCCTTTGCCAAGGACCATTTTAACAGCAACAACTGACGTCGGGTCATCCAAGAGCAAGATGCGCTTTAACCTCTGGTCCGTGACTTCTCGAAAGGAAATCTGCCTCTTCTTGGCCACTAAAGAAACTGAAGTGTCGACACCAAAAGTTTCTAGACCTTCCGCCGAGATGTGAATGATAAATTTTGACTTCGACGTTCTAGCCATTTGCAAGTCTTTGACAGCCGCTCCCTGCAACAAAAAAATAGAAGACAAAACCAAAATGCGAAACCCATGTTTTAGAAATGACTTCATTAGCTCAATTAAAACGCCCGAATGATGATCAGTCAGTCTTCGCATACGGAACAGGATTATGGCGAAGTGAAAATGTCCTTGACATGAGAAAAGAAACGGCCTCCGTCCATCCTACTTAAAACCATTATTAATGCAATTGAACTAGATCATGGAATTTGATATCAACTTGTCAGCAAGAAAATACCTCCTACATTTATTAGGTATTGGAGCATAATTTTTTCAACTTGACACGCTCTAGAAAATACCTCCTACTTATCAATTGTATTGTTTGTTAAACCCAAATTGTAGTTGCAAACAAAAAAAAAACATTTTATAAATCAAATTTTTGGATTGTGTAAGT
The DNA here is from genome assembly GCA_007258455.2 of Sequoia sempervirens. NCBI lineage: Eukaryota > Viridiplantae > Streptophyta > Pinopsida > Cupressales > Cupressaceae > Sequoia > Sequoia sempervirens. Next base: position 109,912,048 of record VDFB02179234.1, read on the forward strand.
TTTTTAAATCAAGTTTCCAATCAAACTCCATGATCCATCCTCAGATGAGTTGCATGCAACAAGAGAGAAGAATACTTCTATCTTGTTGCATGCAATTCATCCCGATAGATCATGGAATTTGATCCAAATGTTAATTTAAAAAACTCACACAATTTAAATCCAAAAACTTGAACACTTAATTATCTTGAACTCCGGAAACTTAATACTGTTCATTAATATATCATTGTCAAATTCCCAACGTTTTACATTTCACAACTTTTGGGCCCAAGTCGTTAGCTGCGGCGACTGGTGGATCGAGGCTGTTAGGCACAATAGGCTACGTTTTCTTTATCCACTTTGTGCGTAGGGACAGGATAAGCACAATCCTGTTGTAGTGACAGGACGCTACGTCCCAACTCAAATTTTTAACCCTATAAATACACAGATTACATGTCCCGTATTCGACGTGATTAATTCAATTCTGATAAGATATTTATCGGCAATGGAGTGTACCATGATTTTACGGTTTGCTCTCTCTCACAAGGCCTGGCTGGCTGGCTTTACGGGTGACAGGCATTCTAAAGGTCTCGGGTTCGGATCGCCTTGCAGAAATGGGTTCCGTGAATTGAACGTTTCTTTGAAGGCGGAGTCGGGTTTGGCGGCAGCGTCTCTTGCTACTCAACGGATAAAGAGGCCGCAGAACAAGGACGGCGAATTCTATGTTGGTATGTTCTTAGCTGAACTATTAAACAGTTTTGTCTGTTTTGACTGGTAAAATACTGAAATTAAAGCTTAGGACCTGCTACTTCAAACAAACAGTTCTGATCCTTCCCATCTACATAAATAGTGATTTTATTTTAAACTATAAAGGAATTACCATTCTGTTCAAAGGTTGTGCCTCGCTAAACAATTGATGGGAGTTTTACAGCTGTTTTAGAGTAGGAAGACTGTATGAAGCTTCTGTCGGTTGCATGATTAATCATTTCATAATCAATATTGAACGGTGTATGTTTTGTGCTAATGGTTTCTTGAATACACTTTTCTGAGTGTGATGTGTTTCACCTATTTTATATTGATATTGGGTAAAAATGTCATGTAAAGTGATTGCATGATTTCTCAGATACCAGGTGCATAGAGTGCGGTGCATGCTGCTGGATGGTTCAGGTATGGGATTTTTTTAATAATTATCATTGTCAATGCGTCAAGCAATTTTCATTATAATTATTGATTGTGAGTGGGTTTACGGTGATAAATTCTTTGGACAGAGCACCTTTAAGAGGATTGATGAACAATGTGCAGTCTATGAGCAGCCCAGCTGTGCAGAACAGAGACTTGAGGCTCTTCAGGTGCGATCAATGAAAATAAAAAGAAATCGATGATTCCATCTTTCCTGTATTTTTTGTGCAGTTAAAGTAATGGTATTGACAATGGACGCTCTTGGGCATGTGGGCATTTACCTATTTGCAGGGCAATTTTCGTTTCTGAATAACCAAAATTAAAAAAAGCAAGTAGCCAATTTTTTTATATTTTCACTTCAATTTTCAACAGTTAACACCATGATATACTTAACTGCAATAGATTATTTTGTTTACTGTCTGTACATTTGAACCCATTAGTGTCGTGTTAAAGTATCTTTCAAATTTTTAACAGAGGCATATATAAACGAGATACGAGAGAAAATATTTATATCAGCTACCTTATACAAATATCAGTATAATCTTCTGCCTCTGCCCCTGCCTTACCCTATATACATAACTCTTGCTCACAGCCATCCAGCGCCATATGATATCCTTGATCGTACGTAGCCCTATCTAAAACATATGGGGGGAACTATTGATTAGGCACTCGTCCAAGAAGAACAGGTCGAGCCCTAGCTGAAGGAACCAGTTCCACTCCCCGACTCAAGAGACCAGTTCAACTCATAAGACGGGCGAGCCTTCACCCTTGGGTCCATTCACGGTCCATTCAAATATAGAATTCAGGCTTTCTCAGAAGTTGATTTTTGCATATACATATACATTGTTAATTGTTATGATAGTATTATGGCTTCTACAATCGGTATACTATGATTAAGATTTTTGTGGCATCGGACCTCATCATGTGGGTAAAAAGAAAAGCTGTTAATTGACTAGCTGATGCCTTGACAACTTTCATATACACTGCTTATTGCTATTGCACACAAGCATTAAATTCAATAAAAATGGGGTTGATGATTAATGTGACTGTGTCATGCACACATTTTGTTGATAATACCATGATGAATGAAGTTTAATTCAATAGTTTAAACTCATATTTTCTATTCTCTTTGTCCATCTCATTATTACTTTCATGATTGCACTCCCAATTCGCTATATTCAATAACTTTCCTCAGTTCTTTTCCACACTTTATGAGACCTGTACCAAATACTTTGTTTAGGAAGATAATACTATATCAGGATTCTTGTTTTTTTACACTTTAACCTACTAATTTTCCTGTCCTTTGGTTCAGTGTTGAGCAAATAGTTCAAAAGTCATTCAATTTGTGACAATATTGAAATTTCTTTATCACTGCCTACTTCCAATCTTACCAAATCCTTTTATTACAATATTCTGCCGTCTTCTTGGGATATTTCATGCAAATACATTGTGACCTCTCACTTTTCTAATATGAGTTTGTTCCTCTCACTTTGGTATATTGGTGGTTATTTAGTTTTGGGTAGCATCAAATTTCCCTGTACTTTGTTTGCAGGTTGAATGATTCTATCTGTTTCTGGGTGTTGGATATACCAACTATGGTATTTTGGCTTGTGTAATGCATGGTGATATGAATTGAGAAATTACTGAATGTGCTCTAGCCCTAGGGGTTAATGGCCTCCACTGAATCCAAAAAAAATTGGTTTTGCATTTGTTTATACTCGCCCCATTAAGCATTTTAAGAAGCAGGCTTATCTTTGTATTTAGCATGCTTGAGCTAAGTGATGATCAGAATGTTTGAGCTAAAGTGATGATCAGAATGCCACTAATGTATAAGGCTTCATGATTTTTTATGCTTGTTTATAATTCCTGTCATATGAATGCAAACAAACTTTTCTTGCAGGCAATGATATCTTGTCCTACAGCATCAATACATACAAAGAGTCCTACTGCTGACATTTTACAAGCTCAAATGTCATTTCCTCTTCCAATAAACAAGAAGATTCTTCCTGTAAGAATTTGTTTCATCCTTTCTTTGTTTGCATCCTTATAGTCTTCATTCTAAAAATGTATTACACATTACTTTATCTGCCTTGCATGTGTCTTGTATAAGAGTTTCATAAAGAAAACTGATAAAGATGTGATACAATCTTTTGGTTCATGCATGATTTGCATTCCATGTTGACTGCTCTAGGTTCAACTGTTTTCAATGTGCACAGGGTGTTTATCATTGTGGATATCACTCCATTAAATCAAATGGTGCAACACCATACCTGATTACCCATCCAAAGGGAAACATTCTTGTTGGCAGGTATCTACTCTGTACTTTAAAGTCCTGGAAGGAATCCTTGAATGTTTCTTTGTATTTAAGAAGATGGAAAACAAAGCTTAGAAGTTTCTCTCAAACTAATAGTATCTACTCTCAAACTAATAGTATCTATCAATTGAAGGATCTATGTCTATATGTAATGCAATTGGATTTAAATTTAAGTATTTTGATCAAGAAAAGACACTCTATAAGTTCTCTAGATTGGCATTTTAAATTTCCCTAAATGCAAAACTTCTCTGTTACATGCTCAAGTTCAGAGATAATATATTATGGCAATTATTTTGCAGCCCTAGATATTCAGAATCCCTTGCATATTATATTGATCACCTTGGAGGGGCTCGCTACATGTTTCTGACTCACAGGTAAGGCTTGAAGTGTGGAATTACTTGTCTATGTTATTAATTTTCTTGTTGAAATTCCAAGTTTGGAGCCCATTGTGATTCTTATTTGGTAATATTTTTGGCACAGTGATGGTGCAGCAGACCATGCTAGATGGGCAAAACGTCTCCGGTGTGATCGTATTATGCATATATATGAGGTGATATATCATATACTAACTCTTTGGGTGTTGTGATGAATATAGTATCTTATAACTGCTATTATATACTCAACAGTCAACAGTGCATGTATCTTTGTCTGTTTACTTTGATTTGAGATCAAGCTTTATGGAATTTTAATGGCTTACTCCTTATGGGCTGTTTTGTTGTTTTTAATCCGTTGATATTTTTGATATTTCCACCTTACCTATTCTGTGAAAACCACTTTCTTCTGGCAGTTGAGATTCTTACAATGATTTTGGGCCATTGAAATTTCTATTATTTCTTTTTGTTGGGGAGGTGGGGGTAGAGCCAGGTGCAAAGGGGTGTTGGGGGAGCAGATGGAGGGAGAATGAGGACAAGAAGTTTTCTTTTTCTTTTTCTTTCAAACTTATGTTCTGACAACACAACTGGTGTCTTTTAATTGATGAGAATTTCTTATCAGTCTAAAAAAAACTTTAAGAGTCAACTATATAGGATGCTGTCATCTGTTACTAATTCCCATTTTGCAAATAAGAGTAACTACTGTGAACATATATTCAGATTCCCTATGTTTACTATTCAAACCTAACACTACCTTACAGAAAACTAATAAATGTCACACAACTGTAAAAATGTAGTCTGATACTCGTAGATAGGTGCTACTCATATTGTTTTGTAAGCATGGTGATGGCTTTTGTTGTGATGTTTGAATACGTTACTGGACCCTTTGGGTCTCCTTATTGCATCTGTCATTCTTTGTTCCCATTTAGTCCTAGGTCGGGTAGTGCAGAGACCTGACAAAGGCTTAAAGCTAGATAAATGGGTAAAAATCAAGAGAGAAAGACCAGACAAGAATTCCACTGACAAAGGGAAGCAACACCATGAGAAAGATGGACCCTAAGGAAAAAATTATCAACATATGGTTAATAGAGAACATAAACAAAAGATACTGAGCTAGGGTTTGGTTCAAGAAGATAGGGTTTAGGTTTGATGTGTGAAGGATCTTTGGCTTTACAAAGCCGTGAGTCCCAAACAAAGATAGCAAAATGCCATTTCTTTAATAAAAGTAAATATAATATACAACCTTAAATAAAGGATTAAGCCCTAGTGTACTTTGAATGCAAGCTAAGCTATCTTTGTCTTTTTCTTTCTGATTTGCAAAGTAAAAGAGATAAAGAAGAATGCGCCTTTAAAAATTTACAAACAGGGATTTATTTTCTGCTACAGATTTCCCTATTACCAGGAACAACTAGTGAATATATTCATCCAGATTCCCTGTATTGAGTGTTCAAAGTTCACACCACTTTATGGTATAGAAAACTACATAATGGCACACATCCATATAAACATGAGTATGATAGCAGCAGCTGATTATGAGTTTTGTTCCACTTTTTCAGCCCCTTATCCAGACCTTTCTTTGGGTTCTATCTTTGGAGTCAAAGCTTGAGAACCATTATGTTGCCTTGGTCCTGGTAGCTTCTAATACGTAGTTGACAAATCAGTCTCCTAGTCCCTCTCCAGCGAATAGATTCATCAATTTGCAAATGAGAAACCTGAAATTGTACTGAACCCAAGATCTAATTTGTACAATGATATGGTTCACACAAGCTACTAGTGACAGATCTTTTCTCAAAGGAATCTATACTTTTGCTCATAGTAGCAAATAAGAACGGACTGAAAATAAAGTGATAAACCCAGAATTGTGAGACGTGGACAGTGGAAGTGAAATTCTAACGTCTGGCAGGATTTGTGAAGTCAATTCTCTATCATTACCAGTAAAAATGATAGAAGCATAGAGTATTGTTGTAGTTAATGTCTCCGCCATTGTCTATCTGTCTTATTCTTGCATGTGCATATATATGAGAGTGTAAAAACACAAAGTTCTTCACAAGCTCACTAATATCCTTATTTAGCCACCTTTTACAAGAGCCTTTCATGAATACGCTGGAAATTCCCCGCCTAGATTTCTTCTCAAGTAGCAGGCCAGAATCTGGTACTCAACAAACTCCAATTTATACTCTCTTAATTTGCATGGTTTTTGGCATTTGTATATTTAAGAGAGTCCAATTATAATTTCAATTTGCAAAGATGATGAAAATGTTTATTTCTGAGAAGGAAATGATTTTACCACTTACCACCATTAAGAAGGAACCAGTGATTCCATTTACTGGTAACCATCTGAGAAATATCGAATTCTGATTCCCATTATAATTTGTTGCAACCTGAATTTATTCTTTTCCCACAGAAACATCTGTCTGCTGTTTGGAATTAACAGACATTTTGGGATTGAAACTCTTGTCAAACAAATGCATGCACTCTTGTAAATTATATGCTTTGACTTCATCAGCTATTGTGATTTGTTAATTCTGAATCTAAGAGAGACTTCCATGGTAGCAGAAATTTTAAGATTCAGAAGATTTCTTCTATTTTCAGAAAGAATGTCATGTCTGTAAAGTAGACTTGATTGTTTATGTGGCAGGTAGGCATGTCTACAGGTGATATTGAGTTGATGTTAGAAGGCCAAGGTCCATGGAGTATTTTTTCAGACTTTGACATTATTTTCACACCAGGACATTCACAGGTGAGGGGCCAGCATATGGAAACTCAGGGAAAGATTACTTGCAAAATGGATTGGCTTATTTTGTGCCCACATATAATGTTATGATAATAGCTGTTACATTTTGAAATGAAGATTAATCAAAATTTCCCCAAATCAATCAATTTGAATCCATGTGAGACTCAATGTGTCTTATTTGTGTTTGTCTTCAGGGTTCTGTTTCACTGTTTTATAAGCCATTGAAAGCATTATTCACTGGTGACCTCCTGATAGTTTCAAATGACAGCAAATTGAACATTTTAGAGGAGTGTAATAAGAATTCAGGTGCAAAAAATCGCCAGCTTATTCATAATTCTCAAACAGAGAAATAGTGCATGTTTGAGGAAAATCATTTTTTTTCATCCCAATTAGAAGTAATGAGTTTATAACTTGGTGCAGCCAAACATCAACTCGATTGCATCCGACATCTTCTAGACTTGGACTTTCAATGGATTTTACCAGGTTTGCGTTTACTTGATCCCTCTTTTAATAAGTATGTCATCATCTAGCAGTGCAACTTTGGAATGACAGATTGATGCAGCCGGTACTGTTTATCCAATTAATTCTAGTATTCACTTTGTATCCACAGGACACGGCAGGAGAATTGAATTCAAAGATTCAAAACAAAAAAATTATGCTCTAGAAAAGCTTCTTGCAAGAGAGAATGCCACCTATCAAGTCGTTTAGAAACCTTGCCGCCCAGTGCCAGACAAATTTTCCATAGAATTTAAAAAGCTGTACAGTGTCAGGAGATCCAGTTGACGAGTTTCTGAGATCGCCTCTTGATATTAAGTCAAGATTTGTACATCAAGCTGTAAATAACAATGCTAACGCATTTGAAATATATAATAATTGACTTGTTTCTGGATTAAAACTTTATCGACAGATATGATCTGTCACAAAGTAGTACTACTTGATACTCTGATTACTTGTAATATCACATTCTATTAACTGAGATCATAATTTACACAAGTATGCACAGGTTCCAATGATGCACTCACCGTGGCACTATCTGTTTGTAAATTATTTTCTCCTTTGTTAATGGATTTGGTATTCGTATCACCAGATTAACAATGCTTTTTAAGGAATATATAATTCCACAATGTATGTACACATTTGCTTCAGGCTCCGGTTGGCTTTTCCCAGGGTTTTTGAGACAGTAGGATGGTTGAACTCTTGGACACTTCGGTCGCATAAAATACCACCCAAGTTCTTCACTAAAATTTTAAAATATTAAAAGTCAAATGGGATTGTGCTCCAAGTTGTAAATTATCACAGGGGGATATTCATAATGGAGATTTATGTTCAATTTTTTTTTTTAACATGTTTTGATTAGAGGGGAAAACGGGTTTTGAATGAACCCGAAACCAATTACAAACAGGTTTTGAAGGGACCCGAAATCCGAATCAGGACAAACATGCTGCTAAAAGAAAAAACCAAGAACAATCAGCAACGAAGCAGAGGCAAAACCTCAACCCAAACCAGCAGCAACACCTAGCTGCCAACCACAAAACTAAGATTTTACTAGTATCTCGAACCCATAGGTTTTGAAGGGACCCAACTCTTTACAACTAGGTTTTGGCAAGGACCTTAAACCCAAAGACACCATCTGTAACTGTTAGGTAACAACAGACCAACCAATCAAGAAAATCAAACTCTCCATACCACTGGTTGAAGAATCATAGACAGCCATGAGAGCAGAAAAAACAAAGCCCAATAACATTTACTCTCCACCTCTATAGGAGAAGACACTGTAAACACTCAAGGCTCCACCAGTGTTCCATAAAAACCAGTTGTTCTCTCCACCTCTATAGGAGAAAAAACCAAGCTCATCCTTCCCACAACAGCCACAAAACTCCTACAAATCAACTCTCCACCTAAATAGGAATGGGCTCCACCTCAATGATGCAGGGGCCAACCTTCAACAATAGAACACACCTCAACCACAAACGGAGAGGACTCCACCTTATAGGAGAGGTCTCCACCTCAAAAAAAGACCTAGTATTTAGAGAGAAGATAGAAACTGTAGTAGAAAGAATGAACTTAACACACAACAGCAGCAACAATAGCTTCTGGGACAATGGAATACTCTCACAATACCACCCAGCCCACAACACTTCCAAAGGCACCAAGAATAGCTTCCATAGAAAAAACTCCACCAAATAGAACTGAACCAGCACAATCTCAGCAAATGGGAGTTTTCCCATAAAAATTGCAAAGACATCCTTAATCTTCAAGAAAATTTGGGTCTTGAGAGAAACCATAGAAAACCACCCAACCAATAGAACCAACTCACAGAATATGTCTTCCAAAAACGACACTCACCCCCTCCAAAAGACCCAAAAGGGGAGCCAAACCAACCAAACTAAAATGGACCTTTTTATGCCTTCCAAAAATACGCTTCCAGCAGCAGCAAGGAGGGATAAAAACCACTCACAACAGCCCCCAAATCAGAAAAACCATTGAAGAACAACCTCCTCAGGCATACCCAACCCAAAATCAGGAAGGGGGACAATGAAAGCACAACACCAGAGGGTGGAAAGAAAACCCACAGCCAAAAAGAGCACTCCCAACAATTTAATTTTGGGGTGAGGTCCTTGTACACTTTCCTCCTCTTCATCTTAGATACAATTTTTAGCCAAGTTGTATTATTTATTATAATATATGAGGTTTGGTCTATTATTAATAAAACATTTTGTGGCCGGAATACAAAATGTTAAAATAATTCCTTAAACAAGGTCAAGGACACCCCAAGAGGGAGTATATTGGGGAGTATATTCATGTTTTAAAAATACACCCTTGAGGAATCCCTTGTATCTTTTGATGATCGACAATTTTTAAACCTATTTAGATTAAGTTGGTCTATAAACCTATTATATATATAATTTATGTTAAATACTCATAGTACCATAGTCTCTAGAGAGAAGGCAGAAACTGCAATAGAAAGAATGAACTTAGCACACAACAACAACAACTTCTAGGTCAACGAAATACTCTCACAATACCACCTAACCCATAGCACTTCCAAAGGCACCAAGAACAGCTTCTGTAGAAAAAATTCCACCGAACAGAACTGAACTAGCACAATCTCAGCAAACGGGAGCTTTCCCATAAAAATTGCAAAGACATCCTTAATCTTCAAGAAAATTTGGGTCTTGAGATAAACCATAGAAAACCACCCAGCCAATAGAACCAACTCACATAAAATGTCTTCCAAGAAAGACACACACCCCCTCCAAAAGACCCAGAAGGGGAGCCATACCGACCAAACTAAAAATGGACCTTTCTATGCCTTCTAGAAACATGCTTCCAACAGCAGCAGGGAGGGACAAAAACCACTCACATCCCTCAAATCAGAAAAACATTGAAGAACAACCTCTTGAGGCATACCCAACCCAAAACCAGGTAGGGGACACAATGAAAGCAAAGCACCAAAGGGCGGAAAGAAAACCCACAGCCAAAAAGAGCACTCCAAACAATTTAATTTTGGGGTGAGGTCCTTGTACACTTTCACCCTCTTCATCTTAGATACAATTTCTAGCCAAATTGTATTATTTATTATAATATATGAGGTTTGGTCTATTATTAATAAAACATTTTGTGGCCATTAATACTTTACATGAATAATACAAAATGTTAAAATAATTCCTTAGACAAGGTCAAGGACACTCCATAGTACTATGGTTCCATACACAAGGTCAAGGACACCCCAAGAGGGAGTATATTAATGTCTTAAAAAGACACCCTTGAGGAATCCCTTGTATCTTTTGATGATCGACAATTTTTAAACCTATTTAGATTAAGTTGGTCTATAAACCTATATATATATATATATAATTTATGTTAAATACTCATAGTACCATGGTTTCTTAGACAAGGCCAAAAACACTCCACCACAGACTGACTGAATATCTTAAGTCACTCTCCTAGGAATCTCTTTTATCTTTTGATGATGATAATTTTTATTGTTGTTTAGACTAAGTTGGTCTATAGTGTTGGTTATAGAGCCTAATCTTATTGGTTAATTATTATAGTGTGAGGGGTGCTTCCTGTGGGGTTCAGAGACAACATCCCCAAAATCCCTATATATATATATAAAAGACAATGCATCATTAGGTCATAGATCTAATGATAAAGGTTTTGTTGGTTTTTCTTGTCCTAGAAGGTAACCCCCTTTTTATGGGAGGGCATTGTATTACTCTTGTAGATTGTATTGTATTGTGATGAGACTGTGATAAAGAGAAGAGGAAGTCACAACAGATGTGTTGAGGTTGTATCTCTTCATTTTGGTGGGCATAATAAAGGAAGGACTGATTGTTTTTGTATGGACGTAGTTCATAACACCAATATCTAGTGTATATATACTTTTTCATAATTTTTGTTGCATAATTTTTTTATAAATTTTAAAGTGAAATTAACCATAATTTAGACACAAATTACTTTTGTAACACATGAGTTATTTTGTATGTATTTGAAACAACTTTTTTTATGTTGAAATAAAAACATCAATACCTAGTGCAAATGTATTTTTAAAAAAGTAAAAATTATTTTACTGTTTTTCCATTTATGTGGAATAAAGACTTTGATGATTTCTTAAAAAAACTATATTCACTAGAACATATAAAGTAAATATAATAATCAAATAAAATATATTAATTGAAAACTTGTTTTGAGTGCTACAATCTTGCATAATATATTGTCCACTTGATTCCATTTGAAGGTAAGTGTAGAAGGGTTAGTTAGGTGCATTTAAATGGGGGTGAGGAGAGGAGAGAAAGCAGTGGGGTGGCAGGGAGGGCAATGGGTGAGGGAAGCTAGGTGAGAGGACTACTTCTTCACAACGAGAGGGAGAAAAAAATAGGGTTATGGGGCCTATAAATAGGCCCGTGGGGGTTCACAAAAAGTTATTTTTATTTGTTCATTTGGAGATTAGAAGCAAAGTGAGAGAAGGAGATGGCCAAGTTCCTTGTCATTTGCATAGTGCGGAGAAAGTTCAAGAGTATCAATGGCCAACAGAGGCAAGTGACCCAATTAGCACCTCAATCAAGGGATTTTGGGGTTGCTAGGGGGTTAATAAATGAGGATAGAATAGGGTGGGGAGGCACAATTTCATGAACTATTCTTAAGGGCGCCTTGCACAATAAAAGCCACACTTGTGCACCACCAATTGGCACTTCTAGGTAGAAAATATGCTTGCACGAGAAGTTATGCTTATGTGTTGGATTTTGGTGCTTATGTTGGCTAACACCGTGCTCACACTTGGATCGACATTTGCACTATGGAAGTACGTGCCTACATACTTGCTAAGAATTCTTTGTGCCTGAAATGATGCTTACGTAGGGTAAGTATGTGCTAAAGATGCGCTTGCACATGAAAATGCACTTGCACGGGACAAAGATGCATCTACACCTAAAAAGGTTCCTGTGTGAGATAAAAGTGTGCTTTTTCTAAAAAGCAATTACATTTTTAGAATTTAGGGATGAATGTGGTGATTTGGGCAAGATTGACGCTAGGTATTAAAATGATGCAGGAGCCCCTTTCGACATTGAAGTCACATGAGTGACATTTGCGAGTGACGACACAACTAAGGTATCATTTGGCGAAGATGGATGAGTGGTTGGATACGATGGGCCTAAGGTAGGTGTTGAGGATGCCCCTGTTGAGAATGCATCAAGTGATAATGACAATATTGGTGGAGCGATGTCACAGTGACACCAACAACTTCTGTCTACCGACTGGCAAGGCTAGTGACTCTAGAGGATGTATGGCAGATTTTGCGTCTCCCCATACAAGGTGAGATAGTGGAGTATGCCCTAACGTATGCATATACAGGCTTACAACAAGTATTTATAACTAATGATCTACTCATGAGGGGTATCGAGCTAAATCTAGAGATCAGGATGGGTGTCCTACCACTTGAATATCCTTATTTACAATGATATTGATGTTGGGGGTCTTGGTACAAGACTAGAGATCCCATGGATTTGTGATTGGATGGGTAGGGGTTCTTGATAGGTTGTTGTCAAATGACACCATTTTTCATGGGGTTCTTATGTGATAGTAGAGCTATATAGAGAGATGTAATTAGCTATATATAGAGATGGGTGGAGCTTGGGGTTTGGCATGATGTTGCTGCATACCTAGGCTTATGAGCAAATACATTTTTACAACTAGTGGTAGATAGGGGTTGAGGCCAGGGGATACACTAGGTATTTGCATATTCTTCACTTTTGTGTCACCGTTGACTAGGGGATTTTCCTTATTGGCGGCGAGTGATAGATGAGATGGATACTTTTATTTGGTGGACACATTGAGAGTGTGGGATTTGGGATGATGATGCACAACATTTTCCCTATGTGTAGTAAACACATTACCTAGTAGGTCAGACACCCATGATGATTGAGTGGTACTTACGATCAGGGTTATGTGACAATTTGGTTTACGACAGATGATGTCAATGTGAGAGGTGTGTGCGAGAAGGGTTTGGGGAGGCTATATAGAACCATATATATCTAGGCAAGATTAACAGGATACTTCAATAGTGCCATGGGACCCTTGAAATGTTGTTATAGATGCAAGGACTACCCTAAACTAAGATACATGGTGGGAAGGACATATGTCAATACAACTTACTATACCGCAAGATTAGGTAGCAACAAAAGGCAATGTTGGGGCTGATAGTGATGAAGGGGATGGAGATGGTTGACAAGTATGAAAGAGAGTGGACCCTAGGGAGGGAGGCTGAGGATAAGAGATTTCCATTGAGGAGGAGCATATTGTGGAGGAGGATGTTGATATTGGAGGAGAGGACCAACCAATTGATTAGGGGGATATTTAGGTATAGCTTGGTTGGTCATGTCAAAGCAAGATTAGTTGAGGATTGAGTGAGATCAGTTGTGGATAGAGAGAGAAGCAACATGAGCAAAGGTGGGGAGATTATAGGGTTTACTAGATGGGGCCCAAGTTGGGGGTGGAGTTCAAGGGGATGGTGGGGCACAAATGGCAGTAGTGACAACTAAGAGGGATGCAACTCAAGCCATAGAATCTAGGGCACAAGATGTGGTATGGTTGAGATAGGAGTGAGATATAGTTAGATAGGTCGTTGTAGGGAAAGGTATGTAGGACATGCTATCAAATCTGATGTGTGTGATATAGGAGATACAATATTATTGTGTTCTATATGAGCAAGTAGTGTCAACTAACTAGAGAGTTCCAAGTTTTAAAGTGAGCAATAGGTCACATAGATCGAGGTTAGTGAGATCAAGGTCATCAGTTGGTATGGGGCCACCTCAACCTCAGGGTTAATCACCACCACCACCACCAATAGGGGGACCAATGTAGTCAGAAGAGGAAAGTATAGGATAGAATGAGCAGGATATGTATCATACCCTCAAGTTAGTTGTTTATTTTATGTAAATTATAGAGGTCTTTATACATTTGTATCACGACATTTATTGATTATGAAGATATATATGAGATCAAGATTTTATGGTGATGATGATTTATGTACGTTTTATGGATTGTTGTGTGATGTGTATCATTTATGTATGAATATACATATGTTATTTATGATTTTATTTATATTGATGGTTCCTTTACAACAAAAGTTTGAATGATTGATGTGATTATTTTATGATGCCTAGATGGATGTATATATGTTTTATATTGTGGCAAAAATCTAAATGGTTGACATGATTAGATGTTGGTTTTGTGGAGTTTGAATGATTTGATGGATGTATAATATTATGAGTTTCTATGGTTTGTATGAAACTTTGATGGATGTATGAAAATTGTGTTTATGTCATGTATGTGTTATTGACATGTTTATGTAGGTATGGGATGGAATATTACGTAAGTGCCAAATGATTTAGGATGATTATTAAAATTGATTGAATTGATGATTAATTTTGTAAATGATGATGGATTATGGATATGAGCTAATAGTTATGCAATGTTTATGGATGAAATGAATAAATGTAAAAATGGTTAATGGAATGTTCATGGGTTTTTATTGTGTGGATGGTTATGTACTTTATTTGGAAAATGATTATGGATTATGGTTGTGTATGTTTTTGTAGACACTGAAAAATGTCCTAATCGTTATGATACATTCAAAATAGATTTATTAACATCAATTCCTCTTTAACCCATCATCTTTTCGCTTAATTGATTAAATTATCCTAGCTATTTAATTAATTGCATCATTTTCATCTATTGGCCTAATTAATTTAATCAGGTTAATTCATCCCTTTTCACACTAACATTTCATCTCATTAAATTAAATACATTAAAATGATTAATTTAATTCCATAAGTCATCTTATTTAATTAAATAACTCTAAGTTATTTAATTGAATATCATTTCATCTCTCCCCCATTCATTAAATAATTTAATCTAATGAATAAACACTTTAATTCTTCTAATCCCTTAATTGGATGATTAAATCTTGTTTAATTAGCAATTAACCTAACTTTCCTCTAAGCAAAGGGAATATTCCTTATAATTTTTTTGCACAATTAAAACATTGTTTTAATTTGTAAATTTTATTTTTCCTCACCCATGAGAATATTCCAAAAGATTGTTCTTATTCCTTCATCATTTGAAAAAGGGATATTTTCACTTGGCTTCTTAAGCAAGTTTTAACATTCAACCCTTTGAACAAGTCACATTTGACCTGTGTGAGTAGGTCAAAAGTGTGTTTGTTTGAGGCAAATGTGAACCCTTGATTAAAATCTCATCATGCATTCTCATCCATTGATGAGAATCCATGATCCATGCCTCCCATCTCCTTCATCTTGGACCGTTGATTAATATTTTTGATCTCAACTCTTCATTCCTCAGTTGTTCTCCTATAAATAGATCACTATTTGGAAACAAATGGATCCATCTTTCAATTGAAAACTTATGTTGTTGAATTTATATGCACTCACACTCATATTCACTCACTTTTTAGCTTATTTTAGTTAATTTTAATTGCATCATAGCTTAGAGCATCCATCGATGGCTTTCATGCATCCATCTTAACTTGTTTATGAATTATGGTTTTTCATCTTTTAACATAGATTTAGCTTAGATTAGCTTAGCAATAGTATAATCAGTGCATTTTTAACATAAAATCATGGTAACTTAGTTTGCATCATGTTCATTTTTAACATAAACTAGGTTTTTGTACATCAATCACAATGGTTTCATCAATTCTCTTCCATAGAATCGACTGAAATTGGCTCACTGATCACGAGATTGGGAAAGGGTTGTTTCATATCAACACGACACCAATTCCAAAATGAGATAAGTTTCAAATGGGTTAGATTAGGAATTTAATTGTTTTTGTGTAGTTTGTAGCTTTCATTTTCAATTAAATTCTTAGTTTAATTTTCCAATTTGAATGATCTTGTTTGTAGATGTAGGTATGTTTGGTAAAGTTATGCTTCGATTCATCATGAATCAAGTGTAATCAACCCTAACCAACATTTCCTCATCTCACAGTTTTATTATAAAAAATGTGAATGAATAGCTTGTCATTATGGATACTTTACTATGAAAATGTAAATGATAACGAATGAAATGGTTAAATGCAAAAAATGGGAAAATGGATTAATGTATGTGATGAGGGCGCTACCCGAGACACAGAAAATAACCCACAAACAAGAGAATAATTTTATTATTCAGAAAATGGAGCTTCTTACATGCAGAGGATCTCAAATCCCCAAATTCTACAACACATGCAAGTTACAGAAAGCTACAAAATCACCCTTTCGCAATATGCGAACTTGTCTAAAAATTACCCAAAAATTAAGAAACCAGCCCATAAATAGAGCTCCTCATTGGTTTGGAGCCAAAACAACATTCAAATTGAGTTTAGGTGGTTTGGCGCCGAAAATTTACAACATGAAGTTCAAATTTCAAAGAGCATTTGCAATGGTATATTCTAGAAAGTGCGCCAACTTCCCGGGGCCATAACTTTTGATCTGGGACTTTGATTCGCGAACCATTTGAACCGTTGGAAAGGTCTCGAAGTCAGGAACGCGCCTAAAAATTGCTACGCCAATTTTGGCAAGTTTTGGGGCCGATTCGGGAGCTCTAAGTGCCTCAAATCCCACTTGGAAGATTTTTAGGTGCAAATATGGGAAACTAAAACTGCAATATCTTTCAACCCAGGAATAGAAAATAAAAACCGTAAATTGGAAATTTCATTATGACGAAAAGGGTATCCAAAAATGTAAGAACATCTAAAAACTAAGCAACTTGAAATTTAACTATTTTTGGGTGATGCAAGATTGCCCTTACACCACTGGATGCTCCTGCATCACATTTTTGGCAATTTATGTTGAATGCTTGCCTGCTAAGCATGCCAAACCAGTTGCCTTAACAATCCATTGGGCATGGAATCAAATTCTACCACCCTCAAACTCAGAAAACCATTGTAACTCAACTGTTAGGAACTATACAAGAGCAGAACGAAACAGAAAACAAACTATCATGGCTCTGTTTAGGATAGGGCCAACAAATAGTGCATCTACACTTATTGGAAAAAAAGAAGAAAGAATTGAAATGGAGTGTGCCTAGAGCACTTATTAACTTGAAAACTACCCTACCCTACACTACCCAACAATGGTAGTGCTTAGACATGACCATTTAGTGGTTGTGAGAAATAACTTCCCTTTCTAATTAAGAAAGGTTGCTCTATGAGGTGATTTAGTACTGATAAGTTATGTCCCATAAGAACATACCCTAAATAATGTTGTAGAACTATTTGAAAGACAAAAACAAACTCACTCACCATCTGAACCTGATCATATATATTGTTGTTATGGGGTGAATAAGTGATTTGATTCTATTGTTCTAAAGCTACAACCTCCTCATTGGGTACAACAATAACATGTGTATCTTTATTTAGTCATCTGTCAGCTAAATTCTTGATTGGACATCCTCTTGATAGGATGAACTTTTGACTCGTACTAATGTTTTCTTGATTAAGATTTGTTGTTACATCTTCTATCTCAATTTCAATATGATCTTAAAGAGTTAGCTCACATGAATGAAATGAAGGAATCCTTGCCTCTTTGACCTGAATAGGTTGATCACATACTAATGGTTCATATGATGTTAGCTTATCATCAATGTTAGAACAAAAAATTTCTATGATGCTTGAAAACATGTTCTCATCTAACTCATAATCTTGCATTAAATCCAGATGAGTTTCATTATTTAGTTGTTCCTGTTGTGTCCTCAGCACACACGCCTTGTTTGGAACAGGGACCCTCTTTTCTTTCGCCTTGTCGGGCCATTTTTATCATTGCCTCATTTTGCGTGCCCTCATTTTCGGTGTTCTAAGTGGTCAACGTACCTCCAAAGTCTCATCTTGGGTTGACCATGTTTCATCCCTTTCAGTTTAGCTGAGTCCTGGTGTCTTGCGGAGTCTCCTTGGCAGTTTGCCCCTGCCAACGGCCCTGGGACCTAGCGAGCCCACCCCGTCGGGTTTCCCTGGGCGAGTTTCCCCCCTGTGTTCGCCATTTCAAACAGCGGAAGGCTTCCTCCTTCCCAAACCCCGGAACCCGGCTCCCTCTTTGTCGTTAGTTAAACTTGCAAATATTTTCAAGGTGCCTTTGCCCCCTTCGGGCCCGTCCATCCGGACTTCCGCTCCCGGAACTCCATGTGGACTTCGCCATTCCCGACGGTAAAGCACCGTCAGAACTCCACCCCCCGGGCCTTGAGTTCCCCTTCATCCCCGATGATTTCTGAACTGAATTTTCAAAACAACGAGCCTGAGAAGTCCTTCCGACCCCCGGACCCCGGACCTCCCGCCGCCATCCACGAATTCAAATCCACCAACCAACCCGTCCTCTGTACAGACATTAAATGCTAGCATTAATTGCTATTTTAGGTATAAATATCTTTCCCAACCTATCATTTTCATTTTCAGGTTTGCTAGAGAGATTAGAGTGCTTGCTAGAGAAGATCGTTGCTTGCGTCGATTGTCGCCCTCGCACCCGTTGTCGTCATTTGTCGACCCTTAGTGGATTGCATGCCTCCTCTCATTGGACTCCCGAGGTAGGTTTGTCGTTTTCCCTCCCAAGAATTTTTTATGTTTTTAACGCCTAAGATGATGAACAACACTGGTTAAAATTGCATTTAAATGATAAAAAATGAGATAATGCACAAAACCCACTTCTTAGAATTTTCGGGCAACTTTGAAAACGCCCTCAGAATCGGTCTAGAACTCCACCTCGTCACGACCGTTCATCACTAGGGGCATTCAAGTCCTTTAGACCTAGGTCTTCCGATGGCCGTCACAACTTGGAAACAAAATAAACTCTCCAAATCGGCGATTCGCGCTCTCGAGCCCGAATCCTCAGAACTCTGTCGTCCGATTTCCATCAAAATTGAAAACTTCAAACCTCAAAAATTTGGCCTACGTTTGTGCTTTCCAGGCCCAGGTCCTCGGACTTCCATGTCCATAACTTCGTGATGCTTCCATCGTTCCATACAGTGGAGTCGACCTATCCGCCCAAGCCCCGGAGCCCGCCCTGCCTTTCATTGTCTGATGTTGTGCGCAAACCCAACCTTCCATCATCTCATCAGGTCCTGGTCCATGAACTTTCGTTTGCAGACTTCTATGGGCTATTCATCGTTTCAAACGGTCGATCGCTAACATCCTTCCACCTTCTGGACCTCGAGGTTTCATTCGCTGCGAAACCAGAAATCTTTGAATTTTGATGTCCTCGCCCTCGCTACACTCCACCCACCGGGACTCAGTCCCATCCATCGTCCCAAAGGGAAAAACACACCCACCTTTCTGACCTCTGGGCTTCGCCCTCCTGCTCACCATGAGAACTTGATATGAAAATATGATGCCCAACCTTGATGTTGGGTCCAGCCCGCCGGGTCGCTGCCTCTGGACTTCCGTCTAATGATCGTCGTTTCAAACGGTGAAGGAGGGGTGGTTTCCTAGCTCTCTAGGCCCAAGCGCCTCAAAAACTGTAAGGAAAACATCTTCCGCCTTCTGGCCCTTCAGATCCCAAACCCCAAATTTCCATCCCTAGAATTCCCTTTATTTCTAGCTGTTTCATACAGCCAACCCCTGACGGCTTTCCAGCCTTGTACCTCTGGATGCTCCCAAGATGATCAAAATGACTTCAAATTTGAAATCTGATCTCGACCCACATGCTCAAATTGGTCCTTCTCTCGCATTGACCTTTTAAACCATCAAAATCTAGTTGGAAGAAATCACTCAAATTGTCCCACCTCGTTTTCCCTTTCGAAACAACATTCTTGCCAGGGAAGTCTGACCCTTCGGGCTCAGATTGTCTGAAGCTCCTTCAGTAAATGGCTAACGGTGTCTCGAAGCAAACATTTGATTTCATCAGTCATATATTGTCTAAATTGGATTTCGACTAACGTTCATGCTTTTATAATCAATTGTACTCATTTTGTACATGCTCACAAGATATATGGAATCGGGTGCAGGGCCCTCAGAGGGGATTGCAGACAAAGGAAAGAAGTCAGGAAAGACTTCTCGTGGGAATGAGGATAAAGACCAAATGAAGTTCCAGTTCTAGGGTGAACCTCTATGATCAAAAATCACCACAGACTGGAAAGAAATAACAGAAACCAATATTGGCCAAGTCGATATTGATGAGTTTACACAAAGGTTTAGAATTCACCCGAGGACTGACAATGCTAGATTAATCAGGCATAGCAGAATTGCAAAAGCTGCAGGCTTCCCCCCATCTCTCATTGCCCCTGAGCTAGTGATGGCCTATCGGTAGGCCTATCAACCTGAGACAAGGACCATCATTGATAGAAATGGTAATATTTTGGCGGAAATGTCGGCTGAGGGCATTACAAAGACCTTCCACATTCCTACTTTTGAAGAGATGGAAACGCCCACCATAGATGAATGTAAGGCGGCATGGGACAACAACCCGATGGGCTATAAAAGACTGATAAATCAACATTAGCTCAAGGAAAAAAGGGGCGGCACCACAAAGGTTCCCCAAGAACTCTTCTGCAATGATTTCCACGAAGACTACCATGACTTGGTCACCATGCTGAGCCGAGTAATGGGCCTGCCCACCGCTGCGTTCTTCCAGAAATGGATGGTTTACTTTGTTGAGTAGATCCTTCATGGGAACGAGGATGTCACCACCAAGGCCTCATTCTACTAGAGAGGCATGATAAGCGATTGCTTCCATGAGCAATTCATGAACATGAAGAAAAGCTCCAAGTTCTACATGACCTCCTATCTGGTCTACTCCTTGGCAGAACAGAGGCAGTATAGTGGACTATTTGTGGCATCCGACGAGGAGCCAGGGTAAAGATTGAAAGTCTATTACAAACATCCCCAGCTCCAATTCAAAAAATTTAAGAAGGAATACTGTAGGGTCAATGATTCCTTCATTAGCTACATCATCCAACTACTTGGAGGGGACTTTGAGAGGAGGGTCTCCCACAGTGCGCGGGCGTTCCTGAAGTAGTACGCCTTCTTGTTCCTTCAATTCCCCAAGTTCACCTACATTCGCACCCTCACTGAAAGGCCGAACAGGTTACCCTGGTACCCCAATGACCAGATTATACTACTGGAACTCTCCCGGCAGCTTCAACATGTGCACACCATCCTCAGCAGCAAGCATTTGGCAGGGGTCTCTTATCCCTTGACCCTCAGTCGGGGCATGTACAACTTGCAAACTTCCCAGTGCGCTGGGAATTCAGAAAAGGAGCTGGTGGAATACCACTTCCAACTACACACTCCTCGCCCACGAATGGACCCGTATGGGCATGTA
Organism: Sequoia sempervirens; assembly: GCA_007258455.2. Lineage (NCBI taxonomy): Eukaryota > Viridiplantae > Streptophyta > Pinopsida > Cupressales > Cupressaceae > Sequoia > Sequoia sempervirens. Next base: position 109,933,426 of record VDFB02179234.1, read on the forward strand.
AGAAAAGCACTAGGGCCAGAGTACGCCCATTTACATAATATCGAGGATTTCTAGGGAAATTGCCAGGATGACAAAGAGGTGCGTGCTAGGCACTATATGAGGATGACTACATACTTCGTAAGAAGGGTGCAACTGTTCCCCATACCAGATCAAGTAGAAGAAGATGAGGGCACTATCATGGATCCCCGGTATAATGCAGTCGCCAATTTACTGCTACCAGCAATTGATTGGGATGAGTAGGAGGTCAATGACCTTGACATCTTGACCAAACCCATCATGGCCCGAATCGAAGAATGGGTTAAAAGACAAGTGAGCTGGCTAAAGTAGCAAGGAGTGGTCTTGACCTATGAAGGGCTAAAGAGTGAGCCTAGTGCCACCAAAGATGTCGCCACCACGACTTCAACAGGTGGGACATCCAAATCTCCTCCAATCACCAGATCTAAGAAGAGGAAAGAAACAGAAACAGAGCAGTCTCTAGATCCCAAAGTATACATAAGGAAAGATCTAGGAGGTTCACCCTCTAAAAGGCTCAAGCAAACAGGAGGCACCACGGAGCAACTCATAATCCAAGAGGAAGAAGCAAAAGGTACAGATCAATTAAAACCTCTTTCGACTCTCCCTGTTTCGACTGCCCCATCATCTACCTCCCTAGCCATGGTCGCCACATCCCCGCCGGCAGTGGACATCTCAGTCCATCTTGCCCCTTCACCTCCGGCCGAGCCTGTAATAGTGATTCACTCTTCCTCCGTTGTGACTACTCCTCCTTCCTCCACTGCCATGTCACCTACCACATCACTCCCATTAGCTATAGTGACGGCACTGATGCCTGCTCTCGCCTTGCCTGAGGCCTTCTCGAAACACATGCAAAATCTCCCTTTTGAGCTCTCCTAGATCCTTATGGACCCCACTCTTCAGGCGGCCCTAGCACAGGTCCTCACTACTGCTAAACCTTAAAAGCCTCTGACAGGACCACCGGCTATGGAAGCCACCATGTTAATCTCTGAGGAGTGGGAGAGATGGGAGCAAGAGGCCTCAAAGCCATTTGAAGAGGAAGCCAACAAATACCATGAGCACCCAGAGTATGAACACCAGACAATTGACAGGGTGGCCTACGAGGAGGAGGGAACAGGCTCTTCCAAGAGTGGGGATGAGGAGGAGGATGTCGGTGGTAGTGTCATTGTACAAACCTTTGATGACGATCTTGAAGAAGAGATGGCCCGATAGCTAAAACACGATGAAGAAGAGGCAAAAAGGTCACCTCTCAAAGAAGGGGAGGAGGGCGACAAGATGATAGAAATTGTGGAAACCCCTGTAGAGGAAAAATAAATGGATATTGTGCAGCCTCCCATAGAAGAAAGAGACAAAGAAGAGGACCAGCCCAAGGGGTACATGCACAAAGATGAATAGATTGAAAACATAAAGGAAAAGGACACTAAGGAAGAAGGGAGTCCCCGAGGACAGTTAATTACTAGACTTCCCATCAAGCGCCTCACATTTGTCTTAGAATTTGATGAGGAAGAGAGACAACACCAAGGTGAAAGGTGCACAAACGGAGGGCCTAACAGAGAAGGGTGAGGGAGATCAAGAGCCATCAAAAGAAGAGTCTTCCATGCCTAAATGGTTGGAAAAGCAGCTTGAGAGGAAGAATCCCACTCCTAAGGATCTAAGAGCAAGGTTGGAGGCTATCCTAGCCCGAGCACAAAGCTCAACCAAAAAAGAGAAAAGGCCTAAGGTGAGATCCAAAATTACGATGGGTGCTTATGGGTCCCGAACTGCACAAATAGCAACGCCCGTGGTAGGCCAGGCTGGTGTAAGTTACAACATTTCCACCATCAACTTGGGGACTGCTACCAGAGAGCAAAAGGTGGGGCATCTTGAGGATTCAGTGGCTATAGTGGTGCACCTGATAAAATAGGACAAGGTCTCGAAGGATGAACTCAAAGCACAGGTAGCCGCCTTGACGAATTACATCCAGCAATGGTCTTTAGTGGATGAACTGCCTACCACATCTGCGGCTCCACCCCAGCTGCTGTCCAAAGAGAAAATTGACAAATTGGAGAGAAGAAGGAACTTGGACAAGACCATAGAGGGCTGGTTCTGACAAGTCATGTACGTCGGGAACATGGGTATTGGTTGGGCCGTTCGAACAACCAACAAGTTTTTGGACCTACAACAATCTCTGGAGAGCACAAAGAAGCTCTGCACTGACTTCCCTGCAATGTACGACTCCACCTATCCAAAGATTGAGGCCATCCTCTAGTTACCAAAGGCTGCATGGGAAAAGGAGCTTGCATTCAAAAAGGATGATCACTGGTTGATGGATGTGTGGAGGCAAAATTTTGACAACATGAAGGAAAGTTTGGAGAAAATAATGAGTAAGGTGGATCCAGACATCAAATGGATCAAGGAAATTAGGGCAGAGTGCGCCTGATATCTCAAGCTGGTGACAGAGTATGATATGCTTGCAGTGCAAATGGATCCAGAAAAGATAAAACCTTACTTTCAGAAGAAGATGGAGGACAGGGCATCCAATGAAATAATAGTGGAATTCATGAGTTTTGTCACTGTGCCTTCGACCAATCAGAGCTGTTCAAAGATTAGGGTGTAAAGTATGATGAAGACTAGAAAAAGCTTGAAGATAATGCAAAAGAATGGAGCTACCAGATGTTGCGGTATGAGAAAATTGAGGTAGACAAGCTCTAACCAGTTATTCTAAAATTCATGGAATATACAGCTTCGAAGAAGTAGGAGGACAACCCTGTTATCAATGAGGAGCTCCCAAAGGAATAGCTACAACAAAAGAGCAATCAACAAAAGACAAGATGCTACAGTGTCGTCACTAAAGGACAAAATAGGCAAAAGGACATAGATTTTTTTTTAATTGTAATATATTGGGGGTAGGTGAAACCCTATTTTTTAATGAATCTTTGCCACACAATGAAAAACAATCTTGGACATTCATTTAGCTTTTGGGGCACTATAAATAGGGGTCTCCTCTCATTTGCAAAGGGGGTTGAGTTGTAAAGACATGTTGTTGAAGTTTTTAATGAAAATACATTGACTTGGTGCATTTTTTTATTTCTTCACATGTTTCATGGTTCAATCTCCATTGTTAGATGCTTTACTTAGATTTATATTGTTGTTCTAGTTAGTTGTATTCTTGTTTTGATAGACTTTAGAAATGTTGTTTCGTAGTTGTGAAAATTTCTGCTGTGTAGATGCCTTCTTAGTCCATACTTTTTGTTGTTTGCTGCTGGTAGATAGTTGTGTAAAGTTAGTCTGGGCTTAAATTCAAAGCTGCTCCACACTTTTATCTTTGTTCATGCATGCATATGGTGAATGAAAGGTGAAATATTTGCAGACCTTAGAAGATAGCACAAATTTCATGAGACTATGAGATTTTTGGTTAAGTGAAATCTTGTTTTAAGGAAGCTGTCCATTGCAGGAACTCCATAATTACTATTCATGGTTAGTTGCAGATCCAGGAACCTTCCCTCTTCCCTGCTCTTTTCCCTTCTTTTTTTTAGTAGTAGCCTATGCTAAGGTTCATTGCACATTGTAATGCCAAACTTGTTGAAAACATCGAAGCTTTGGATCGCTGTCTGAATCTACAACAAAGTGAAACTTGACCTCCATCTCAAAAGCTTCAGATTTCAAGATCTACATCACATTCAGCTACGTAAGTTTGCCCTATGATTACCAGAAAAATTACATCAAAATCAACTAAGGAGTTCCATGCAAGTCATGACCTGACACCCGAGAGACCTTGGGGAGATTTTCAATAACTTGTCATTGGAGATTTCCTTTCAAGAGAGGTAGTGCACCTACGCATTGCCTGTGTTGAGAAAGTGTGCAAAAAAACCCATCAACAGTTCCATACCAGGCATAAATGGTATCATGCATGTGATATTCTCATTTTCACCAACAAATTGAGGAATTTCATCAAACAAGTCAAAAAAATTCTGAGATCCACTTCTATTTTCTTTACATAAACATGTTCAATATGATCTTGTGTGCCATCTAAGCTTGAAACAAATGATTCAAGATCATTCCAAAACATGGCTTCTTCATAGTCTTCATTACTTTATGGCATGAGAGGGCTTACCTTAGATTTAAGATCATCCTTTTGAAACACAAGTTCTAATATCCTTGCTTGTTCAATTTGGGAAAATTTATACAGACCATTTTCATTAACCTCTAAAATAGGATTGACCTCTTGCTGTCTCATATGGATTGAGGCTTCAATCTCATCTTGAACCAAAAATACATCATGTTCTGCAATATCTTCTAGGTGTTCCAAATCAACTAGTAAGTCAAGTACCTGTGTGCTCTCTTTAGCTTGCTCAATAAAACTAAGTAGTTGGTCAAACAAACAAACCAATTGTTCCTCCTCATATGGTGCCTTCTCGAGTGAAACTTGGGCATCCTATCTCTACAAGTGAAGATCTTTAACTGGTAATCCCTGTACTCTACTTTCATTCATCTTATAAACAACATTAGAATTTTTTTCAAATGAATCAAAATGCAAGGGGTTCAGTAGCAAGTTTGATGCAACATCCTCTTCACATGTACTATGGTGATTTTGAGCTGGGGACATAGTACAAACAACAACAACTTCCTGCTCCTCTTGTTCATTACACTAAATCAGAACCTTAATCAAGTTAGATTCTATAGCTTTTTCCTCTTTTTGATCTTGAATTAATACACAAGGAATATCCTTACCAAGGTTTGGCATTTTATAATCAAGATGCTTGGTCCAAGAAGGCCACCATAACTATTCAATACTTTGATTACTTAGTTTAGGCTCTTGATATGACTGAAACTGAGGATTAATGGATTGGTTTGATAGATTTTGTTCATTCATGAGCTCCTATAGGGGCCAATCTTTAACATTGGTATGACTATTACCCCTATAACTTGGAATGTCAAATCTAGAAGACTTACTTGGAGATTGAAAAGAAACCTTGGAAACCTCTTCCTTTGTTGGTTGATGTTTTATGCAAGAAAGTGATTGGGCTTCCATCCTTGGTGCTTGGGGAGCCAATATTCTAATTTTATTTTCCTTAACAACAAGATCTTCTTCATATTGTCTCCTCTATATCAACAAGTCTTGCTCATAGAGATAGGCCTGATAAGCCATCTCTTCTTGTTGCTGATCATACTCTTGCTGACTCTTGATCTCTTCTATCTACTTTGTGAAGTCTAGCAATGTGTTCTTGATATCATTCATGCTATTCTTCATATCCCTAACCTCCAAATATTGGAGGTGATTAGGAGATTGTTTGAACCAATTTGACATCAAAGATGTTTCTTGAGGTTGATTGAAAGAATGGGTAGATTGATATGAAGGTTGAGTAGGAGTGGGTGGGTGGTAAGAGTACTGAACATGTTGGTTTCTTTGTAAGTCAATGAAATTGGATGTGAAACCAGTAGCATGATCAACTTGGTAAGGTTGAAAGAAGGTTACTCTAACAATTGCTTCACAAAATGGAGCATGACGAAGCCTTTCTCCGCGAAATGAATACATTTTTCAACATTCATATAAGCTTGAAATTCATTGATAAATGAGAACTTTTTCTAAAATTTGAAACATACCAGTACCTAGACTGCTGAAACCAATGGATTGTGCTCAGAGTCACCAAATGTGTGTAGATTTTGCCTCCAAAGGTAGATCTTACTGATACACACACCTAATATCAACAATATATAAGCGAACTTTGAACTAAAACAGTCCAATCGTGTCCCACCGGGCATTCCAAAAAACTATTGTCACAAAGATTGCACCCAAATGCTAAGTTTATATGCTCAAAAATCTCGTGAAACATGGAAATATCTTCGAGATTGTGGGTATGCTCATAGTGAAGATGAATCTCCAGATTATGGGCTAGCTCCCTTATGATTTTCTAATGAATAAATGGTTTCTTGAAGGAAAAGGGAAAATAAGGGCTTTGAAATAAATAGATAAATTGAATTTTAAAGTATGGTGATGCACCTAAAAGGAAAAGATGAGCAATTTGATTCACAACTATCTCTCATAAAATCTATTTTCACAACTCAAATTAGACAATTTAATCACATAAATGTTTCACAAAAAGGCCTGATAATCTTTCCTTTACGAAGGAAAATAATATTTTCACAACCTTAAGGGGAAGATAAATCTATAGCACAATCTATGAACTATGACTAAATTTGCTTCTATGTATATGCATCCATGAATGAGACATAAATTTAAAGGTTTTGAGATTTAAAACTCATTAAATTTTCATCCAAATCATCAACAAAGGCAAAACACCTGAAAGTGAGAAAGCTAACACTTGATTGCAATAAGAAAATTGAAGGAAACTCTATAAGTAACAATATCAAATAACCTGTAAAAGTTGTTGTATATTAATAACTATGAAAGAACTGAGTTATAAGACTAATCTCTCTTTGTAGAATGCAAAGGCAAAGATGCAAGAACTGAGGAAAAAACTAAGTCTTTTTCAATATATACAATAGATGGCTCCAAAGAGCCAAGAGGTGGAGTTGGCAGTTAATTGTAAGTGGAAATATCTCCAAATATCTCTCCCATGAGAAAAGATGAAAACCCATGAAAAGGGGGCCCACAACTGATATAAACTGAAAGATCAAGTGGTCAAACTTAGTTTGCATGATGGTCGACCCAAAAAGGCTCCTAAAAAGACTCCACTAACTAAAAATGAGACTTAAAACTCCTGTTGAACTCCACATATAATTCTGCATGATTTGAGGACTTCAAAAGCACTTCACTTGTCTCTACCTCTTGATTTTGCATGAGTTCGAAACTCATGATGGCACTTTAGTTAACCACACCTAATTTTGCATGAGTTTGGGATGAAGGTAACTAATTTGAACAAATAATAAAGTAATTGATTATGAGTTACTTTACTAGTTGTTTATGGATTTGCTCAATCTTTGCATTTCTAAGATAAATAATAAAGTAATTTATAAATTATTACTTTATTATTTTTTACATTTTATCTTTGCTTCAAGATTATGCAAAAATATAAGGGGAGTAATAGATTTTGTTTGAAAGTCATGCAAAATGTTACAAAGGTAACTCAAAACATTAGCAAAGGAATTAATCCTTATGCAAAGTTGAAAAATACCACTTAGTCGGCCAAACTTAGGGTTTCTTGAGAAAAGGCAAAAGAAATCCCTAATTGCGGGCACTATTTGCATTTTTTAGTTTTGACAAAGTTAAGCTTGAGTTGTGGCCGCCATGGTAGGGTTTGAAGCTTTCTCTGAAGATTTCTAGACTGGTTCTGAGAATGGATCTATGTTGGCAGCATGGTAAGTCTCCTTCATTTAAAATGCCAAAAAATTGCTTTGTATCTCTGTAAAAGATCTATCTTAAAACTCAGTGCAAAAAATAAAGATGGAAAAAACATATACTCTGTGGTCTTTTTTCCTCCTTCACAAGTCTTTGATCTTTCTTTACTTCCATCCTTTGTTGTTGCATCGCTCTTCAAGCTTTATTGTTTATTTCATGACTTTGTGGCCATGACTTATCTTACTATATAGGTAACTTGAGGGCTTCCACTTTGTTGTTGGCCGCGGCTATATTGTTCTTTGCAGGTCGAGGGTTTCACTTTGTCATTTTCTAATCTCTTTTGCTGCACCATAGCAATAATCCTTTACTTGTCATTTCAAAGAGATTGCTCTCTATATTGTTAGCTTCTTCAAAAGAGGTATGACTTATACTTGTCATCATGATTGAGAATGAAAAACAAAATGCTCTATCTTACACTATTTCTTTTGATTGTTCCTTTTGCTTAAACCATTCATAGTTATGATAATGTTTGCTGCTCCTTTTTTGTGAGGGTTTCATGAGGCTGCCATTCTTCATGGCTTTCAGATTGTCATTTCATTCTTAATATGGAACTCTACAAATCACTTGTAACATTCACCATTAATGACACTCATACTACTATGACTTTCACATGACTTCATGGTCTTCTATAAGTAAATATTTACAATGGCAAGAGTTTATTATGCATCATGTAAAGAGACTCTCCAACACTATGTGGGTAGTTAGACAAAATAATAGACAATGACTATTAGAACATACTCCTCTATGCCATTTGAACCCTGTACTGTCACTGAGACAAGGATTCCTCCTCCTGTTGATGTCTAACAACCTCTGCCTTGATAGGATTTGCTTCATGTGGATTGACCAAAAGGTCTGTCACATCATTCCTATGAATGTATAACATTTCCTCATTATTTTCTCCTATATATTTTCGTTATTTGAAGTCTCTTTGTCATCAAGACCATAAAAGAAAATTCAAGGCTTTTTAACTACAACCCAACATGGATTTGTTGCAACTACTAATCTTGTTCACTCTGACTTCAGACAAGATAGCCATTTATAGCTATGATTAGCACCCTTGATCTCATAGATCCTTACCTTATGACAGTCATGCTCCTCAAAAAGCCCTCTTGAATGAGGTCTGCTCCTTCATGGAATGTTTCTTGGCCATTTGTCCATTGTCACGACTTTACATAAGATGATGGGTATTAAGTCTACTTCTCAGTGACCATCATGCATGTTGTTGTACTTAAGTCTCTTCTTGCAGGCTTCCACTATCTTTTGAAGGATTTTCTTTGTTAGCTCTTCTCTTACTTTGGACTATCTTGTACATTTTCTTTGTTTGATTACTATATCTTTCTTGGATTCCCTGGATATGGTGATTGTCATGGAAAAAATAAAGTTTGTCCTGCTCAAAGTTGTCATCATCATTGCTTGACACCTTGAAAAATCATTACTATGCTAGGTATCCTGGGAGACCTCATTTAGGATTGTGTACACCATACTTGACTATGGTGACTAACTCCCAAAGAAATTGTCCTTGCATTATAGTGAAGGTTGTTTTATTGTGTTTTTATTTTTGTCCAAATATTTTGCTATCCCAAAACAGTGATAAGAAAGCAAGATGCTTGAATCTTGGCATGTATGTTTCTACTGCCCCATTGATTATGTGTTGATTTATGATCATAATGCACTCTGGTAGATGATATGCTTCCTTAGAAACCTGTAGTGACTGCTATGATTGAAGTCACTTTTCATTGATTAAAATATGCTTCATATCCCTCTTTAAATCCAAGAGGGTAGCATACTGGGTTCAACCCTTGTTGGAGCCCATTTTTCTCCACATGTTGTAACATCAAACAAGATGAATCATAAATGAACCTGTACCTGCATAGTAAACAAACAAGTTAGATAAAATAATGAAGCTTGGTGTTCTTTTTGATGATTTGACTCTCATTAGATGATCTGATTTGGCTCTTTTGCATTTATCTGATAATGGCTCAATTGATTTAATGCATCATAAATGTAAGTTATATGTCTTTTGATGAAGCATATGATTAGATTTCATGTCCTGAGTTGTAACCAAATCTTTCAATCATCTGTAGGTATATCTGGAGATTAGGAATGAGAGGAGTTGAAGATAGGAGGATCAAGCTGAAGATAGAAGGACTGACATCAACATCATCTATTAAGGGAATGAAGGATATGATCTCTTTTCATATGTTTTTCCCTTTACTTTATCTTTAGATGTATAACTTGTTTTCCATGTATTAATTCAATTAAGTGATTCCCACAGCTCGTGTGGGACATTTAAGCATTCTTTTGATCTTAATGTATGAAACAACAACACTATATACCTTTTCACTTCAACATGAATGAAATACAACAATATCATGCAATTTGTATAATCTCTTTCTATTGTGAAATATTGCATAATAAAAACTAGATTCCACTTGAAACTTCACATGCAAATGGTTAGGATTAGTAGAAATTTATTGAAGTACCTTTCACCTTAGATGTAACAACTGTTTTAGCTCTACCAAATTGAGCTATAGGTGAAATTTTGGTAATAGAGACAACAAAAAAGAAATTCAATTTTCATTTTTAGAATTCTTATTTTAAGCACTTTATGTGCACTCAATCCAAAAGATGAAAATCCTAAGGATTACTGAGACCCAAGGATGAAAACCCTTTAGCACCTCAAATGAAGATTGGAAACAACAAATTATAGGTTTTCAGTTAGTGGTTGCAATTTGGGAATTATATAGAGGTTAAAGATTTTAGCGTAGTAGTCCAATTACCATTCAACTCAACACTTACCTAGTTTTAACATAACAATCAATTTTAGTAGTTCATTTTAGAACACTTTTATTTAGCATCAACAATTTAGTTTAATAGTAAATAAGACTCCTAGTTATGATTTTAAGGACTACAAATCACAATATAGACTCACAATAGTGCACAAAATTTCTAGCATAAAACTTTGGTAAGCAATTTTTCAAGTTGTTAATCTTTCTTGTATTTAGACTTGTAATAAGTCACAATTTTTTGTATTAATAATAGTTTAGACATCCAATTTACATCAATTGCTCAACTACATAGCTGAAGAAATAAATACAACTTGTACAGTTTGTATTCTCTTTGTACAGGATTAAACAAAATTATGTAAAATAAATATAGCTATGTATGTTAGGCTGCCTACAAAGTATAAAAAGGCTGTATGCATAATATAAAAAGGTGTTGTATACAGTTATCAACTTGTCTCTATCCTAGCATTCCTGCTTTCACTGTAGTCTTCCATAATGCCTCGGTTGGCCAAGGCATTGATGTCATCCATCTCATTGCAGGAAAAGTCCTAATAAGTCACAATTTTGTAAAAGGAGTAAGAATTTTTTAATAAAGTGCTATTCCAAAAAATTTTCAAACGGTTAAATTTATTGAAGATAAGTTATAAGTAAATTTTATTAGAAAAAAATACTATGTTTGTAAGGGTTCATGTTAATATATAACAAATAAAATAATTTTAAGAAAAATAAAATAACTTTGATATCTCTCTTTTTTTTTAGATATATGTATTTTATAATTATTACTAGCCATTTTACAATAACATCATTATTAGCCATTTTACAATAACATCATTACTAGTCATTTTACAATAACATCAAGAAATTTCATGTCATGTGAATGTAAATAAAAACTAACAAAATGAGCATATATTTAAAAAAAACTATAAAACAACACTCCAAATAAAAAATAATTCTTAAATAATTTTTAAATAAAATAAAATAAAATAAAATAATTTTCAAATAAAAATAAATAATTCTTAAATAAAATAAATAATTCTTAAATAAAATAAAATAATTCTTCAAATAAAAATAAAATATTCCTTAAATAAACAAAATAACTTAAAATTAATAACATTCTCTACATAAACTAGGTTTAAGGATTAGGCTAATAGAAACCAATATGTATGTTAATATGTTAGAGAGTATGTGTTTGTGCATGGATGTGCTACAAATTCTAGTTACATGTGGTTGAATTAAACAACTAATAATAAGTGCTAAATAATGGAATGAAATAAACTTAAACAAATCTAAACTTTTTCCAAAAATTAAGTACTATCTAATTATGAAATATTTGCATAGAGATTTAAAAAATAAAGCAATGCAAATGTAAAAAGAAAGGTGCTAAATAATGGAATGAAATAAACTTAGACAAATCTAGATTTTTTCCTTAAAGAAATTAAGTATTATAAAGCAATGCAAATGAAAAAAAATTGGCATAAAATTGACAAAAAAAATGTAAATGGAAATAGAATGTTCCCCTCTAGTTGTCAAATCAATATTTATCTGGCTTTTATGTAATAAGTGAGATTTTGGAGGCTTTTACCATTAAATGGTAGCTAGAACTTATTTTCCCATTGAAGTGGTTTACAAGACTTGTTTCGAGCTCAAATCTGACCCTATATATAGCCTATGCACTAAAGATATTTATGATAGTTCTTTTATTATTTTAATATCCATTCCTTAAAATAAAATAAATAAAAACTAGTGTACCTATATTTAAACAAGAGCAGCAAAGTTCCTGCCAAAAAGTTATAGAATAGTTATGTTTTAATTAGTTGTGTTTAATAAATTCAAAATTGTTTGGGAATACTATAATAGGTATGAGAGGGAAATTATAATGGTAAGTGCAAGTTTTACTTCACAGTGTATGAGAAAGTGCACAAGAAGCCTATGCCTAGAATGAATCCATTATTAACAAGAGCTGTAGGCAGCGAAGTTCCTGCTAGAAAGTTTTAGAATAGTTTTGTTTGTATTTGTTGAGTTTACTGTGTTTTAGGAACAATTGGTCAAGATAAAGCAGTTGTTGCCTAAATTTAGGAATTTGATCATTGATAGAGTCAACTTTGTCTTCCGTTAGAAAATGACTCTTATAACAAAAGAATTTTGCTCACTTCAAAATTTGGATGCTTTGGTTGTGCTTTTAGGCATGAACTTTAGAACTCTTCTCATTGTGTATAACACCTTGGAATTTATCCTACTCTAAATGTGCAAAACAACTTAAAATTGCAAATGATAAAATACCAAAGACACCTCAAGATTAGCCAAAGGAGTGATAAAACAAGAAGGAAATGGACAAAACGAAATAGAAACAATTTCACCTTTCTTGCTGTTGATGTCTCCTTGATTGGCCCTTGCTTGGAATGATTTGTGTGCTCCTTAGATGATTGCTTGGGTGACTAAATGCAAGATTCAATGTGCAAGATGATTAAAAGAGA
>VDFB02179234.1:109946136-109982532 GCA_007258455.2 Sequoia sempervirens
CATCTGAGAAAGGGGACTATGTGAATATTTGGAACATGATGAGGAAATGACAGTTGAAGAGGAGCAACCAGAGTTGGTTTTGAAAAATGAGTCTGAGTTTGAAGGCTACTGGCTAGCAGACGGAGTGAGATTCATGCATACTGAGAAGTATCTGCTGGGCCTTCCTTCTTAAAAGAGAAGATTTAATAGACTGCAAAATAACGGATACACACTTATTGAAGGGGTCCTCTTTAAAAGGAACTTCAATGGCGTTCTACTGCAGTGTGTCACCATAGAGGAAGCGAACATGATTCTTGACACTTTCCACAGTAGTCCCGCTGGCGAAAAATTCTTTGCGAAGACCACCACTATCAAAATCATGTGCACTAGATACTTCTTGCCTACGCTATTCAATGACTCTTACTCTTTGGTGAGAGCATGCAAAGAATGCCAATTCTTCACAGGAAGAAGAAAAAATTCTGCAATACCTCTCAATTTGATAGTGGTTGATGAGCCCTTCGCACAATGAGGCCTTGATTTTATTGGAATGATCAATCCCACCTCCAAAATTGGACACAAATGGATCCTCACGGTCATGGACTACTTCACCAGATGGACCGAGGTCATGCCCTTGAAGAATGCAATGAAGGTGGAGATTGTGGATTTCCTTGAGGAACTGGTGATGAGATTCGGCCCACCAAAGACCATCATATTCGACAATGCCAAGGCTTTCCTAGGCTCTAAGGTATGCCAATTTTCACTTGTGCATGACATATTCTTGAAAATGCCATCAAATTGCTACCCTTAGGGGAACAACTTGGCCGAGTCGACTAACAAAAATTTAGTTCAACTCATCAAAAGAATCGGGTCAGAAAATCAGAGAGAATGGCATAAGAACCTTTGGGCATTGCTCTGGGTAGATTACATAACTCCCAAGCAAGTCATCAATAATTTTCCGTATGAGTTAGTGTACAGAAAAGAAGAGCTATTGCCCATCTCCATGGATATTCTAACTGCTCAAATCCTTAAAGGTTGAAGAAAATGGAGCCATGGAGGTTCAATTGGTGGAGTTACTAGAAGTAAAATAGAAGAGGGGAAGGGCCCTAATAGCCATGTCTAACTGCCAATAGGTGGTTAAAAGATGGTTTGACAAGAAAGCCTTAGACCGAGGTTTAAAATGCAGAGACCTAGTATTACAATTCAATGAAAGGGCCGCAAAGCCTGACCAACATGGAAAGTTCGAAAGTCTGTGGGAAGGCCCTTTCAGAATAATTCAATGCAAGCAAAACAACACATTTGAATTAGAAAATATGGAGAAGGAAGCATTGGGGATTCCAGTTAACAGAATCCACCTTAAATTGTTTAATTAAGCTTCATTATTATTTTTCCAATGTAAATATGTAAGTAGTGTAATTATTTTTCCTTCGTCTTTTTGTTAGTCGATCTTTCCACAAACTCATCAACAACCCATGAAGCAAGAAAATGAACCCATGTGTGGAAAATTGAAATGAACCCATATGTGCAAAATTGAAAAGGTACTCAAAGAAATGAAGCAAAGACATTAAAGAGAACCCACAATGAAGAATTGCAAGAAACAAAAGAGACAAAAATCTCATATAAGTTGTATATTCATTATATATATACTTTGATAAATACATTTTCAAAATGGCTCTAAGGCCATACTTTTAAAGTATATCTATATAGTATGTAGTTTCTATATATGTTTCTTCATATATATATATATATATATATATATATATATATATATATATATATATATATATATATATATATATATATATATACTGTAAAGGCCTTTTTTAGGCATATATACAAAAAATAGATTAAGAGTGATTTTCTTTGAAACAGAGAAAGATGAGTGCATCTTAGGTAGGAGCATCATTATCATCAACAACACTAGGATAGCTTCATCGACAGCATCAGCAGGAGCACCAGACCATACACATCATTCGCCACCACCTCTCCAAGGCCACCTAAGTAGTGCTTCAGAAATATTTCAAGCGTAAGGTGAGGATCATTGGCTTGGGAACTTAGATATCAAGTAGAGACATGAAAAAATGAGAACAAATGGTGGTATTGACTCTATACTTATCTTCATATTCCACACAATCTTGGCCTAACACCCACTTCATGGCTATGATAGCCAGTGAATGCTTGTTTTTGGTCATTCTTTTCAAGCGCATATTAGAGATTTCACCTAGAAAAGTCATCTGAGACTTGTTGCAAACTAGCCTAATTAGAGTATTCATGATGCTAAGCTCTATGCAACTACCTAATGCAAGCTCTACACAACTACTAATGCTAAATTCTACCTAACTTCCCAATACCAATTCTTCCCAATTGCTAAGTGTGATTTTTCTACTATCTTAGGGCTTATTTATAGAAATATGTGAGGTATATGTATGCCATAAGCATGATGCTAATCAAGTACCAACTCAAAAATCCCACTAGAGGCCAGCTCAAATTTCCCGCCCAATTGTGTCTTCCATCTACAAATTGCTTTGTGCAATATGAATAAGAGGTAATTAAGTAGCGCAAATTGGTGGCATTCCCAAGTGATCGTTCATATGATTAGGTGTTGATGTGTCATAATGCAGGCACTTCTCTAACTCCAAGGAGGAACTCATATCTTTTCAAGTATTCATTGCATCTTTGTCTTAATTATTCTTTTTTAGATATTAATTGCCAAAGCATGCAAAAGCTTAAACTGCCTTCAATCACTGGCTCAATTTCCTAAGAAAATCATGTCGTAAGACATCATTACTAAATTTCATTATGAATTCTTGTCTTTTCAAAATGGCAAGGAATTCATTTTGCACAAGCAAAATAGTTGGTGGTACATGCCAAATTTAATGCTAAAGGGCAACCATTGTTTGCCACCCTAAGAAAGAAATAGCTAAGTATTGCATGCAAGAGATTAACATTGTAGAAAGCTTCGTAAGTACGCTATCTAGAGTGAGGAGTTTGAGTGTAGAATTGCTAAGGAACACTAGTGAATTGCAACAAGTTTTAGCAAAAATCCACAACAGAAGGGAAATGGCCCAAAATCCTCAAACAGAAGCGTAAGGAGAGGAAATGCAGAGCTTGTTTGATGCCATGCGTGTGGCACCCATGGCCAATATTTTTGGCGATACCTCTTACGCTTCGCCTTGAATACCAGAGAAGCCAGAGTGGATTCACACACGAGTTGTGGAAAAGTAAAACACTTATAGGGACCAGAGCCAAATAAAGGAAGAATGGGATAACATTCATGATCCTGTCCTCGGAAATAACCCTAAGAATCTTAGGGAGGTGGCTTGTGAAAGAATGAAGAAGAATAGTAACCCAGATTCTTTGGTGCAAAAGAAATGGTTCAACGAGCTTCCACAATATATGGTCCCCTATGTGCATTACTACCTAGAACTAGTCGACAAGGGCATTACACATTTTAACCCAAGTACCAACACCATTAAGGGTTGGGAGCTAAGATTCAACATCTGTGTAGAAGCTATCTAGAGCATGCTATGCATCTTTATAAAAAACTCTAAAGTGGACGAGATGGAGTCATTCACTCCAAAAAAGGGGGAGAAAATATGGAGAACCAAATATTTTTCTCTATATTTTTATAACAAAGAAACCAGAAGGTCCAGGAATGATCATCAAAAGCCACCACAGATTCTGGCAGCACACAATGCTTTCCTCGCGAACCTGCAGGATGCCTTCTCAATGATGGCCTTTATTTGTGGCTTGGACACTGACAGGTATGTTCAAGAGTTTCAATTGGGTTGGGGTTTTAGTTGCGTAAGAAACATTCCTTCTTCTGGTATGACTTCACATAAGTCATCATTAGGGAGATGCTAAGCCAAATAAGGGAATACGAAACACAATAGAGGTTTAGATTTCCTTCTCTCCTTGCCCTTATGTTTTTGCATCAAAACCTTGACTTCTTCAAAAAACATGTGAGGTTAGCTATGTTTGATGAAAAGGGAATAAGAAGGCTAGTTTCTATATGGACTCCTCTTCTCTCCTCAACTTATGACTATTATGCATTCTCAGATTATTTCTTGACTCTGATTTTGAAAGATTTGAGTGAGGATAGAAAACTTTATTGACTTTCTATTGACCAGAAAGGGTATATGCAGAGTTTCACTCTGAAATGCGACTAATTTTTTGTAGAGGATTTCACATTCATTCGGGTGTGTAGCTTTACCAAGGAACCGTTCCAACTTTTGGCATGTGTCACAAATAAGGTTTTTCCCTTGAAATGTTCTAACAAGTGTTGATTATTGACTATACCTTTTGTGGAGGGAAGGCTAAGAAGAAAGGATTTATCTTCTACCCATAAACTTCAAAACAGTGGTAATGGCCAAGAAGCATAAGCTGCTTGAAGAAAAGATGGCTCATTTTGGGTCAATGTTGATTTGTGACTGATCCGGTGGACATTTTTCAGTGAAAATTGAAGTGTCTCATTTTTATCCAAAATTTGCACCATCAGAAAGAGCTCGGTGTCTTGGTTCCAACGCAACTCGAACGGAGCGAAAAGGAGTCCGTTAGCACGAGTTATGGCCAGTCAAACCTTTGGTCAAACTGGAATCAGGGGCATCCAGGAAGCGAAAAAAATGATTGTTTCAGAAATCGACGGAAGTAGTGTCAAGTCGAAGAGCTCGTCGAGACGATTCCGGCAACGTTCGTTTCGTCGAAATCCGACATCGGAGGCTCAACTTATCAGTAGTCAAAGTTTGTAGTTGACTTGTTGAGGTAGACCGTACGGATGCTGACGTCAGCATTCCGTACTGTACGGATGATGAAATGGTCAAACCAGATTTTGACACGTGGCTTCTCTGTCAGCATTGTACAGAACCAATCTGATCACGACACGTGGCATCTGTACACAGTCAGCAGCACAGTGGCAGTCCAGTCGACATGACACGTCATCTCTCCGTACGCCACGTCGGCATCTAGCTGGGAGACACGTCGGCATAGGTTTTGAGTACACATCAGCTCAGTCAGCGGACACCGTGGCAGATTCTAACGAATGAGACTCTGACACGTGGCACCCACTCGGCGCAGTCATTGTCCACGTCATCGTCTGAGTCAGCGCGTCGTCATCCTAGTCAGCTTCCACGTTTGTGCACAGTCATCAACCAGTCGGTATTGTCAGCATACATGTCATCAGTGAGTTGGCATCCATTTACGAATCAGGATCCGCCACGTGGCCTTCAGTCAATCGTCTCTGCGGGTTGCAAATTTGTTAGTTTGTTAAAAAGTTGTTGGTTGGAGTCGAACCCCAAACCCCACACTCTCCGCAGCGGCCGGCGACCAACTCGCCAACACCTCAGCGCTCAACCTAACATGACAGCGAGTTTGTTTTGATATAGAGTTTGTTGAAATTTGCTTTTTAAAAATGAACGGCCGGGGGTTGGAACCCCGAACCGGCCGGTTCCAAAATTCAATGGCCACCGCTGAGCCATCGTATGTGTTTAAAATATATATGGCGGCAGTTTATTTTGATAACAGGTCAAACCCGAATGCCTTATTAAAACAAAAACAAACTCCTAAATTTGAAATACAAACAAACAAATAATCTTTCTAAGGATTAACCTCGAAACAATAAAGCCCGATGGGAATAAAATGAAGGGCTTAAATAAAGTGGGGGTTATTTTTAAAAGATTATTATGGATATTTTTGAAGACTTATCTTGTAAAAGGGAGATTAAGTTGTTTATATGGGAGATTGTAAAAGATTGTTATGTATTTTGGAAAGATAAGGTGATTTGGAGAATATTTTGCAAATCAATTGGTTGAGAGCCAAATTGAGCAAATTATTTGTATAAAAAGGGGGCTTGAGGTGAGGATTGTATTCAAGTTTTTTTTTCAGGTGATGAAGTCCTGATGCTGAAGTGACAGAAGAGGGGTCCTGTTGAAGAGTTTTCAAATCATTCTTGCATATCAGAGCATCGTTATGCTGCCAAATTGCTTGAAGAATGGTGGTGCTATTGTAATCGATTTTGGAGTTAATCGGATCGGTCTCTCTGTTGGAGTGGACCCGGAGACGTAGTCACATTCTGTGACGAACTCCGTTATCAAGCGTTGTTTGCACTTCTCTTCTTCTCTCTCTTTCTGTCTTTCATTTCCTTTCTGTTATAATCACCTTGTTATTTCTTTCATTCTGTTATTTCCTTAAGTTAATTTCGTTTTAATTAACTTGAAATAATCATTGTAAAGCATTGTAAAAGTTAAGCATTTAAACTGCAATCTAGTCTAGATCCTACACAGATCAGTGACAAATGGCAGTACAACCCTGATAATGACTTGGGAGGCACAAACATCAAGGTAATTCACATCTCCCTGCCTTACTGGTAAAAGCAATAGAATCCACTGATGGATGAGGATGATCTATTGATTGACCTAGTTCACATTCCCATAGAGGATAGCAGGCCACCATGGCTTAAGTTCTACTTCCCTTTGGTGAAGTATGATGAGAAGCGCCAAATAGGGGCCACCCTTAGCAATGATTTAGTAAGGAATTTTAACTGGAGTGAGGAAAGGATTAAAGATTTCTAGATTTATCGCTAAGAGATCAAACAACTTGATACCCCTTATTAGGACGTAGAGTTAGATGAAAAATTTGATACTTTGTGGAACAATGAGCATGAAGATACTGATGCAATCGATGATGAAGATATCGACCCAGATGAGGCTAGAATGTATACATTGAAGGGAAAGGAGAAGGAAAAAGAAGTACAGATGGCCCCAGCACAAGAGAAAGAAAAGGCGATAAAGTAGTCTAGCAAGGCTTCTTCAAATGTACAGGTGAATATATTACGGTCAGGAGCCTCACATACACACACCTAGACCGCAAAAAGGTCTAGAACAACCCAACAACAATGATTGGAGGCCATAGAGCTGGATGAATCCCCACCCAATAAAATTCAGCACACGAATACAACTCCTGGAGAGGGTTCGTAGGAGCCCACAACAAGACAAGAGCCTGCGACGAGCATAGAGCCAACAACGAGCCAAGGATCACAATCATCTTCACCACAGGTATCTCTCAATCCCTCTTTTCTCACTTCACAATCTTTGGTTCCTCCTGTTGTATTCGTGTCACCCCTCACTTCAAGTGTTGACCTTTCTTTTTCTGCTTCTGTTGCAATGGTTGCAAGACGTTTCTCCCAGTTTTCCCAAGCAGGACCATTTTCCTTTACTCCTTCGTGGACCTTTCCACCTTTCGCTGGAGCCCAGTCCGCATCTGCTATCGCTTCACCTTTTTCCTTCGTAGCCACCATTGATCCCCTTCTTGCTACTACTATGTGGGCCCCAACCTAGTCTACCCAGCAGATGGAATCTTTCGTGAATCTGCTACTACCACCACACCTAATGAGTTCTCTCACTATTTCACAAACCAGGCCTTGGCAGATTCCCCCATTCTCCCCACTAATAGTCAATATTTCAAGGAAGAAATCAATCAGAATCACTACCCTCTTGTTCCCTTTTACTCTTCCTCCCGATGCACCCTTCATAGGTGATCTTATTAAGCTGACAGCAAATTTTTTGTCAAAGGGTGATAAAACAAAATAGGCACGAGTTATCAAAATCTAGAAGTAAAAGGCCAAGGATGCTAAAAGGTCGGCTGAGCCAAAGGTACAAACACTTTTCAATGAGGCTTAGCAATAGCTGCATTTTGGAACCATGCATCCAACCGTCATCAAATCTTAGGGAGAGATGCAACCTGAGGATTACAAAATCTATGCTATGGGGTTTGATCTGAGTGTAGCCTGACTGTAGGATAAGGTTGAGCTCATGGAGGAGACACAGTGAGTGGTGACCACCAACTTCCTCAAGTCCAGTCGCTAGCTAAAGAAGAGGGAGGAAGAGCTCAAAACTATCAAGGAGAGAATTGAAGTCCTATTGGTGAAGGACAAGGTGATGGATGTAGTATTTGTGCACTTCTCACAACAAGTGGAGGTAGAGTAGACTAGACTCGAAGAGGAACTTGCAAAGTTCCAATCTCAAGATTCTAATTTAGTCACTGAGCTAAGTAGAAAAACCAAGAATTACAAGATTAGTTGGCTCGGGCGAATGAGGAGATGCAATGAAGGAATGAGGAGTTTCAACATCAAAGTACTCAATTAGAGCAAAGGATGCATCAGAAGGACACATACTTTGAGGGCTGATAGGCTCAATTGGAGAAGGAAGTCCAGGAGATGAAGATTTCCCTCAAAAGGGAATCAACAAACAAAAGCCAGGCCGAAGAAAACTGGCTTTCTGAATTGAGAAAACTACAGGGACAATTTTCTGCTGCAGACAAAAGGATTACAGAACTGACACAAGACGTCGAGTCGAGGGATGCTAAAATTAGCTTTTTGAAGAACCTTCCCCAACCCCCTACTGCCCAGTCAGACCTCCTTCAAGTGGGCTAGCAGTTATATGTCTCATATTGGGAAAAGGTCAAGGCCTACTGCTTGACTCTTCAGTGGATGATTCAATTCATGGTGGAAGCAACAAATTTAGGTAGGGAAGTTTGTGGAACTATTGAGTAGTTCTCACAATTCATCACAGAGAAGGTTCCTGAGGTGAAAAAATTGTTGGATAAGCTATACACGGTGCTGGATGAGGACTTAGTGAGCGCGAGAATTGGGGACCGCAAGTCAGCTACCAAAATAGCAAAGGAGTTCATCCACTGCCATATAACCATCCTCCATGCTAGCGAGTACACTGCCACACTGGGCCAAACTATGAACATGCAAGCGAAGATCTCCTAGCTAACTCAAATGGGATTACCCTCCTTGTTTCTTTCAGATGAATTGGTGGCCACAATGAAGCAAATTGTGGTGAAGATTGAAGAGAAGCAGCAGGACACATCTGCTTTTCAAAGTTTCAGTTAGCCCCCTACTGTAGAGGATATTGAAGGCATCACTCATTAGATAGTGTGGTTTCTCTTCCAACTCGAGTCCAGGGCCGGTATGTCCACGATGCTACCATACAAAGAAGTGATCAATCTGCACAGATTGCAAGAGAATTTGTGCAACATATCGATGCCATCCAAGGCCGACTAGCTACCTTTGTAGACCGCTCTCTCTAAGCTTTGATTGAGTCACCCAATGGATAAGGCTCTGGTTTGTAAACCAAATTTTTTTGGGTTCCTCATTTCGTAGGCGAAACTCCCTTGGTAGTCGCCAAAAGTTGTGGATATAAATTTCCTCGAGCTCCCTCTAAGTGGTTTTCTATTTTTCTAAGTCTAGCCCACGCCTTATACATTTGAACATCATCGGGCCCCTTTTTGGAGAACTTCATTTGCTGCAGCCACATGTCCACCAAGCACTCCTCGCAAGGATTTATTCCTTCACTCTTCTTCAGGCCCCCGCCATGCTTCCATGTGTCAACACCGCAAGCACTTGAAGACTACTTACCTTCACTTTTTGACTAGGCTTTGTTTGCATGCCACGTAGCATCTATCTATGTTCACTTTTTGGCAGACCCCACAGTCAGTGCTAACAATGAAGACTTCTCCACGTGTCTTCCCTGTGCAGGTTTTCATCGCAAGGAGGGAGGAATGAACCACAGATGCTGACTTATCACCATGTGTCTCCTCTATGAGGATTCCATCAAATGGAAGGAAGGGGCAAGCAATGAGCCTCACCATATTGCCATGTGTCGTAACTGCCTCCGTAGGTAAGTGAGACATGTCTGCATAAGGTTCTATTGGGACCACCACCATCATTTGGAGGGGATGCATCTGGGTTGAACATGACCACGTTCCATGGCTTGAATCTTTTATGTTGCAATGGCCTAGGGAAATCATTACTCTTGATAGGGGAATCTTTATGTTACTTGCTCGCCAAGTGGTGGGATTTTTTTCTATATGTACAACTTCTTCCTTTCGAAAATGAGTTGGAAAGATACATAAAAAATTGGAAAAAACACCAAGCCTTTTTGTATTGTTTTAGATTATTGTATGAGACTCACAGACTGTGCCATTGTTCGGCCTTTCTATTTTCTTAAGCTATTTGACAAAATATTATACTGTGCCATTACTATAATGAGTTGTTTATTTGCAGAACTTCTATTATTTCAATATAAGTTTGTTGATTTAGACCATGTCTTTGACTCTTCTTTTTAGTAAATGTGTATGAGAATTATTTTATTTTATTGGATAAATTATTCAAGTTTTCATCTTTGATTTATGTTATTCTAGGACTTAGCAGATTGTTGAACAAGCCCTTAAATCACATCCCAAAGATAGATGTACCATGTCCATACCTACATCTTGGCACATCGCCTTAGTTAGATCTTTATTTTTAATATTTTCTTCCTTTTCCCATTCCAAAACCCCAATTACAGAAGAAGCTAGCTTCTTTAAAAACCCAGAGGTCACTTAGTTTAGCGCAATTGGTCCCCCCATTAACTAATTTTCCCATAAGGATGTTACCTTGTCATTTTTTGGCATCAACAGTATGAAATACAAAAAGATGTAATGAATGAAATACAAAAATGGGTAGGAGAAATGGGGTTGGGTTGATGGAAGATGATGATGCATTATTTCAAGTTTTTTTGTCATGACACAAAATTTAAAAGGCTTAGGTTAGGTAGGTGAGGGATGAAATCATAGGGGGGTTAAATTGAATCCTTAGAGTATGGGATATCAAGATGATATGGATATGAGAAAAATAAGAAAGGGATGGGTTGAAATTATTCTAAAAATATGGTGAGCAATCCTAAAATTTAATATAGCAAAGTAAATTATGCCCCAATGGTAGATATAACTAATGGTGCTAGTGCATCCTTTGCATGGACTTGGACTCTTAGAAAAAATATTTTCCTAAATATACCATTCCATTTAAAACCTTTGTGGTTCTTTGAGGGAATTATAACGTATACAAAAGGTCTTTCCATACACAAGTTGTGATAATGACTTAGCAGGTCTATGTGAAGAGGAACCTTCAGTATACAGTAAAAACATTCACCTCCACCTAAGGTGGAAAGTAGCCTTGGTGGGTCATGTAAAGGAAAACTACAAACATATCATGCAAAAATAAATGATATTTCCCCATTTTGCACCAATCAAAACACACCAAGATATGAGTAGATCTAGGTGGTTTCAAGTAGGTATCCCCATGGGTCAAAAATAAAAATGTGACAAATCAAAAATAACACATAGCCAACATACCTCTTGCCAAAGGTGGGATAAGTGATAGTAAACATTATGCCAGAATTGGGAAGGATTCATCCCTATAGGAATATATGAGAGGAATCGACATAGATGGTAGGAAAAGAGGAATGATGACTAATGGACATTCTACTTTTGTTGATCTAATCATGATTTCATGAAAGCATATGTGTGTTTGTATGTTTAATGTTTGATTTTTTTATCATTAAGAAAGTCTTGTTAAGATCAAATGATGGTATGGTAAGATACCCTTATTATGGGTGAAGTATCTTTATTACAGGTGGGGATGGTGAAAATATTTTATTATGGGCTGTGAAAAACTAGGCCCATGATCAACCCAATCCAAGTCCACACTCAGGAATTTCTTCTTGTGTTTGTTAGGGATAGCAGTATGGTATGATTGATGGATGATAATTTTACACAAACTCAATAACCTTATTATGGTAGTGGAGAAATTATGCAAGTTGTTTCATCATTCATGAAAATGAGGGAATGCATGGGTTGCGTATGGGTGGTTTAGTCATGTAAGTTGTCTTATCAATCATATAAAAAAGATGGAAGGTGGAGATGGATGGGAATGGGGAGACACATGTAGGGCTATCTTAGAAAAAATTCTACAAGCTATATAAAGAAAGGGAGAGTGAGATCATGGAATGAAAAGATTCCTTATTACAAAGTAAAGGGAGTTTAGGTGCATGGTAGAAAAAGCTTCCCTATTATAAAATAGGGAAAAGTGAAGTGAAGTGACAATCATTTCAAGACATATTAGGAATGTGAATGAATGTACAACAATAAAATTTGAAAATGATGTATAAATGGATACATATGATCATACATTTTTTCTTTTAGTAAAATGTATGATTGGGTGGGTGAATGGGAGGAATGAAGCCCAGTAGATGGTGGATATGAATCTACACATAACGCCTATTTTCTAGGTTTTCACCATGGTACTTGAACAAGATGCCACAAGAAATGGTTTTTACCATTGGATGAATTATTTCTCTTTACTATTTTTGTATTTTTTTATTTTTTTTTTAATTTTTGTGATTTTTGATTTTTCAAGCATAAAATTTATAGAGGTGCATAATATTCATTGATTCTTCTAGTGGCTCTCCTTCTAGAGTAGCCAGTTGATAAGCACCTGACCCATTTTTTGTTGTGATGACATAAGGACCTAACCAATTGGGTTCGAACTTGACTTTCTTTTCACAGTCCTGTAGATTTTACTGGTTTTCTTTGAGTATTAGGTCACCAATCTCAAACTGTTTGGGCTTTATCTTCTTTTTATAACTACATCAAAGCCAATTTTTATAAACATGTAGGTGATTCAAAGAATTAAGGGGTTTTTCATCCAATAACTCCAATTGTTGCAAACGATTCACTTTGTATTCTTCTTCATTAATGAGATGTTGCAATGAGATTCTCAAAGATGGGAGTTCAACCTCAATTAGAAAAATTTCCTTATTGTCATAGACAAGGAATACGAGGTTGCACCAATGGGAGTACGTATGTTTGTACCATAAGCCCACAAGGTAGAATTGAGTTGTAAATTATAATCACAACTAGTTTCATTGATCATCTTTTTGAGGATTTTCAAGATAGTTTTGTTGATAGCCTTATATTGGTTGTTTCCTTGTGGATAAGCCCAAGCGAAAAATGATGTTGTATATGGAATTTTTGGCATAGTTCATGGAATTTCTAATTACTAAATGGTTATTTTTTCCATGAAAATGGAGGGAATACCAAAGGAAAAGATAATGTGATCAAGGATAAATTTTACAATTTTTTTCCCTATAATATATGTTAACAAAATGGATTCTATCCACTTAGTAAAGTATTTGGTGGCAATGATAATGCGTTTGTGGCCATTGGAAGATGGATGGATTTCCCAACGATGTCTAACCCCCATCATGAGAAGGGCCATATAGTGATAATAGGTTGTAACTCCTGTGATGGTGCATGGATTAAGTTCTTGTGTTGTTAGCATGGGCGGTAGGTCTTTATAAACTAATGCACATCTTGTTCCATTGTTGGCCAATAATATATAATTTGTAGCATTTTTTTAACTAGGGTAGGACCACATGAATGGGCTGCATAGATTCCTTCATGGACCTCACATAAAATAGTTTGAGCCTCTTTTTCATCTAATAACCTCACAAGGGTTCCTTAAAATTTTCTTTGATAAGGCATAATGCCCAACAATGTGAAGTGAGAGGACTTACATATCAATAATTGTGATTATAAAGTGGAGAGGTTAGTTAGAAGGGTTTTTTCATGGAGGTAATTATAGATATCCTGATACAAAGGTGAATTGGGACCAATAATGTCACATACTAGCTTTGGTTCAGGGACAACATAAGCAAGAATGAGTAGTTGTTCTATCAAGAATTCATATTGTTGGCTATTGTGGGGCAATGCCCAATAGGGAGCCAATTGTTGCCATGGTGTTACATGATTTATTACTTAGATGAAACACTTGATCAAACTATATTTGCATGAAATATTTCTTAAAGCTTTCCACCATATATTTATAAGGAAGAAATTTGTCATCTTTTGTTTGTTATTTGTTATTCATCATTTACTTGCTTGATGACTAACTAAGAGTCTCCATAGACTTGTATTTTTTTTTATTTTCTATTGGATAGCTTATCTGAGTCCTGTAACCAACACCTCATATTCAACAATATTATTTATGCAAGGGAAGAAAATGTGGAAAGAATTAGGAATGTAATCACCTTGAGGGGTGACAAACAATATTCTCACCTCGAGCCATGTTGAGTAAAAGATCTATCAAAGTGCAGGTTCCACCATGTACTTTCATCAAGAGAGAAAATGCCTTCATTTAGGATTTTTTTCAAAAGTAGGTGATTTTCCATTAAAGGGTCTTCTACAAGTTGATAAAAAACCACTTGTCCTTTTATAGCCTTTCTATCCACATATTTGATATCAAACTTGCTAAGGATCATAACCCATTTTTCCATGCAACTTATAAAGTAGATGTGGAGAGAAAATATTTGAGCGGATCAACTTTGGAAATGAGTCATGTCTTGTGGTTGAAAATGAAATTTCATAAATTTTTGGCACAAAAGACAACTACAAGGAATCCCCTTTTGATTGGAGTGTAATTTAGTTCACAACCAACTAAAGTGAGAGATATGTAATAAGCTGCTCTCTCTTTTCCTTTGTTATCATGTTGTGCTAACAATGCCCCCAATGCCACTATCATAGGTGATATGTAAATTAGGATAGGTTTATCTAGATTTGGTGGCATGAGAATTGATAATGAGGCAAGATAGTCTTTAAGCTATTGAAAAGCTTGTTGACAATTGTTGTCCCACTTAAATTTGACATTCTTACATAGGAAATGCAAAAATGGTTGGCACTTTTCAATGAGTTGGGCTATGAATCATCTAATGGCTTGCAGCTTCCCTTGAAGGATACAAAATTACTTAATATTATTAGGTGGAGGAATGTCTATAGTATTGCTTTAACTTTAGCTATATCGACTTATATACCTCTGTGAGATACGATGAACTCAAAGAGTTTTCCAAATGTGACACCAAATGCACATGTATTTGGAATCAAACATAATTGGTACTTTTTCAAACGATCAAAGATTTTATCTAGTAATTTTACAATAGGTCTGGCCTCCTACAAGCTCCATGCGAATGAAGTACCTACACACATAGCAATGAAAAAAAATGTTGGGGTTGTGTTTTGGAGTTTTCCTTAGTCAAACCCCTGATTTGGTGTTTCCACCTCCACAGACAACCAATAGACCACAATAGAGAGAAAATGATAAAGAAAGGAAATAGACACAATGTATAGAAAGCAAAGACAATCTATATGCTATCTATAATACTAATAATGCAATGAAATTAACAACAATAAAAAAGTTACCCTCCCTTTGGCAAGCTTGAGAAGTTGAAAGGAAGGATGGTAGCTTTGAAGGTGCAAGATGGGCATGCAAACAGAGAGAGTGAAAACTGGAGCTACAAGAATGAAGTGAGAATGTGATAGATTGAGAGAGAAAGTAAATAGGATGAAAAAAATGAGATCAAAATGAGAATATGGAGGAAAAATGAACCTTTTCGGGAAAGTCTATGTTTGTAGAAGATTTTACAACTCGTGGATGCCCCAAAACATAATGCCTCAACATCCACTAACCCGAGAATCTATCAAGGACACCCACACAATGCAAAGACATCTACATGGCACAAAAGCATCCTAGGGAAAATTCCCTCCATAGACAGAAAACGCCAAATCACATATAAGACAAATTGTTTAAGGTGGTAGATTTTTGCATTATCAATGTTATAAGGCTAAAATAAGGGTATATTGTGAGAAATTGCACCAGGGTGCAATTTTACACCTCAATAGAAATAGGTCAAAAAGAATCTAAGGAATTGGAACCCTCTTCTTTAGGAATTAAAGCAAGATAGGTGGAATTTATGGCCTTGAGCATCTTCTTGTTAGTCTAACATTCATGACCAACTTCCAACAAATCTAATTTCAGGTTATACCAAAACTCCTAAAAAAAATCTACAGGAAAACCATCAAGTCCAGGGGCCTTGCCTTCCTTCATCTGAAACACAATATTTTCAAAATCCTCCAAAGATATAGGCACTAAAAGGGAGTCATTCATATCATTTGAGACCACATAAGGAATACAATTTAAGATAAGATTATCCTCAGCTAGAGCATGTGGACCATTCTTTGCAAAAAGAGAAGAGTAAAACCATATCACCTCCTTATTAATAACTTGAAATGAATTTAACTACTCCCCTTGGTCTAATATAAGAGAGTCAATAATATTACCACTTATATGCTTCTTTATTCTATTATGAAAAAAGGCAGTATTTTTGTCCCCTTCCTAAAGCCAATCAATATGATATTTTTGTTTCCAAAAAATGTCCTCATGTGGCTCCCATTCAATAAGTTCCCTGGAGCATCTAGTTTCTTCTTGAAGAAAATCCATTTTCATTCCATCTTCCTTAATTTTGAACATGATACTATTAAGATGGTCCTGCACCTTTTTCTTGATAAGGAAGAGGTTACCAAAAGTAGTTCTATTCCATTTCTTGAGCTCATGTTTTACAAATTGGAGTCTCTTGAAAAAGGAGAACATTATAGTGACAAAGACATACTTCTCTTCTGACCACTACTGCTCCACTAACTGGTGCAAGTTAGGAACCCAAAGCCGCATAAGCTAGAATTAAAAAGGAGTTTGTTTAGAAAAAGAGAACTTGATTGGGAAATGATTTGAACCTTTCCACCCCAAGATTTTAGAGGAAGAAGTCCAACTATTACCAATCCAAAAATTAAAAAAGGAAACCTATCAATTCTCTCATAAATAGACCCCTCCCCACACCTTCTATTATTCTGGGTGAAAGTTCCATTATTAGGTTTCACATCCCCCAACTTAAGAAATAAGATATTGTAACACACCAAGGAAGAAGATGGCCCTAGATAGCTATCTCCCCCATATTTTCCCCCAAACTACAAATAGAATTAAATTTTCTTGCCAAAATCCAAGGACAAGAAGGAGAAAGAGAGTGAATAGATCTAATATGAGACTAGATTAGAGTCTTACTTGAAAAATCATTAGGTGCATAAACATTGGTGAGAAAGATAATCACCCCTGAATTGAAGCAAGACGCCAACAAAGAAAGTGAGATCCTCCTATCCATCCAACAGAGAGGTGAGATCCTACAAGGTAACTAGAGATAAGCAACACCTCCAACCAATCCTTGGGAACCCACACATTGGCATAAAACCCTCATATAAATTTTGGACAAAGTACTCATCATATCTTCTACTGGAAGTTTAGTTTCCCAAAGGAAGAAAATATAAAGTTTGTGATCATGAATCAAATCACAAGTAGCCTTTTATCTAGGAACAATACTCAAAACCCTAACATTCCATAAGATCACAATCATTTATGATAAGAGGTAAAGTGAGTGTCTAGTATCTTAACAACACAAAATTCCACTAAAAACTCTCGAATTATCTTCATCTTTTTATGTCCTTTTTCCTCCCCACCTTATCCATTTTATCAACAACCCCTTTCTTTTAAACTCTTCTCATATATTCCAAGGAGGGGTGAGGCTTTCCTCTTACCATCATCCTTAATCTAAAATAAAAAATTAGATCAATCATCACTTTAGTATCTATGTGCTCTCAAGGAAGGTCACCCAAGGGATTAGAAACCAACTCTACCTCTGGATCCCCCACAATCTATTGATCATTATCCTTGGGATCAACAAGGAGTGAAGAAGGGGCCACTCTTTATTTTTAAGCCTCAAGCGTACCCATCCTTGGAATAATAACTTGAGGGATATGACTAGCTAAGTCTATGCTTTTGAAACTGAGTCCCAAAAGTATGATCATGCTCCATTGTGTCCAACTCCAAAAAAATTAAGAGAATAAAACATGTTACCAAAACCCCCTAAGTGTGGCTTTGTTTTGATGGGTTATAACCTTTTCCTTTGATCAAGATTTCATAGGTATAAACTAATTTGAATCAGGCTCCACATTCTGAATCAAGGATTTTCCCTTTGCTTTAGAGTTGGTTGCATGCATCCCAAATGGAGGTTGTTGTATTTTAGCTCCCAACTTAGGATAATTCCTTTGCAAGTGTCCATAGTCATGACAAGAACAACAAAAAAATGGAAGGGATTCATAATCTACCTATTGGATCCAATACATGCTCCCTAGTCTGATTTCAAGAGACTTTGGTAAGGGATTATTTAGATTTATTTCCACACAAAAATGAGAAAAATAGGTTACCCTAAAACCAAGGGTTTTTGGGATGAACCTAGGAGATTCCCCAATACAATAGCAATGGAATGCAAGATTTCCTTACGCTAGAACTCCATTGGTAGCCAAAGTAGCTGAATCCATACATGAATATTTGACATAAGATATTTTGCAAGATCAAACCCTAGATTCCATGGTTTAAAAAAATACCTACTTGATTATGAAAATATGTGCCACCTTCGAAGACCAAATTCCAATTTGCTAACAGAGAAAGAACCACCAAGAAAAATCTATTTTCTCCCAAGATTATTTCCATATTCCCTTTTGTATTCTAGTTATTATGGTCTCAGGCCTCCAAAAAAGGTAGAGAGATGTGGACTACCATAAATTTACAAATTAGCGTGTGACCTAATAAATACATAACATCATCAACCTTGATATCTGGATTAATCACCACCATTGGGTGATCTTTACTTCTTTCCAAACACTCATTGGGTTTTGAATGCACTCCCTAAAATTGATTATTCTTGGATTCCTTTACTACATGCAAGAGGAAATTAATCTCATCCACATGCCCAAATGATGAAGAATACCCATTGACAATAGCATTCTTAAATGAAATCATATGAGGGTCCCCCAAACCCCTAGTAGATGTCATGCAACCTTCGACAATTCGGATCCACACAAAAGCACTAAGAAATTGTTAAAAAAATCATAAAGCAAAATACAAAACCCCAAAGGTATCCTTGTGTAGCTTTCTCACTACAACACCCACCTCCGCAACAGCCCCCACCCCACTACTTGTTGCCACTCTGTAGAATGAGGTGACACAACCTCAACACACTAGTGCCTAAGCACACAGACCTACACCCAAGCCAACGCCAGGAACATCCCCATAGCCATATCATCCCTCAACACTCTAGGTTTTCTTGATTCCATTATTTTTCTATTATTTTCCATATTATCACTCACAATAAGATTAATTTTCTTTTATAGTTTATGTGAAATTATATTTATTATTGTAATTACTTAGTTGGTAATTAATGCTTATGAATTGTATTTGATTGTATATTTATCCTCTTTTATGTTTTTCTCTTTTGCAGAAGAAATGCTACAAATATTCTTGGTTCAAATAAAAGGTAGTCAATTTTATTAAACAAAAAAGGTGACAATATTGATTGAATCTAGAACTACTCATAATATTATCAATAATAAATTGCTAAAAAGATTGAATTGCTTGGTTTATCCAACTCTAGAATTTTAGGTCATGATTATAGATGGATGTATAGTCAGCTATTCAATGAAATTTAATAGTATTAAACCCACCATGGGAGAATTCATGCTAGATTGTCTAATGTTTCTATTCTCATGGACACAAAAAACATTGAGATGCAATTTTAGATTTTTATATACTTTCACTCAAATGGTAGGACATTTACGCTAAAAGGGTTGTGGAAAAAGTATACAAAAATGCTAATATATTGCCAAATACAAAAAATATTAACAAAGGAGCAAGGAGGGGTGTTTTCTAATTATTTTAATTATATTTCAATAATAAAATATTCCATCACTAAATCCATAAATATTTATTGATAAGAATTCAATAATTGTGGGGGATACACAAAAATGATCTCATCCCAAAAGAGATCATCATAAAGTCATTCAATTAATACCGAGGAACCTTCCATAATCCATCACCTCTTATCTAAAGGTGCACCAAAATGCTAGAGTAATGGAAGTACATATTATACACCAACAAGAATCACTTTAGTCTTGAGGGGACCAAGGAAATGTCACAAAACATAATGAAGTGGCAAGTTAATTAACCTACATAGAGCTAGTAAAACTTGATGGTAATAGAACAATCATCTTGCAAACTAAATGAATCCATCAAACAATCACTAAGAGGGTAAAAATAAACAAAATCATATATTATATAATCAAGTGGAAGAATTTTCCCAATTACAATGTGACATGTGAAGAAGTATTTGTAAGAGAGGGGGACCAACCACATCCAAGGCCCCAAGTCATAGAGAGCCAAGACTGGAAGGCTTCCCTAACTTACGTCAGCTTAAAGGGGTGTTTAGAGATGAAGGACAAGAATGATGAGGACTATGAGGTCCTTCGATCACTCTATAGACTTGAAACTCGAAATGGGGCTAGGTGAGCCAGTTTTAAGGTTCAACATTGTACCTCATGAAACTCTCTACCCGAGGATGAAAGTGCAGTTTTGAGATGATAGCATGATGCATTGGCATCTCTCAGGTGTGTTGGCATCTATATGACCAAAGAACCAAACATACAATGAGAACTACCAAAAAATGAGCTGACAACCTAACCAATCACTTCCAAAGAGCCAAAACAAAGCTATGAGTAAGCAAGATATGAATGAATATGATAAAGTAAATATACAAGAGTTAGGGTGGAAAGAATGATCTCACAAAGGTACTCATTTTCCAGCTAGCTCCAAATGCACGTCCACCTACACACAAGAAAGAGGGAAATTTGTTGGGGCTGTATAGGGGCCTGCCTCGGTTAGACCCCTGTTTTGGTGCTTCCACCTCCACAGACAGACGAATTTGCAATAATGGAGAAATATATGATAAAGAAAGGAAATTAAGTAAAGAAAACAAAAACATTATAAAATAGTAAGGTGCTACCCAACCAAATCATAGAGGAGAGGAGTAAAAATATTACCATCTCCACCAAGAGCTCACTAGCTAATGGAGGAGAAAATGAGAGGACTCAAGCCCCTGCTGCAATGGTGTTGCTCCACACTTGCTCTATGGAGTTGACGGGGTGTTTTTGTTGCTGCTATGGAGTGCCAAAGTGTTGCTTGAAAGCTTAGAAGGAAAGAAGTGAATGCTAGAATGCTTGGAGAGTGATCAAGTAGAGTGCTTAGAGGATGTGTAGAAGATGAAATGCATGAAGAATGAGTGAATTTGAAGGAGAGAATGAGTAAAATGGCCATATTCGGGTCGGTTAGTTGAAGAGGGCATTACAAATCAACCTCCAATGGGAAGTGTAACACCTTTGCAAGCTCCAGACACAGGAATCTACCAGGGATGTAAGTACATCACACAAATTTTTGTGCGTCATGCGAGTTTCCTTGATACTTATTCCTCTGTTGATGCACAAAATGGATTCCAAGTGGAACAAACGCAACAGGCTTGTGTGAAATTTAGCCTTTAAATTTCATTTTCTAAAGTGAGGAAGGGTAAAAGGGGAATTTACATAAGGCGTGCAAATTCACTCCTATACATTTTCCCTCCACTTTAGCAAGCATGAATATTGATGAGTGCCTTAGTAAAGTAGATCGAAGAAGTAGTAAGGTTAGAAATGTATACCTAAAGCATCGAGGAAGCAGACTGCGATCTAGCAAACTCAAGAGTACAAGAAAAGCAAAGGACTTCATAGCCCCACAAAACTATGAATTTGAAGAATGAAAGCATCTTACAGGCTCGTAGACCTATAAGGAAGCAGCCCCCAGGATCTCTCACATGAAGGAACCACCAAGAAGTAAGCGCCTCACAGGCCTGGAAACCTGTAAGGAAGGTATCCTCCAAGATCTCTTGCATGAAGGAAACCCAGAAAAGTGCCTTACAAACCCGTAGACTTGCAAGGAGGTGTCCCCCAAGATTTCTCACATGGAAGAAGCTGAGAAAGCTCCTTAAAAACTCGTAGACCTATAAGGAAGGCGTCCTCCAAGATCTCTCACATGAAGGAAACCCAAAGAAAAGTTCCCTACAAACTCGCAGACCTGTAGGGGAGCAACCCCCAAGATCTCTTGCATGGAGGAAGCTCAAAAGAAGTGCCTTATAGGCCTGCATACCTATAGGGAGGTATCCCCCAAGATATATCACATGGAGGAAACCAAAGGAAGGCAGACTCCACAGAGTCAAAAAGTGGCTTCACAAGTGCACCTGTAAAGTGACATGTTTACTCACAGATAGAACATGTCAAAAAGCGGCCATGCAGGCAAGTAGGTGGACAATCACACAGACTGTCAACAAGTTGGAAGAATTTCAAAGGGGTCCCTTGAGAACCCGACATAAAGGATGGGTTCACTCAATGGATGCGTTGTTTGAAAGTACAAAAGAGATGTTTCTTTCTCGAATCGATTCATCATCAATGAATCCTTTTGAAAGATGTTCACTTCAACAAGGAATTTGAAAGGAAGAATATGCCCCCATGCAAGGGGAAGATCAAAGTTGTTCCCAATTTGGAGGAAGGTTCTAAAGTTCTCTCTTTACGAACCTATGATTAAGGAAACACATTCCATTAGGGTTTCAAGTCGAGAATGTGATTCTTAAAAAGAATTTTGTGAGGATTCTCGAGAAAAGATTCGTTGGTAATGAATGCATTTTCTGAAAATCAAAATGTTGAAGTGGTGTTGTCACACATAAGAGGGAAAACTCAAGTAAAGAAGAGAGAAATATAAAGGACAAGTAAAAGATAAAAGAAAAAATGAACAAAGGGCACATGGGTAGCCTGATATTTTGGGGTTAGAACTGCTCATAAATATATGTACTAGTAATAGTATATAAAATGAACTGTCATCAACCCCCTACTATATGAAACCATGTGAAGAATGGACAAAAAGAAAAAGTAAAAATAAAAAATTGGGTCAACATGGAAGGGAAGACTAAATGCCCCCAACACTTTGCATCATCCCCAATTTATCAAAAATCAAGTCACAAACATGGAAGAATGATGATACAAATAGAAGAAGGTTTACGACACAAAAAACACACCTATATGATCCAAGCACCAATAGGGGTGACGAGGGTCATCTAGGCACACATACTACAATCATAGGGGAACACATCACAACACACACACATCTAATCTAAAGATAAAGAAGAGGCCTACCCCTAATACTGATCGACCAAGATGTCATCTTCTTCCCACTCTAGATCATCGTAGGGGGAAGGAGGACGAGCCTGCAGTGGTGGAATGTTAAAAGGAGTGTCTGACCCTCCCACAACAAGGGCTAAGGAAGAGGGCCCCACAAGGCCCTCTCCATAAAGCTCTTATGGAGCTAAGGTCAACGACTTCACAAAGGTCACCGACAAGGCCAGAACCTTGTCTAGAGAGTCAAACATGCACTTTACATGAGTGCCATGTTTTACCTCAATGGAAGGAGAAGGTTGCACCTAAGATTCATCGAGTGATTCAGGAGCGGTGACAAACTCAGGGGAAGCCGAGATTGGTTTTGTCACTAGGATAGAACAAGTCAGCACGGGACCACCTTTTAGAGAAGTTGGGATCCTCTTACGACCTTCATTGATGGAAGGACCACTCTCCACCTTCTGCTTCATTAGAGGAGGTGAACTCCCCACAGATGAGGCAAGAAGTGTGGAGGAAGAGGAGGTAGAAAAAACTGCAGTAGACACCACCAAAGTGTTTGTCATATCTATGAGTTTTGGGAAAGGCGAGACATCTGAGAGGTACATCAAAAGAGGCATCTCCACCGAAGGAGTGATGAACACCTACACCTTTTTAGATTCAAGCGCATTTGCACTCGCAGTGGAAGCTGGAAGAGATACCGAGTTGGTTTGAATGGAAGCAAAGGGGAGGAAAGAGGAGGACACAACAAGAGGCCCTGATATAGGGGCAATCATATCCTCTTCCTTCCTCTATAAGTTGGCTTATTCAGCCAAGAGAGCCTTTCACTGATGCTTGCACTCATGCACAAGGCAATTTTTGTGACTCTTTGAACTGGAGGCTAGAGGCTACAAAGGAACAAAAAGCTCCTGCTCAACCATGGGAGTGTCCACTACAACTATTTTTGGTGAAGGAATAGACTCCTCAATGGGAGTAAGAGTAGGTTGAGAAGCAGCAAGTGGAGTCAACTTGAGTTCCTTAGCAGCGGGCCTCTTCTCGTTCAATATTTTGGGAGTAGGAGTGGTAGGAGGCTGCGAAGGTCGAGAAAAAGAGGACTCTCCATGGGGACCTTTCTTCCTATTATACCGAATGCGCCTAGACTCCATGGGAAAAATAAGAAGCTCAAATGTGGGACACTTGGGATTTTTCCAAGCAGGCACCATAGGATTCTCACAAATTTGGAACAAAATTTGATGGCACCTCAGCGGGGAAAGAAGAAGCATCAGGTTGAATAGCAGAAGAGGAAGAAGGAGGATCTCGAGACCGCTTCTCTTCTTCCCTTCTATGTGCCTTGGCAATATCATTGTCAGATTTTAGGCAAGCCCTATGTGAAACAACATAAGGCGATAGAGGGTATCTCGCTTTCGACCTTAGGTGCCCTTTCTTATAATTTTGATACATTTGGTGCAAGAGGTTTGTCCTAGGCAGGAGAGGACCAATGGGCGCAAGCCTAGAGTAATCCAGGGAAAAACTACCATGAGCAACTGGTAGTTTATAACAAGTGTCATGAATCACATGCATGGAACCCTCGTGGATAAACTTAAAACATTTATGCACAACTGAGGGTACAAAATTCATAGCCACTAACCAAGGGACACCCAGTTTCACTTCAAAGAGTTCAGACCCAGGGATTATGTTGAACATAAGCTTCACGAATTTAGGTCCAACCAAAACTGATAAGATAATACTACCCAAAGGGGGCATGAAAAGTCTACCATGCATGTGGATGGTGCTCATAGGTGCATCGTACCCATCTCTATGAAAAAAGTTGATTAACATGATCTCCTCAGTTATGATGTTTACTTCAAACATCAGATCAATGAGAACACCTACCATGGTGTTTTTGTTGATTTGCGCAGGGATGTAGAGAGGAGATGGTTCCCTATTAAAACCCATCGACATGTCCTATGAAGTGAAGGTTATACTAGCACCAGTGCTCACAGGTTGTGCAAAGGGGATAGGTTGATGCAAGAAAGAGGCCATTGCGTGCACTAGATGATACTTTCACAAAGTCCCTAAAGGTTAAAGGATAAGACGATGACCCAATTAAGGTTTCATTAATCCACACCTTCGAAACCTTCCAACTACACCTACTAGGGGTCACAGGTTGCATTGTAAGGAAACAACCTCACAACACTCACACCTACAACAGTCCAAGGATACAAGGAAAGGGACTTTCAGTATCGTAGAACGGAACCAAAATGGTTCACGTCGGGTTCACCAAAAATGTAAGAGAGGGGGACCAACCACATCCAAGGCCCCAAGTCATGAAGAGCCAAGAGCAGAAGGATTCCCTAACTTACCTCAACTTAAAGGGGTGTTTAGAGATGAAAGACAAGAATGATGAGGACTATGAGGTCTTTTGATCACTCTATAGACCCAAAACTCAAAATGGGGCTAGGTGAACAAATTTTTGGGTTCAAAACTATACCTAAGAAGCTCTTTGCTCGAGGACAAAAGTGCGGTTATGAGATGATAGTGTAGCACGCTGGTTTCTCTTAGGTGCGCTAGTGTTTGTATGACCAAAGGACCAAAAGTACAATGAGAACTACTAGAAAATGAGTTGAAAACCTAGCCAATCACTTCCAAAGAACCAAAACAAACCTATGAAGTAGGAAAGATATGAACAAATATTATAAAGTAAATATACAAGAGTTAGGGTGGCAAGAATGATCTTACAAAGGTACTCATTCGCTAGCTAGCTCCAAATGCACGTCCATCTGCACACAAGAAAGAGGGAAATTTTTTGGGGCTGTATAGGGGCCTATCTCAGTCAGACCCCCATTTTGGTGTTAACACCTCCATGGATAGCCAAGTTTGCAACAATGGAGAAATATATGATAAAGAAAAGAAATGAAGTAAAGAACACAAAAATAGTACAAAATAGTAAGATGCTACCCAACCAAATCGTAGAGGAGAGGAGTAGAAAACTTACCACCACCTCCAAGAGCTCACTAGCTAATGGAGAAGAAAATGAGAGGACTTAATCCCTTGCTACAATGGTGTTGTGCCACACTTTCTCTACGAATTTGATGGGGTGTTGTTGTTGCTGCTATGGAGTTCCAAAGTGTTGCTTGAAAGCTTAGAAGGAAAGAATTGAATGCTAGAATGCTTGGAGATTAATCAAGTAGAGTGCTTAGAGGATGTGTAGAAGATGAAATGCATGAAGAATGAGTGAATTTGAAGGAAATAATGAGGAAAATGGTTGTATTTGGGTTGGTTAGTCGAAGAGGGTATTGCAAATTGATCTCCAATGGGAAGTGTAATGCCTCTATAGGCTCTAGATGAAGGAATCTTCCAGGGACGTAAGCGCACTGCACGGATGTCTGCATGTCACGTAGGCATCCCGATAGTTATTCCACTACCGACACACAAAATGGATGCCAAGTGGAAAAAAGGCAACGGGCTTGTGTGGAATTTAGTCTTCAAATTTGGTTTTCTAAAGTGAGGAAGGGTAAAAGGGGAATTTGCATAAGGTATGCAAATTCACTCTTATACAGTATACTTATAGAAACATCAAATAATTTTCAATATTAAGAGAAATTTTATTTTTAATGGGAATGGCATGATATTCCCTTAACCTATAGCATACATTGGGGTATGTGTAGTTGACTAGTGGCTAGCATAACCCTTACTAAGTTATGTTATCATTTATATAGTCTTATAAAGGTGGTTAGGTTGGCCTAGGTAGCATCCATGGCATAAGTATGATATATATAGGAGGTAATGGTTACTTTATTATAATCATATTCTGAATTTTGTTCTTATTGGAGGATTTTAGAGGATTTCCCCTTTAGAGAAACTTATTATTATCAATTAGTTGCAAGTTATTTTCTATTATATTCTCCTCTTGTGCAAGTAATTTCATTACATATTTTATTTGTCATTTTCCTTTTAGCTTGTCTTTTTTTCTTATTAAATTTTCATGCATACTTTATCTTATATAATATTATAGCTTTCTTTATGTCCTTAAATCTCACTCAAGGGGAATCTACCATTTTCAAAATATCTATTCCATATTTCCTTTAACCCACTTGGGGAGGTGTGCTTTGATCCTTTTCATTTTTCCTTGTACTTTCATGATTCACATTTTTCCTTGTCATCCTTTTCTTCTTCATTTATTTTTATCCATTTCCCATTGTTTTTTATCACTACTTAGCCCTCATGGTTACTAATTTCTCCATGACTATAATGTACATGCATCCATTTATTCATAGAGAACTTATCTTATGATCTTGTCTTATGTTCCTTCATGGATTTATCTTGGTTCTTAGAGAACACATGATATTATCTTGTTTTCATTAGTCTATCTTAATTATTACATAAATTATTTTATGATCATGTCTTATTCTCCTTCATTGATTTCTCTTTCCTCTTAGAGCACTTATTTTTATAATGTTATCTTGTGTTCCTACCTTGATTTATATTTCTTATTAAATCACTTTTTATCAATCCTATATAATTATTTACAATGATCATACGTTATTATTTCACATATTGTGCCTTGATCCTATCCCACATTATTTTTCCTATATTTCTAAGCCATTATTATATTAATACAAGATTTGAGGGTATCATGCATGCCCTCATGTCACATTAGAGATAAATTATCATCTCATTTTCATATTTGTTAGTGTTTCAATTTTCTTGTTGTCAAATAACAAAAAACAAATCATAGTATGTACAATAGAACCATTCTACTCACTATAAAAAGAAGCTCATTGATAGCTAACTAAACCTAAAACTAACAAAATTTCAAATACACACATTGTAAAAGTTTCATGGGGAGTTTACATGTAAACATATGAAGGATAATGAATATTATGTTACATAAATAGTTATTTGTTTGTATCTACAATTGTAATGTAGTTGTAAATTTCATTTATGATATCAAATCTATATATACATAATGTAATGCAAAAAAAGGCAATTGAATATTTTCAAGATTTATATGTATCTTTTGTTGTGTTTTCAGTTTTATTGTTGTTTTTATATTCCATCATTTGGTATTAGAGCATTGGTAGAATGTGTGGGCATTTTTTAATGGAAGACATAAATTATTTTCATGCCTATGAAGCGAATGGAAGATGGGTAAAGTTATAAGTCTATTTTTTGATATCCTTCTTGAAACACTACAATATTGTTATGATTAAGCATATTACTTATATTCAAAATGAGTATTAGTTAATTTTTATTGTTTATGGAGCCACACCCATCACTCTAACATTAAAACCAAGCAAAAATTCAACATCAATTATCTTGTCCCTCTAAAGAATGTAAAATGAAGATATTGTTGGTCATGTAGAAGAAATAAAACAAAGGGAATTTTAGCACTAGATATGTTGATTGTTAAAGCCATCTATTTTTTTTTTTTTTGTTGTGCATGGTCAATGGTGTGGGAAATAACTACAAGAAAGCAAGTGAAAGGTGTTAAGATAAAATTGCTGTTGTGAAAGTTTGATGAATAATAATTAAAATGCATTGGCATCCAAGTTGTGGTATAATAAAGAAAGGTTTGTTAAGTTGTATAAAGGTTGTAGACATTAAAGGATTAATTTGTATAATTTGTATTGATCCATATACCTGTCAATAATTGTGTGGAACTTGCATTTACTTAAGGAAAGAGGATGAATAATTGAAGGCAATGTAGAATGTTGAAGGAATTGTATAATGGCACTTGTGCCTATATAAGGAAAAATGTTCAAGACTTGTCACATGCAAAAAGCATTTTAGAGATGGCATTTCATTGTGAAGAATGTTTTTTACTATTTCCAACATGATGAATTGATAGAAAGAGGTTGCATACTAATGAAAGAGGTCTACAAAATCAACCTTAAAGCCTATCAAAAGTATTGTTTTAATTTGGGTCAAACATTAGACTAAAATTTATTCTTTGTTCTATGAAATCAAACTTGAGAGGATAAGATTTTATTTCAAGCAAATGAAATAAGGAGTTCATTCCACTATTTTTGTGTGAGGTTTGTTGTTTTTGAATTTTTTTAATTGTATATATTGGAGTAATAAGGAAAATAAGGGTGTATTGTATGCAAAATGGGAAAATTTGGTAAAAGAACAAAGAAGGAAAAATATGTTTTAGAAGAGGAACAATTTGAAGTTAAAACATCATTCTAAATTGATATGAGATTTAAAGGAAGTTCACAAGAAAATAAATGACTATTTGTGTGCAAAACATAATCTTGAAACAAATTGGGCAATGTTAAAACAATAAATGTTGAAATAGAAGATAGGTTGGAGTTGTTTGAAAAAATTAAAAAGAAGAATGATGATTTGGAAGAAAAGTTGAAAACTTTAGAAGAGAAAAATAAATAACAAAATGATGAAATATCTAGGTTGAAAGAACAAAATAGTCAATTGGATTAGTTTCTCGCATTATGTCAAATGGAAAATAAATGTTTGAAATCAAAGAAAGTAATTTTTGTTGTTTCATATAGACTATTTTTGTTGTCCCTTTGATTAATCAATTGGTTTGTGTAATATCATTGAAGTTGTCTCTGATGAAGAGTGTAAATATGAAGATGATAATATGTTTGAATTTCCAAATCTTGTTAGTTGTAATGAGAATAATATTGGTTTCAAAATAATAAAAAGAATAGGATATAAAGGTCAAGGATTAGGAAAACATGGACAAGGAATCAAAGAGCCAATTGAGCCAATTATGAGGCCAAAGTATGAAGGTCTTGATTATGTCACAGGTACAAGGAAAGATGTTATAAATTTTATAGGTTCAAATGAATTTATTCAAGGAATGCAATGTGTGTAGTGTTATCATTGTAATGGAGAGGACATACAAATGAAAGGTGTTGGGATATGCATCCTTGTAGTATATTTGGTTTAACAAATCATTCTAAAAAGGTGTGTTGGCATAGAGAGTGGAAAAATGCATATATGACAGGCTACATGCCAATGAATTATGGATGGAGTCATGGATTGAATTGAGAAAATATTATATGTATGTTCACAAAATTGTACAAGTATCAATATTCATTTATCAAAGATGATATTAATCAATAAATGTTTGGCGGTTTGAGAAGAGTGGCATATATTGTCTTGTAATTCATCAAGATAAATGTAGATATATGGTTGGATTGTAAGACAATTCCCAGGATTGAGATTGTAGGACATTATTGATAGGGGAGAGTTGACTATGTATGGTCATCACTTGGAGTGAGTTCCATAAGAGTGACTCATGATGGTCAACTATAGTTTTATCATTTTTTCTTGCAAAGTGACTACATTGATGATTAGAGAATGTAGATTCACCATTTTTGGTAGATGGTTAGGGAGAGGCCCTTGTTGGAGTATGGATAGACATTAAGAGAGGGGGTGAATCAGTGTCTGATAGAAAGACCTAAAATTTTGAACCTTTTAAATTTTGACAAAGACTTTTTGGTTCATATATCCTTTCTATTGAAAATAGAACATAGTAATTACTTTGAGAGCATTCATGAAAAGAGGTAAGAAAAGATATGATAACATTAACTCAGTTCATTTAGACAACTTGTGTGAGATATCTTGCATTTACAAAAGATGTGACTGACATTGTTTAACAACCAAAGCATGATGACAAAACAAGTGCAACTCATAAAACTATGTACATGAAGACCAACATCTTTGAATCACTTTAAGACCACCAAAATTCAATGCAACTTTATGTGACACTGCAACAACTGTACAACTGAATGACATATGATAAGCATTGAAACAATAAAGAGATTTATTACATTATGATAGATTGAAACATAAGAATCTTGAACTATGAATCAATGAATGACATGTAATGTGATAGACTAAATGATTTTCATCACAACATGCAAAGCATGTTTGGTTAAATAGAACTTTTAAACCAGTTTGTAACATATGACTATGAAAGTACTTGTAATAGAAGAATACTACAGAAATAACAACTGATAACAAACATTAATGCATCTGATAACTTATGAAATTCAGATAGACATGAAAAACAATCACACAAAGACTCATCTCATAACGCATTATATGTCTTGAGTGGAAAACCCTCTTGGGGAATAAAAACCACTCAAAAAAGTTTCTCTTTATTCACTTAGAGAACGAACTCTACAAAGTTCAGGAGCACCAACTCCACACAAATCAGAAGCACCAACTTCCAAAGTTACAAGAGCA
This sequence comes from Sequoia sempervirens, assembly GCA_007258455.2. Classification (NCBI taxonomy): domain Eukaryota; kingdom Viridiplantae; phylum Streptophyta; class Pinopsida; order Cupressales; family Cupressaceae; genus Sequoia; species Sequoia sempervirens. Next base: position 109,977,091 of record VDFB02179234.1, read on the forward strand.
CCAACTCCTCCACTTTTCAAGAGCACCAACTCCTCCACATTTCAAGAGCACCAACTCCATAAAATACAATGAATAATCAATTATAGTGTACTATTAAAACCCTAGAAGTGCAAATGTAGTCCTAGAATCTCAACAATAGACCATGAATATTTTCAATGAGCACATTGAAGAATGTTGTATGCAAATGCCAACATCTTCTCTTATACAATAATCTGAGAATCAAAAAGATTTTCAAAGAAATACAATGTCTTATATCTATCAAGATTAAGCCTAAAGTCTCATATGTTTTTTTTTCAGGTAACTTGAGAAATGCTAGAAATCCATCTTTTAAAGACACTACAAAATGACCTCTAAAAGCAGTTTGTGTAACTATAAACTCACTCGAGTTAGCACATTAACTTTGAAGTTAAATTTGTTACAGCCTGAGAATCATCCAAAAACCCTAAAGGGTTTTAATCATAATTACCAAAGATTAAGTCCTTATCAATAGTATTTCAGAACAAAAGTTTTACTAAAACAATAGTACAGATTTAATCAAAACCATTCTTAATAACTTCCCTTAACACAATGTCTTAAAGCTCATAAGAAACAAAATAGTTTTTGGTCATTACTTGATTTTGGTAAAAGAAAAACTGAAAGTATGCCTTAAAAACCTGATAACCATCCATCTAAAACTTCTACTGTAGTTTCCTTGTCCAAACACCCACAGTCATATCTTTTCCAAGCTCAAAGTTACTCCATATGCCGGCCAAGCTCATATAGTGAGCTAATTTACAAAACCATAGCATGTCGACTGAGAAAAGCTCAACGAATTTGCAGACCATAGAGTACCATGGCGGCTAGGGTTCCATTAAACCTTTTTCCCTAACCAAGCTTCAAGTATTTCGAAGTGTTTGCAAAATAAAATGATCATTTGAGATCCAGTCTTATCAAACAAAATGTTATAATTTCTTAGAATCCACTACTAAAGACTTTACCCAAAAATACTGACATCATAATATTGAATAATGAGCTATCAATGCCACATGTGCATACATTGTTAATTATGGTTGTTGGTGTCACTTTTCAATGTGATATACCCAGTCACAAGTTGTTGAAACCACAGTGTCAAACAAAAATGATACTATCACCACCATTTGATTTTAAACAAAGTCAATTTCTTTTGTCATATAACCCTGATATAGTCCATATGCCATGTTAACCAAGATTCATAAAATGTTGATGACCTTGATATTTAAAGCAATGTAAGTTAATAACAATGTTTCCTAATAACTTGCAAATGAAATGACCTTTGAAATGAAATAAATTTTAGGTTTTAGATCATAGTAATAATACCACCGATGGTATTTTATTCCCATTTTTATTGTTAACAACAAAATACCTTGTGCTCACAAATCAGTAACAAATGAATATGCCAAGCATGTATTTACCAATTTGTAAAAAAAAATATGAATGTTGATCCTAACAATCATGAATATGAATAACCATCCAATATACCATATACCAAACAATATGTTCAAAATCACTGTCATGGATATAACTACCTTCACATTTTGACATTGATGATCAAAATATCAATACCTCAAAACATATACCCTCAATGTGTCAAACTAAAAAACAACCTGTCTCTTTTCAAAATGATAAACACTATTAGCATCATCATGTAACAAAAAAAACTAAACAAAGTAAAATCTTGGATCTACATATCATGTTATCATTATCTTGTCATCTGCATATTACCAACCATGTGAATTTTCATATCATGCATTCATCAGACTAAGAATCCAAAGAATAGAACTAGTGATGTCATGAACCCCATAAAATAGTTTGGCATCAAGAAAAAACTAACACATAAACAATTGAAAGCCAACAACCCTAAGTCAGGATAGTGTTGCAACACGTGTTTTGGAGTTTTTCTTTAAAATGTTCAATATTGGGGAGAAAATGTAGAATAATGACCATTATATATATAAATATCCAAGTGACTATGTTTTTTCCTTGGATGTAAGCTTCAAATTCTCAAGATTCAAGGCTTGGAGTGGGATTTTCAAAATTGAAGAAAGATAAACACTTCAAGCACAAACAAGCACAATCTCTTATTAGTTAAACTAGAGACCAGTGTTTTGTTATAAACAAAAAATGCCAACAAATTTTGACTATTAACTAAATCAAAGACCAATATTCTATGCTAATAGGAAATGGTTAAACAAGTGAACACCTCATGGTTTCATGAAATAAATAGCTAAAGTGCATATAAAGTTACATTTTAGAAAGATGGATTTTTCCAATACTAAGATTGACTAAATATGATATTGTCAATTTAATTTATGAAATTATAAACATTTGATCACCACTACACAATTACTTATACTAAACAATTCTTGATTATAAATGATTTTTGCAACATAAGTGTGTATTCCACTAATATTCATTAACATTCATGAAAATACAACAAAATACATTAAATTTTTTATAAAATAGACTCAATATCAACTATCATCACAAACTATGCTCAAGAATCAACTATCATCACAAACTATGCTCAAGAAACTTACTTATAAGCTCTCAAGAAACAACTAATAGAAATATCATAATAATAATTCCTAATAAAACCCCACTTTAGAGAAAATATATCTCTATTTGTAGAAAAGAAGAAATAAAACTCTCTTAAAGAAAAATAATTCTAAAACAATTAGTTAAAGAAAATCTAAATAATAAGCTCAAATTTATCTTCTCTAGGAAAATAGAAACTTTTGTCATTTAAGTCATTTTTGAAAATATATCACTTGCAAACTTTGTCAAATCTTCTAGAGTCTCTAAAATAATACATTTTTTTTTGGAGCTTGTGAAAATTGTTGAAACCCTTTTGATGGATATGAAATTGATGATTTCCTTTTAAAAAACATTTCTTTTTTGTAAAAAGTAACTTTCTAAAAATAGAAATGAAATTTTGATCTCTTCTCACCATTCCTTGAAAAAGTGTACTTAATAAAAATAATAGTTTCTAAAAATATAATTATTTTAAAATCTAGATAAATTTTCCATTGAATGATAAAACCCTAACTATGAGATTATGCATGACACATATATTTGGATTTTCCTATATTTGGAGAAGTTTTATCATGACAATTATAATTAAAAATTGTAACTCATTTTATATTTATTTCCCTTCAAATGTTGTCACACTTTTGTGCTAGCAATTCCAATCAGAAAGAGTGATTTCTTCCTCTTTCTCTTTACACACTTGTCACATTTTCTCCACTCATTCACCACCTATTTTTCCTACTTTTATTCTATCAATGCCACTCAAAAATTTCACTTAAACTTAGTTTCATTTATCTTCCTCAATTTCATGATTTCCTCATCTCTTTGCCACTTCTTTGTCACAATTTTCTAATGACATAGCCACTTTAAAATAATTTTTTTCTGGTTTTATAATGTCCTTGATAGTGTCTTTGTCACATATTTTTACTTGACTCTTCTACAATTATTTTTTTACTTGGTTTGTCCATAGAAAAATGCAATATGAATGCTATTTTTTCTCTCTTTGTTAGTAATTTCTTGTCATGTGGTTTTAGACTCAATTTACCACCTTGATTATAACTTTATACAAGTGTAACCCTTCTAATCATGTGCCATTTAAGTGACAATTTTCCTTAAGTTTCATTGTCACCTTGATTGGAGTTGTAGATTGTTGTTGTCATCAATAAAGTGCAACTTTCATTAAGTTTGGTCATTCCTCCTTGAATTTTTTTTGTAACACATATGTCAATATTTAATAATTTAGGCTAAAGACTTTGGTATTTCCTTCTCTTTAGTCTAATTATCTATTCCTCCATTAGTTAGGAACTTCTTCATCTTCCACTTGGCATAGTGTAACCTTAAACAATTTGTAAGAGTTTTGTTAGTTGAGAAATGAAGCCATGACTAGACATATTTGTAACTCAGGCAGAGAATAATTCAATCACTACTGAATTTGACACCATTTTTTGATGGACATTCCTCAGTCGTTCGACAAATCTTTGTCAGACAAGCGACAAAATGACGAAAATATTTTCATTGCTATTTTTTCATCAAAAGGCCGACGACGAATTAAACGTTGAAATAACAACACAGATTCGTCGGTTGTCGGCATCATAAAATGACTTAGGATTTCGTTAGAATATCGATGAAAAATTTGTGTATCCACTGACGAATTACACCAGAATTTCATCGCCATTTCGACGAAATGGGCAAGGAGTAGCATCGAAACAACATCAGATGTCCGTCACCATTTCAACGAAATGGGAAAGGAGTAGCATTGAAACAACACCAAATGTTCCTCGAAAGTGTGATGAAATGGGCAAGTAGTAGCGTTGAAACAACACCAAAAAGTTTGTCGAAATTGCGATGAAATGGGCAAGTAGTAGCATCAAAACAACACCAAAATTTTTATCGAATTTGCAACAAAATGGGCAAGTAGTAGCATTGAAACAACATCAAAATTTCATCAAAAGTGTGACAAAATGGGTAAGGAGTTATAGCAAAACCTTCGTCGCAGCTATAGCAACTTCATCAAACCTTTTCGGCGATTCATTGGTGGGTTTTTTCGAAATTGTGACGAAGCAATGCATTTTTTTAAAAAAATATTTGTGGAAATGTACCATCACGGAGACTGATGACTGATCATACACACAGACTACATATTGGTTTGATGCTTCAAACAATTCATTTCTTATATTTAAAAGTGCATTACCTTATTGAGCTTCTCTTTGTTTTGAGAATAGTTTAATATTCTCTACTTAACAAGGCCAACCACGTGACGGTGGAAGCTCATTTGGCCCTTCTCCCCTCGCATCACTCTCAATTCACCATACCCAATCATATAACATTAATCATTCATTCATCCATTAATAACATATAACATTCATTCATTCATCCATTAATAACATATAACATTCATTCATTCATTCATCCATTAATAACATATAACATTCATTTATTAACATATAATATTCATTAATTAACATATTCACATTCATTCATTAACATAGTATATTCATTCTTTCAGTTTTTACATATTATAAAAAATATGGTTGTCATGATATGATTGCAATCACTTTTTTTTCTTTTTTTCTTTTTTAAAGCTACATAAAGCTGAAGTGGAGTATCATTTTCTAAATCAATATATGTCCCCCCTTTAGTTGTTCTACCCTCTACTCATGATCTTAATGTAAACCTAGTCATCTGCTCATGATGTGGACACCGCTGCAAGGGGGGTCTACTGCAATAAGAAAGAAATGTTAAACTAATATGTTTTATTATTATTATTTACAAGTATTTCATTAATTAAAAGAACATTAGAGTGGTTCTCTTTACCTGATGGAGTCCCACATCATGTTCACGAACTTTGTTATAGACTCATGTTTAAGCATGTTTGAACACCTCTAAATCTGATTTTCA
>VDFB02179234.1:109992378-110137687 GCA_007258455.2 Sequoia sempervirens
ACAATTTAATTCCAGAAACTTAAACACTTAATTATCTTGGAAACTTGATACTGTTGATTAATATAGGTATCATTGTCAAATTCCCAAGGTTTTACCCTTCACAACTTTTGGGCCTTGTTAGCTGCGGCGACTGGTGGGTCGAGGCTGTTAGGCACAAGAGGCTACGTTTGCTTTATCCACTTTGTGCATAGGGACAGGATAAGCACAATCCTGCTCTGACAGGACGCCACGTCCCTAACGCAAATTTTTATCCCTATAAATACACAGACGACATGTCCTTTATTCGACGTGATTAATTCAATTCTGATAAGATATTTATCGGCAATGGAGTGTACCATGAGTTTACGGATTGCTCTCTCTCACAAGGCCTGGCTGGCCGGATTTACGGGTGACAGGCATTCCAAAGGTCAAGGGTTCGGATCGCCTTGCAGAAATGGGTTTCGTGAATTGAACGTTTCTTTGAAGGCGGAGTCGGATGTGGCGGCAGAGCCTGTTGCTACCCAACGGATAAAGAGGCTGCAGAACAAGGACGGCGAATTCTATGTTGGTATGTTCTTAGCTGAACTATGAAACAGTTTTGTCTGTTTTGACTGGTAAAATACTGAAATTAAAGCCTAGGCCCTGCTACTTCAAACAAGCAGTTCTGATCCTTCCCATCTACCTAAATAGTGATTTTATTTTAAAATATAAAGGAATTACCATGCTATTCAAAGGTTGTGGCGCACTAAACAATTGATGGGAGGTTTACAGCTGTTTTAGAGTAGGAAGGCTGTATGAAGCTTCTGTCGGTTGTTATTAATCAGTTCATAATCAATATTTAACGGTTTATGTATTTTGCTAATGGTTTCTTGAATGCACTTTTCTGAGTGTGATGTATTTCACCTATTTTATATTGATATTGGGTAAAAATGTCACGTAAAGTGATTGCATGATTTCTCAGATACCAGGTGCATAGAGTGCGGTGCATGCTGCTGGATGGCTCAGGTATGGGATTTTTCTAATAATTATCATTGTCAATGCGTAAGCAATTTTCATTCTAATTATTGATTGTGAGTGGGTTTACGGTGATAAATTCTTTGGACGGAGCACCTTTAAGAGGATTGATGAACAATGTGCAGTCTATGAGCAGCCCAGCTGTGCAGAACAGAGACTTGAGGCTCTTCAGGTGCGATCAATGAAAATAAAAAGAAATCGATGATTCGATCTTTCCTGTATTTTTTGTGCAGTTAAAGTAATGGTATTGACAATGGACGCTCTTGGGCATGTGGGCATTTACCTATTTGCAGGGCAATTTTCGTTTCTGAATAACCAAAATTAAAAAAAGCAAGTAGCCAATTTTTTTTATATTTTCACTTCAATTTTCAACAGTTAACACCATGATATACTTAACTGCAATAGATTATTTTGTTTACTGTCTGTACATTTGAACCCATTAGTGTCGTGTTAAAGTATCTTTCAAATTTTTAACAGAGGCATATATAAACGAGATACGAGAGAAAATATTTATATCAGCTACCTTATACAAATATCAGTATAATCTTCTGCCTCTGCCCCTGCCTTACCCTATATACATAACTCTTGCTCACAGCCATCCAGCGCCATATGATATCCTTGATCGTACGTAGCCCTATCTAAAACATATGGGGGGAACTATTGATTAGGCACTCGTCCAAGAAGAACAGGTCGAGCCCTAGCTGAAGGAACCAGTTCCACTCCCCGACTCAAGAGACCAGTTCAACTGATAAGACGGGCGAGCCTTCACCCTTGGGTCCATTCACGGTCCATTCAAATATAGAATTCAGGCTTTCTCAGAAGTTGATTTTTGCATATACATATACATTGTTAATTGTTATGATAGTATTATGGCTTCTACAATCGGTATACTATGATTAAGATTTTTGTGGCATCGGACCTCATCATGTGGGTAAAAAGAAAAGCTGTTAATTGACTAGCTGATGCCTTGACAACTTTCATATACACTGCTTATTGCTATTGCACACAAGCATTAAATTCAATAAAAATGGGGTTGATGATTAATGTGACTGTGTCATGCACACATTTTGTTGATAATACCATGATGAATGAAGTTTAATTCAATAGTTTAAACTCATATTTTCTATTCTCTTTGTCCATCTCATTATTACTTTCATGATTGCACTCCCAATTCGCTATATTCAATAACTTTCCTCAGTTCTTTTCCACACTTTATGAGACCTGTACCAAATACTTTGTTTAGGAAGATAATACTATATCAGGATTCTTGTTTTTTTACACTTTAACCTACTAATTTTCCTGTCCTTTGGTTCAGTGTTGAGCAAATAGTTCAAAAGTCATTCAATTTGTGACAATATTGAAATTTCTTTATCACTGCCTACTTCCAATCTTACCAAATCCTTTTATTACAATATTCTGCTGTCTTCTTGGGATATTTCATGCAAATACATTGTGACCTCTCACTTTTCTAATATGAGTTCGTTCCTCTCACTTTGGTATATTGGTGGTTATTTAGTTTTGGGTAGCATCAAATTTCCCTGTACTTTGTTTGCAGGTTGAATGATTCTATCTGTTTCTGGGTGTTGGATATACCAACTATGGTATTTTGGCTTGTGTAATGCATGGTGATATGAATTGAGAAATTACTGAATGTGCTCTAGCCCTAGGGGTTAATGGCCTCCACTGAATCCAAAAAAAATTGGTTTTGCATTTGTTTATACTCGCCCCATTAAGCATTTTAAGAAGCAGGCTTATCTTTGTATTTAGCATGCTTGAGCTAAGTGATGATCAGAATGTTTGAGCTAAAGTGATGATCAGAATGCCACTAATGTATAAGGCTTCATGATTTTTTATGCTTGTTTATAATTCCTGTCATATGAATGCAAACAAACTTTTCTTGCAGGCAATGATATCTTGTCCTACAGCATCAATACATACAAAGAGTCCTACTGCTGACATTTTACAAGCTCAAATGTCATTTCCTCTTCCAATAAACAAGAAGATTCTTCCTGTAAGAATTTGTTTCATCCTTTCTTTGTTTGCATCCTTATAGTCTTCATTCTAAAAATGTATTACACATTACTTTATCTGCCTTGCATGTTTCTTGTATAAGAGTTTCATAAAGAAAACTGATAAAGATGTGATACAATCTTTTGGTTCATGCATGATTTGCATTCCATGTTGACTGCTCTAGGTTCAACTGTTTTCAATGTGCACAGGGTGTTTATCATTGTGGATATCACTCCATTAAATCAAATGGTGCAACACCATACCTGATTACCCATCCAAAGGGAAACATTCTTGTTGGCAGGTATCTACTCTGTACTTTAAAGTCCTGGAAGGAATCCTTGAATGTTTCTTTGTATTTAAGAAGATGGAAAACAAAGCTTAGAAGTTTCTCTCAAACTAATAGTATCTACTCTCAAACTAATACTATCTATCAATTGAAGGATCTATGTCTATATGTAATGCAATTGGATTTAAATTTAAGTATTTTGATCAAGAAAAGACACTCTATAAGTTCTCTAGATTGGCATTTTAAATTTCCCTAAATGCAAAACTTCTCTGTTACATGCTCAAGTTCAGAGATAATATATTATGGCAATTATTTTGCAGCCCTAGATATTCAGAATCCCTTGCATATTATATTGATCACCTTGGAGGGGCTCGCTACATGTTTCTGACTCACAGGTAAGGCTTGAAGTGTGGAATTACTTGTCTATGTTATTAATTTTCTTGTTGAAATTCCAAGTTTGGAGCCCATTGTGATTCTTATTTGGTAATATTTTTGGCACAGTGATGGTGCAGCAGACCATGCTAGATGGGCAAAACGTCTCCGGTGTGATCGTATTATGCATATATATGAGGTGATATATCATATACTAACTCTTTGGGTGTTGTGATGAATATAGTATCTTATAACTGCTATTATATACTCAACAGTCAACAGTGCATGTATCTTTGTCTGTTTACTTTGATTTGAGATCAAGCTTTATGGAATTTTAATGGCTTACTCCTTATGGGCTGTTTTGTTGTTTTTAATCCGTTGATATTTTTGATATTTCCACCTTACCTATTCTGTGAAAACCACTTTCTTCTGGCAGTTGAGATTCTTACAATGATTTTGGGCCATTGAAATTTCTATTATTTCTTTTTGTTGGGGAGGTGGGGGTAGAGCCAGGTGCAAAGGGGTGTTGGGGGAGCAGATGGAGGGAGAATGAGGACAAGAAGTTTTCTTTTTCTTTTTCTTTCAAACTTATGTTCTGACAACACAACTGGTGTCTTTTAATTGATGAGAATTTCTTATCAGTCTAAAAAAAACTTTAAGAGTCAACTATATAGGATGCTGTCATCTGTTACTAATTCCCATTTTGCAAATAAGAGTAACTGCTGTGAACATATATTCAGATTCCCTATGTTTACTATTCAAACCTAACACTACCTTACAGAAAACTAATAAATGTCACACAACTGTAAAAATGTAGTCTGATACTCGTAGATAGGTGCTACTCATATTGTTTTGTAAGCATGGTGATGGCTTTTGTTGTGATGTTTGAATACGTTACTGGACCCTTTGGGTCTCCTTATTGCATCTGTCATTCTTTGTTCCCATTTAGTCCTAGGTCGGGTAGTGCAGAGACCTGACAAAGGCTTAAAGCTAGATAAATGGGTAAAAATCAAGAAAGAAAGACCAGACAAGAATTCCACTGACAAAGGGAAGCAACACCATGAGAAAGACGGACCCTAAGGAAAAAATTATCAACATATGGTTAATAGAGAACATAAACAAAAGATACTGAGCTAGGGTTTGGTTCAAGAAGATAGGGTTTAGGTTTGATGTGTGAAGGATCTTTGGCTTTACAAAGCCGTGAGTCCCAGCCGTGAGTCCCAAACAAAGATAGCAAAATGCCATTTCTTTAATAAAAGTAAATATAATATACAACCTTAAATAAAGGATTAAGCCCTAGTGTACTTTGAATGCAAGCTAAGCTATCTTTGTCTTTTTCTTTCTGATTTGCAAAGTAAAAGAGATAAAGAAGAATGCGCCTTTAAAAATTTACAAACAGGGATTTATTTTCTGCTACAGATTTCCCTATTACCAGGAACAACTAGTGAATATATTCATCCAGATTCCCTGTATTGAGTGTTCAAAGTTCACACCACTTTATGGTATAGAAAACTACATAATGGCACACATCCATATAAACATGAGTATGATAGCAGCAGCTGATTATGAGTTTTGTTCCACTTTTTCAGCCCCTTATCCAGACCTTTCTTTGGGTTCTATCTTTGGAGTCAAAGCTTGAGAACCATTATGTTGCCTTGGTCCTGGTAGCTTCTAATACGTAGTTGACAAATCAGTCTCCTAGTCCCTCTCCAGCGAATAGATTCATCAATTTGCAAATGAGAAACCTGAAATTGTACTGAACCCAAGATCTAATTTGTACAATGATATGGTTCACACAAGCTACTAGTGACAGATCTTTTCTCAAAGGAATCTATACTTTTGCTCATAGTAGCAAATAAGAACGGACTGAAAATAAAGTGATAAACCCAGAATTGTGAGACGTGGACAGTGGAAGTGAAATTCTAACGTCTGGCAGGATTTGTGAAGTCAATTCTCTATCATTACCAGTAAAAATGATAGAAGCATAGAGTATTGTTGTAGTTAATGTCTCCGCCATTGTCTATCTGTCTTATTCTTGCATGTGCATATATATGAGAGTGTAAAAACACAAAGTTCTTCACAAGCTCACTAATATCCTTATTTAGCCACCTTTTACAAGAGCCTTTCATGAATACGCTGGAAATTCCCCGCCTAGATTTCTTCTCAAGTAGCAGGCCAGAATCTGGTACTCAACAAACTCCAATTTATACTCTCTTAATTTGCATGGTTTTTGGCATTTGTATATTTAAGAGAGTCCAATTATAATTTCAATTTGCAAAGATGATGAAAATGTTTATTTCTGAGAAGGAAATGATTTTACCACTTACCACCATTAAGAAGGAACCAGTGATTCCATTTACTGGTAACCATCTGAGAAATATCGAATTCTGATTCCCATTATAATTTGTTGCAACCTGAATTTATTCTTTTCCCACAGAAACATCTGTCTGCTGTTTGGAATTAACAGACATTTTGGGATTGAAACTCTTGTCAAACAAATGCATGCACTCTTGTAAATTATATGCTTTGACTTCATCAGCTATTGTGATTTGTTAATTCTGAATCTAAGAGAGACTTCCATGGTAGCAGAAATTTTAAGATTCAGAAGATTTCTTCTATTTTCAGAAAGAATGTCATGTCTGTAAAGTAGACTTGATTGTTTATGTGGCAGGTAGGCATGTCTACAGGTGATATTGAGTTGATGTTAGAAGGCCAAGGTCCATGGAGTATTTTTTCAGACTTTGACATTATTTTCACACCAGGACATTCACAGGTGAGGGGCCAGCATATGGAAACTCAGGGAAAGATTACTTGCAAAATGGATTGGCTTATTTTGTGCCCACATATAATGTTATGATAATAGCTGTTACATTTTGAAATGAAGATTAATCAAAATTTCCCCAAATCAATCAATTTGAATCCATGTGAGACTCAATGTGTCTTATTTGTGTTTGTCTTCAGGGTTCTGTTTCACTGTTTTATAAGCCATTGAAAGCATTATTCACTGGTGACCTCCTGATAGTTTCAAATGACAGCAAATTGAACATTTTAGAGGAGTGTAATAAGAATTCAGGTGCAAAAAATCGCCAGCTTATTCATAATTCTCAAACAGAGAAATAGTGCATGTTTGAGGAAAATCATTTTTTTTCATCCCAATGAGAAGTAATGAGTTTATAACTTGGTGCAGCCAAACATCAACTCGATTGCATCCGACATCTTCTAGACTTGGACTTTCAATGGATTTTACCAGGTTTGCGTTTACTTGATCCCTCTTTTAATAAGTATGTCATCATCTAGCAGTGCAACTTTGGAATGACAGATTGATGCAGCCGGTACTGTTTATCCAATTAATTCTAGTATTCACTTTGTATCCACAGGACACGGCAGGAGAATTGAATTCAAAGATTCAAAACAAAAAAATTATGCTCTAGAAAAGCTTCTTGCAAGAGAGAATGCCACCTATCAAGTCGTTTAGAAACCTTGCCGCCCAGTGCCAGACAAATTTTCCATAGAATTTAAAAAGCTGTACAGTGTCAGGAGATCCAGTTGACGAGTTTCTGAGATCGCCTCTTGATATTAAGTCAAGATTTGTACATCAAGCTGTAAATAACAATGCTAACGCATTTGAAATATATAATAATTGACTTGTTTCTGGATTAAAACTTTATCGACAGATATGATCTGTCACAAAGTAGTACTACTTGATACTCTGATTACTTATAATATCACATTCTATTAACTGAGATCATAATTTACACAAGTATGCACAGGTTCCAATGTTGCACTCACCGTGGCACTATCTGTTTGTAAATTATTTTCTCCTTTGTTAATGGATTTGGTATTCGTATCACCAGATTAACAATGCTGTATAAGGAATATATAATTCCACAATATATGTACACATTTGCTTCAGGCTCCAGTTGGCTTTTCCCAGGGTTTTTGAGACAGTAGGATGGTTGAACTCTTGGACACTTCGGTCGCACAAAATACCACCCAAGTTCTTCACTAAAATTTTAAAATATTAGAAGTCAAATGGGATTGTGCTCCAAGTTGTAAATTATCACCGGTGGATATTCATAATGGAGATTTATATTCAATTTTTTTTTGAAACATGTTTTGATTAGAGGGGAAAACGGGTTTTGAATGAACCCGAAACCAATTACAAATAGGTTTTGAAGGGACCCGAAATCCGAATTAGGACAAACATGCTGCCAAAAGAAAAAACCAAGAACAATCAGCAGCAAAGCAGAGGCAAAACCTCAACCCAAACCAGCAGCAACACCCAGCTGCCAACCACAAAACTAAGATTTTACAGGGATCTCAAACCTATAGGTTTTGAAGGGACCCAACCTTTTACACCCAGGTTTTGGCAAGGACTTTAAACCCAAAGACACCATCTATAACTGCTAGGCAACAACAAACCAACCAATCAAGAAAATCAAACCCTCCATACACTGGTTGAAGAATCATAGACAACCATGAGAGCAGAAAAAACAGAGCCCAATAATATTTACTCTCCACCTCTATAGAAGAAGACACCATAAACACTCAAGGCTCCACCAGTGTTCCATAAAAACTACTAGTTCTCTCCACCTCTATAGGAGAAAAAACCAAGCTCATCCTTCCCACAACAACCACAAAACTCCTGCAAATGAACACTCCACCTAAATAGGAATGGGCTCCACCTCAATGTTCCATAAAAACTAGTTGTTCTCTCCACCTCTATAGGAGAAAAAACCAAGCTCATCCTTCCCACAACAACCGCAAAACTCCTGCAAATCAACACTCCACCTAAATAGGAATGGGCTCCACCTCAATGATGCAGGAGCCAACCTTCAGCAATAGAACACACCTCAACCACAAACGGAGAGGACTCCACCTCCATAGGAGAGGTCTCCACCTCAAAAAAAGACTTAGTATTCAGAGAGAAGATAGAAACTGCAGTAGAAATAATGAACTTAGCACACAATAGCAACAACAGCAGCTTCTGGGACAACGGAATACTCTCACAATACCACCCAGCCCACAACACTTCCAAAGGCACCAAGAATAGCTTCCACAGAAAAAACTCCACCAAATAGAATTGAACCAGCACAATCTCAGCAAACGGGAGCTTTCCCATAAAAATTGCAAAGACATCCTTAATCTTCAAGAAAATCTGGGTCTTGAGATAAACCATAGAAAACCACCCAACCAATAGAACCAACTCACAGAATATGTCTTCCAAAAATGACACTCACCCCCTCCAAAAGACGCAAAAAGGAAGCCAAACCAACCAAACTAAAATGGGCCTTTTTATGCCTTCCAAAAATACGCTTCTAGCAGCAGCAAGGAGGGACAAAAACCACTCACAACAGCCCCCAAATCAAAAAAACCATTGAAGAACAACCTCCTCAGGCATACCCAACCCAAAATCAGGCAGGGGGACAATGAAAGCACAACACCAGAGGGTGGAAAGAAAACCCACAGCCAAAAAGAGCACTCCCAACAATTTAATTTTGGGGTGAGGTCCTTGTACACTTTCCTCCTCTTCATCTTAGATACAATTTTTAGCCAAGTTGTATTATTTATTATAATATATGAGGTTTGGTCTATTATTAATAAAACATTTTGTGGCCAAAATACAAAATGTTAAAATAATTCCTTAGACAAGGTCAAGGACACCCCAAGAGGGAGTATATTGGGAGTATATTCATGTCTTAAAAATACACCCTTGAGGAACCCCTTGTATCTTTTGATTATCGACAATTTTTAAACCTATTTAGATTAAGTTGGTCTATAAACCTATTATATATATAATTTATGTTAAATACTCATAGTACCATAGTCTCTAGAGAGAAGGCAAACACTGCAATAGAAAGAATGAACTTAGCATACAACAACAACAACTTCTAGGTCAACAAAATACTCTCACAATACCACCCAACCTATAGCACTTCCAAAGGCACCAAGAACAGCTTCTGCAAAAATAAATCCACCGAACAGAACTGAACTAGCACAATCTCAGCAAATGGGAGCTTTCCCATAAAAATTGCAAAGACATCCTTAATCTTCAAGAAAATTTGGGTCTTGAGATAAACCATAGAAAACCACCCAGCCAATAGAACCAACTCACATAAAATGTCTTCCAAGAAAGACACACACCCCTCCAAAAGACCCAGAAGGGGAGCCAAACCAACCAAACTAAAATGGACCTTTCTATGCCTTCTAGAAACACGCTTCCAACAGCCAAAACCACTCACACACCTGAGGAATACCCAACCCAAAACCAGGCAGGGGAACAATGAAAGCAGAGCACCAAAGGGCGGAAAGAAAACCCACAGACACAATTTAATTTTGGGGTGAGGTCCTTGTACACTTTCCTCCTCTTCATCTTAGATACAATTTCTAGCCAAATTGTATTATTTATATAAAACATTTTGTGAATACAAAATATTAAAATAATTCCTTAGACAAGGTCAAGGACACTCCATAGTACTATGGTTCCATCTCATTCATGTCTTAAAAAGGAATCCCTTGTATCTTTTGATGATTGACAATAATGTATTTAGTTTAAGTTGGTCTTATAAACCTATTATATATATATATATATATAATTTATGTTAAATACTCATAGTACCATGGTTCCTTAGACAAGGCCAAAGACACTCCACCACAAACTGACTGAATATCTTAAGTCGCTCTCCTAGGAATCTCTTTTATCTTTTGATGATGATAATTTTTAATGTTGTTTAGACTAAGTTGGTCTATAGTGTTGGTTATAGAGCCTAACTTATTGGTTAATTATTATAGTGTGAGGGGTGTTTCCTGTAGGGTTCAGAGACAACATCCCCGAAATCCCTAAGACAATGCATCATTAGGTCATAGATCTAATGATAAAGGTTTTGTCGGTTTTTCTTGTCCTAGAAGGTAACCCCCTTTTTTATGCGAGGGCATTGTATTACTCTTGTAGATTGTATTGTATTGTGATGAGACTGTGATAAAGAGAAGAGGAAGTCACAACAGATGTGTTGAGGTTGTATCTGTTCATTTTGTTGGACATAATAAAGGAAGGACTGATTATTTTTGTATGGACGTAGTCCATATTGGATGAACCACACATATCTATGTCTTTGTGTTTTATGTTATTTTTATATTTTATTTATACATTCATTTTATTGTATATTGCTCTATGATTCTATTCCTAATATATAGGCTTATGATATATATCATTAAATTATATAATATGATCATATGAATTCACTATACAAAATATGATCATCCATGTTGCAAGCTCTTTCTAAGTAGAAGAGTTACCTTGGTGATTGGAATCAATCCTTATGTCTCTTATTCCAATGTAATCATTCCATGTGTTGAGGATGCTCTAGAAAAGGAGACAAATAAACAAGATAATAGTGATTCATTTACATAGAATGAAATACAAATAATTCCCTATCTTGAGATAGTGGAAATGAAATGTTCATAAATTATTTTGATTCTTGCAAGTTAGAAGTTTTAAAATGTTATTTAAATAATATAATTGATTGAATTTATTTTTTACAACATTATGGGTGTAGAAGAAAATGGTATTGCTCTTCAATTTAGTATTATTTTTTACAAATTCTTTCATCTCAAGGAGGATTAGTTCAGTGATTAGTTTTATTTTGTATGTCATGAGCATTAGTATTCATTTTATTAATATTGATTTTGTTTTCTAGGTTGAGAATGCTAGGAAAATAATTTTGATTGATCATATTTTTAACTTCATCTTGTTGGTAATTTCAATACTTTCCTATATTTTTTTCATTAAACTTTATGGGGATGAAAGATTAGATTTTATCAATATTGGCGATATCATCTTCAATATTCTAATATCTAAGTCAATTTTCATTGTTTTTAACACATTCTCTTGAAGTCTAAAATGTCTACTACTCATATTGGAATGAATAATAGAAAGTTACTTTAAGGGGAATATGGGTGACTCCACAATAGTGTCCCACTTTTGATCAAAGTGAGACATTGAAATCAATATTTCAAACCAAATTTTCACTTTTTAGCAACTAAATTGTTAAAATTTTGAAGATGATGTGAACTACTGATTTTTGAGATTTCGCTTGTAAATTATAAATGTATTTTTTTTAGTTTTGAACAATAATTTGTGTTTTTCTTACATAACTTTTGATAACTTGTTTTTTTATATTTTTTTTATAGTTAACAATATTTTTAAAAAGATGTTTTTTTTCTAAAATATAACTTTATTTGTAGAAAGGATTAAATTATAGAATTTTAAACATAGATTCATAACACCAATATCTAGTGTATATATACTTTTTCATAAATTTTATTGTATAATTTTTTTATAAATTTTAAAGTGAAATTAATTATAATTTAAACACAAGTTACTTTTGTAACACATGAGTTATTTTGTATGTATTTGAAATAACCTTTTTTTTTGTTGAAATAAAAACATCAATACCTAGTGCAAATGTATTTTTAAAAAAGTAAAAATTATTTTACTGTTTTTCCATGTGTGTGGAATAAAGACTTTGATGATTTCTAAAAAATCTATAATCACTAGAACATATAAAGTAAATATAATAATCAAATAAAGTATATTAATTGAAAACTTGTTTTGAGTGCTATGATCTTGCATAATGTATTGTCCACTTGATTCCATTTGAAGGTAAGTGCAGAAGGGTGGGTTAGGTGCATTTAAATGGGGGTGAGGAGAGGAGAGAAAGCAACGGGGTGGTAGGGAAGGGAATGAGTGAGGGCAGCTAGGTGAGAGGACTACTTCTTCGCACCGAGAGGGAGAAAAAATTAGGGTTATGGGGTCTATAAATAGGCCCATGGGGGTTCACAACAAGTTACTTTTCCTTGTTCATTTGGAGATTAGAAGCAAAGTGAGAGGAGATGGCCAAGTTCCTTGTCATTTGCATAGTGCGGAGCAAGTTCGAGGGTATCAATGGCCAACAGAGGCAGGTGACCCAATAAACACCTCAATCAAGGGATTTTGGGGTCGCTAGGGGGTCAATAAATGAGGATAGAATAGGGTGGGGAGGCACAATTTCATGAACTGTTCTTAAGGGCACGATTTTGACACTTCCATTTTCATAAAACACTCACACAATAAAAGCCACACTTGTGCACCCACCAATTGGCACTTCCAAGTAGAAAATATGCTTGCACGAGAAATTATGCTTATGTGTTGGATTTTGGTGCTTATGTTGGCTAACACCGTGCTCGCACTTGGATCGACATTTGCACTATGGAAGTACGTGCCTACATACTTGCTAAGAATTCTTTGTGCCTGAAATGATGCTTATGTAGGGTAAGTATGTGCTAAAGATGTGTTTGCACATGAAAATGCACTTGCACAGGATAAAGATGCATCTACACCTAAAAAGGTGCTTGTATGAGATAAAAGTGTGCTTTTTCTAAAAAGAAATTACATTTTTAGGATTTAGGGATGAATGTGGTGATTTGGGCAAGACTGACGCTAGGTATTAAAATGATGCAGGAGCCCCTTTCGACATTGAAGTCAAATGAGTGACATTTGCGAGTGACGACACAACTAAGGTATCATTTGGCGAAGATGGATGAGGAGTGGTTGGATACGATGGGCCTAAGGTAGGTGTTGAGAATTCCCCTATTGAGAATGCATCAAGTGATAATGACAATATTGGTGGAGCTATGTCACAGTGACACCAACAACTTCTGTCTATCGATTGGCAAGGCTAGTGACTCTGGAGGATGTATGGCAAATTCCACGTCTCCTCATACAAGGTGAGATAGTGGAGCATGACTTGATGTATACAGATACAGGCTTACAACAAGTATCTATAACTAATGATCTACTCATGAGGGGTATTGAGCTAGATCTAGAGATCAAGATGGGTGTCCTACCACTTGAATATCCTTATTTACAATGATATTGATGTTGGGGGTCTTGGTACTAGACTAGAGATCCCATGGATTTGTGATTGGATGGGCAGGGGTTCTTGATAGGATGTTGCCGAATGACACCATTTTTGCATGGGGCTCTTATGTGATAGTAGAGCTATATAGAGAGATGTAATTAGCTATATATAGATATGGGTGGAGCTTGGGGTTTGGCATAATGCTGCTGCATACCTAGGCTTATGAGTACATTTTTAGAACTAGTGGTAGATAGGGGTTGAGGCCAGGGGATACACTAGGTATTTGCATATGCTTCACTTTTGTGTCACCGTCGACTAGGGGATTTTCCTTATTGGCGACGAGTGATAGATGAGATGGATACTTTTATTTGGTGGACATATTGAGAGTGTGAGATTTGGGATGATGATGCACAACATTTTCCCTGTGTAGTAAACACATTACTTGGTAGGTCAGACACCCATGATGATTGAGCGGTACTTACGATCAGGGCTATACGACATTTTGGTTTACGATAGATAATGTCAATGTGAGAGGTGTGTGAGAGAAGGGTTTGGGGAGGCTATATAGAGCCATATATATCTAGGCAAGATTGGCAGGATACTTCAATAGTGCCATGGGACCCTTGACGCATTGTTATAGATGCAAGGACTAGCCTAAACTAAGATACATGGTGGGAAGGACATATGTTAATACAACCTACTATACCACAAGATTAGGTGGCAACAAAAGGCAATGTTGGGGATGATAGTGATGAAGGGGATGGAGATGGTTGACAGGTATGAAAGAGAGTGGACCCTAGGGAGGGAGGCTGAGGATAAGAGATTTCCACTGAGGAGGATATTGTGGAGGAGGAGGATGTTGATATTGGAGGAGAGGACCAACCAATTGATGAGGGAGATATTTAGTTATATCTTGGTTGGTCATGTCAGAGCAAGATTAGTTGAGGATTGAGTGAGATCAGTTGTGGATAGAGAGAAGCAACATGAGCAAAGGTGGGGAGATTATAGGGTTTACTAGATGGGGCCCAAGTTGGGGGTGGAGTTCAAGGGGATGGTGGGGCATAAATTTCAGTAGTGACAACTAAGAGGGATACAACTCGAGCCATAGCATCTAGGGCACAAGATGTGGTATGATTGAGATAGGAGTGAGATATAGTTAGATAGGTCGTTGTAGGGAAAGGTATGTAGGACATGCTATCAAATCTGATGTGTTTGATAGAGGAGATACAATATTAGTGTGCTCTATATGAGCAAGTAGTGTCAACTAAGTAGAGAGTTCCAAGTTTTAAAGTGAGCAATAGGTCACATAGATTGAGGTTAGTGAGATCAGGGTCATTAGTTAGTATGGGGCCACCTCATCCTTAGGGTCAACCACCACCACCACCAATAGGGGGACCAATGTAGTTGAAAGAGGCAAGTATAGGATAGGATGAGTAAGATATGCATCATATCCTCAGGGTAGTTTTTTTTATGTACATTACATAGGCCTTTATACATTTGTATCATGACATTTATTGATTATGATGATATATATGAGATCAAGATTTTATGGTGATGATGATTTATGTATCTTTTATGGATTATTGTGTGATGTGTATCATTTATGTATGAATATACATATGTTATTTATGATTTTATTTATATTGATGGTTCCTTTACAACAAAAGTTTGAATGATTGATGTGATTATTTTATGATGCCTAGATGGATGTATATATGTTTTATATTGTGGCAAAAATCTTAATGGTTGACATGATTAGATGTTGGTTTTGTGGAGTTTGAATGATTTGATGGATGTATAATATTATGAGTTTCTATGGTTTGTATGCAACTTTGATGGATGTATGAAAATTGTGTTTATGTCATGTATGCGTTATTGACATGTTTATGTAGGTATGGGATGAAAGATTACGTAAGTGCCAAATGATTTAGGATGATTATTAAAATTGATTGAATTGATGATTAATTTTGTAAATGATGATGGATTATGGATATGAGCTAATAGTTATGCAATGTTATGGATGAAATGAATAAATGTAAAAATGGTTAATGGAATGTTCACGGGTTTTTATTGTGTGGATGGTTATGTACTTTATTTGGAAAATGATTATGGATTATGGTTGTGTATGTTTTTGTAGACACTGAAAAATGTCCTAATCGTTATGAAAATGTCCTCTTTAACCCATCATCTTTTCGCTTAATTGATTAAATTAGCCTAGCTATTTAATTAATTGCATCATTTTCATCTATTGGCCTAATTAATTTAATCAAGTTAATTCATCCCTTTTCACACTAGCATTTCATCTCGTTAAATTAAATACATCAAAATGATTAATTTAATTTCATAAGTCATCTTATTTAATTAAATAACCCTAATTTATTTAATTAAATATCATTTCATCTCTCCCCCATTCATTAAATCATTTAATTTAATGAATAAACACTTTAATTCTTCTAATCCCTTAATTGCATGATTAAATATTGTTTAATTAGCAATTAACCTAACTTTCCTCTAAGCAAAGGGAATATTCCCATGGAATATTCCATATCATTTTTTTGCACAATTAAAACTTTGTTTTAATTTGTAAATTTTCTTTTTCCTCACCCATGAGAATATTCCAAAAGATTATTCTTATTCCTTCATCATTTGAAAAAGGGATATTTTCACTTAGCTTCTTAAGCAAGTTTTAACCTTCAACCTTTTGAACAAGTCACATTTGACCTGTGTGAGTAGGCCACAAGTGTGTTTGTTTGAGGCAAGTGTGAACCCTTGATTAAAATCTCATCATGCATTCTCATCCATTGATGAGAATCTATGATCCATGCTTTCCATCTCCTTCATCTTGGACTGTTGATTAATCTTCTTGATCTCAACTCTTCATTCCTCATTTGTTCTCCTATAAATATAGATCACTATTTGGAAACAAATGGATCCATCTTTCAATTGAAAACTTATGTTGTTGAATTCATATGCACTCACACTCATATTCACTCACATCTTAGCTTATCTTAGTTAATTTTAATTGCATCATAGCTTAGAGAATCCATCGTTGGCTTCCATGCATCCATCTTAGCTTGTTTATGAGTTATGGTTTTTCATCTTTTAGCATAGATTTAGCTTAGATTAGCTTAGCAATAGCATAATCAGTGCATTTTTAGCATAAAATCATGGTAACTTAGCTCGCATCATGTTCATTTTTAGCATAAACTAGGTTTCCGTACATCAATCACAATGGTTTCATCAGTTCTCTTCCATAGAATCAATTAAAATTGGCTCATTGATCATGAGATTGGGAAAGGGTCATTATTTCATATCAACACGACACCAATTCCAAAATAAGATAAGTTTCAAATGGGTTAGATTAGGAATTTAACTATTTTTGTGTAGTTTGTAGCTTTCATTTTCAATTAAATGCTTAGTTTAATTTTAAAATTTGAATGATCTTGTTTGTATATGTAGGTATGTTTGGTGGAGTTATGCTTCGATTCACCATGAATCAAGTGTAATCGACCCTCACTAGCATTTCCTCGTCTCACAGTTTTATTATAAAAATGTGAATGAATGGCTTGTCATTATGGATACTTTAATATGAAAATGTAAATGATAACGAATGAAATGGTTAAATGCAAAAAATGGGAAAATGGATTAATGTATATGTGGATATAAATTTCCTCGAGCTCCCTCTGGGTGGTTTTTTATTTTTCTAAGTTTGACCCACGCTTTATACATTTGAACATCATCAAGCCCCTTTTTGGAGAACTTCATTCGTTGCTGCCATGTGTCTGCCAAGTGCTCCTCGCAGGGATTTCTTCCTTTGCTCTTCTGCAGGCCCCTGCCATGCTTCCACGTGTCAACACCACAGGCACTTGAAGACTGCTTCCCTTCGCTTTTCAATCGGGCTCCGTCCGCATACCACATAGCATCTATCCACATTCACTTTTTGGCTGACTCCACAATCAATGCTAACAATGAAGACTTCTCCACGTGTCTTCCTCATGCAGTTTTTCATCACAAGGAGGGAGGAATGAACCACATGCCCTAACTTATAACCATGTGTCTCCTCTACGGGGATTCCATCAAAGGGAAGGAAGGAGCAAGCAATGAGCCTTGCCATATTGCCACGTGTCCTAACTACCTCCATAGGTAAGTGACATATGTCTACATGAGGTTCTGCTAGGACCACCATTATCATTTGGAGGGGATGCATTTGGTTCGAAGGCGACCACGTTCCATGGATCAATTTTTTTTTGTTGCAACAGCCTAAGGAAATCATTGCTCTTGATAGGGGAATCTTTTTGTTATTGACTCGCCAAGTAGTGGGATTGTTTTCTATATATACTGCTTCTTCCTTCCAAAAATGGGTTCGGAAGATATAGAAAAAATTAGAAAAAACATAGGCTTTTTTGTACTATTTTAGATTATTGTATGAGACTCATAGATTGTGCCATTGTTTGGCCTTTCTGTTTTCTTAAGCTATTTGACAAAACATTATATTGTGCCATTATTGTACTGAGTTGTTTGTTTGCAAAACTTTTATGATTTCAATATAAGTTTGTTGATTTAGACCATGTCTTTGACTCTTCTTTTTAGTAAATATGTATGGGAATTATTTTATGTTATTGGATAAATTATTCAGGTTTTCATCTTTGATTTCTACTATTCTAGGACTTAGTAGATTGTTGAATGAGCCATTAAATTGCATCCCAAAGATATATTTACTGTGCCCATACCTACATCTTGGCACATTGCCTTAGTTATATCTTTATTTTTTATATTTGCTTCCTTTTCCCATTCCAAAACCCCAATTACAGAAGTTGACTTCTTTAAAAACCCGAAGGTCACTCAGTTTAGTGCAATTCATCCCCCCATTAATTGAGTTTCCCATAATGTTGTTACCTTGTTATTTTTTGGCATCAACAGTTTCTTTTTCTAGCACGCTCGATGGGATTGCTTAAATGTACCTAAATCTAAAGTGGGTGTATGAGCCATCAAGCTGTTACTAGATCCCAAATAATGAATAACCCTGGCTTGCTAGTGCCACCACTAGTAACAGTACGAATTAGAACCCATCCAACAAATGTTATGATCCCTCCACCAGTCATGTTGCCAATTACTAATAGAAATTACGTGGCGTGGGATGTTGGAATTCCCCTTGTAGCACCAATAGCACCTGCCGTTTGGGCCCAAATCCCGACCTCTCCACAAATGGAAAATGCAGTACTCACTGCGCAAATGCAAGGGATGTCCCTCAAGCAAGAAACAAATATAGCTCTCGATCACGCGCTCTTCTCATGGATGGAAGAAGAAGTGATGTTCGCAAGTGATGCATCCACATTGAAAGCCCTACAAGTGTAATACGATTACAACACTCGCTCAAAGAGGAGATTCATAGGCAAACTAGTCGTCCCACAAATAGTCAATTTGCAGTCCAAAAGTGCCTCCGACCATACTCCTATTACCTCCATAGTTGCACAACAATTTCAAACGCGGAAGGAAATTGTTATAACTAGGGCTAAGGAATAGAAGCCTTCAAATCCACCACCATTCAATGTGGTGGAACAATTGAAAAAATCATCCGCTAATGTGTCCCTTTGGGATATCTTAGCCATTCTAGAGCAGAAGGCATTGTTGCAGAAGACTCTCCTAGAAGATCCAACCATTGAGCCAATAGGGAAATCACTCAAGGGAAAGGTTGTTGACCCATCACCTCCTGCCAAAGTTCTCACAAATAGCACAGAGGAAGCCTCTACTGAGGTTAGAGATAAGCCAAAACTGAAACCATTTTTCCTAACTCTTATTGTGGGTAAAAAACTATTGCATAATTCCATGCTTGACTCTTGTGCTAACACCACAGTCATGCCCAAGTAGATAGCTAAAGCCTTAGGACTTAGCTATGAACCTTTAAAAAGGGGGGTTATGCAGCTTGATGGGAACAAAGTTGAAACCGTAGGTGTCATCAAGGACCTCCCCTTGACTTTATTGTCCTGCGCTAGCATCACCGTTCTACAAGATACTATGATCATAGATGTTCCCCCCATGTTTGACCTCTTCCTATCCTAGGAATTTAATTCAAAGATAGGTGAATACCTATCTTTGGATTGGTCACATTTGATCCTCATGACCAAGCATGGAGCTAAAATGAAAATAATACCTGAACCTCTACATTCAGAACATGTGGCCAATGAAGCCATGATCAACTTTGAGGCTGCTCACACCTCTTTCACCAAAGAGGAAATGTAATGTACCGAGGTACTAGAGGATGAAAAGGTGACTAGAGACTGGAAGGATTCAGAGGAGGTCCTCTTGAGAAAATATATATATACTGATCCTTTCGACAACTATCATACCACTGGGTTGGGGACCTATGTCATCTATGATGAAGATCAAGTGCTCTCGAAGGTCATGAAGGAACCTAAGAGCAGTCAAGCCTTAGAGCTATGGACACTGCAATTTGATGCAGCAAGATGCAAAGTTGGTGCATGAGCTGGGATATGTTTTACATCCCCATTAAATGAAAAGACATTGAGATCTTTCCGCTTCCAGTTTGCTTGTTCAAACAATGAAGCTGAATATGAAGGCCTGGTGCAAGGTTTAAGCCTTGCAGAACGGATGGGCATTAAGCAAATAATGGTGTTCAAAGACTCTAAGATAATCATAAATCAAGTCCAAGGGATTTCCACTGCAAAGAATGTTCGCATGCAATCCTATAGACATCGAGTCTGGGACTTGATTGATGGTTTTGAAGCCTTCAACATCAAGACAGTTCCCTGAGAACAAAATGTTGATGTGGATCACATGGCCATAATTGGATCTCAATTTGACCCTATCTCCAACCTAATTCATAACAAACACTCTATGTGAGTGATTGTCCGACTTGCAATTCCTAATGATGATCAGAGCTAGAAAGTGTTCAAAAGTGATGAACACATTGCCTCATTCATCCAACAATTAGGAGAGTTTACCGACCAACACCAACCGAAGATTGTTGAGGCCTACAATGGACAAATCATTCAACCGAAGTCAAACAAGCTTCCAAAGAGGTTGATCATTCTTGAAAACCTGTTCGATTGTGACAATGTGAGGAATGATAAGAGGAAGTTTATAGCAGACAAAAGCGACTATGCGGACCTTCAGGTTGGAGATGGAAGAAAGCTCAAAGTTGGGAAGGATGTCTCACATCATGATAAAGAAAGGCTCATCAACTTTTGTGAAAAGTATGGAGGAGTAGTGGCCTGGTCATATGATGACCTCAAGGGATATGATCCCAACATCATCCAACATATGATAGATTTGACGAAAGGTGCAAAACTAGTCCACCAAAAGCAAAGGCCAATGAATCCTAAGATTGAGGAAATAATGGCGCAAGAGTTGACAAAGCTAATTCAGTCTCGGATCATCTTCTCGATCAAGCATAGCACATGGTATCCAACCTAGTCTCATTTTGAAAGAAGAACAAAGATATATGCCTATGTGTTAACTTTCGGGACCTGAACAAAGTATCCCTAAAGGACCACTACTCATTGCCTTCTATGGAGTCAATCTTGCAAATAGTGGCAAGGTAAAAAATGTTTTCTCTGCTAGACAACTTCTCTGGGTACAACCAGATCTGGGTCAAGGAAGAGGACTGACATGAAACAATGTTCACTACCAAGTGGGGAACGTTTGCATATGCAAAAATGTCTTTTGGCCTCTCAAATGCAAGAGCCACTTTCCAACGGACAATGGATATTGTTATCAGAGAATTGATCAACAAGATTATCTTAATCTGTTTGGATGATCTGGCTATATTCTCTAAATCTAAGGATGATCACTTTGATCACCTTGAAATGGTTTTCAAAAGATTCTAGGAGTTTGGGGTATCCTTGTAACCTGAAAAAATGTGTTTCGGAGTGTCGCAAGGAAAATTAATGGGACATGTAGTGTCCAAAGAAGGAATTGTAATCGATCCTGAGTGGGTGAAGGAAATCAGGGAACTTCCCCTACCAATCAACAAGAAAAGAGTCCATTTTTTTTGGGGATGGTTAAATTTGTAAGCAAATTCATTTATGATTTTCCAAGACTAATTAGACCTATCACCCTAATGCTAAAAAAGGATCAATTACTCAAATGGAAAAAGGAAGCTAGAGATGCTTTTAAGAAGGTTAAGGATGCTATTTCTTCAGCTCCTGTGTTGGTAAATCTAGATCTGTCGAAGAACTTTATAATGTATGTATTCAGTAGCAAGTCAAGCATCGCTATTGTTTTGACTCAAAAAGACAATGAAGGAAAGGGAGAACATCCGATAGCATTTCACTCTCGAACCTTAAAGGAATATGAGATGAACTACAACTTCATCGTGTATGTATTCAGTAGCAAGTCAAGCATCGCTACTGTTTTGACTCAAAAAGACAATGAAGGAAAGGGAGAACATCCGATAGCATTTCACTCTTGAACCTTAAAGGAATATAAGATGAACTACAACTTCATCGAGAGGCAAGCATTCACAATTGTTAAGGGACTCAAGAAGTTTTGACACCTCATATCTTGCAACAAGGTGATTGTTTATGTTGCGCATTCCAGTGTGCGTGAGTACATCAAGGATGGGGAAATCACTGAAAAGAGGGCCAATTGGATCACTAAGATCCTTGAATATGACATTGAGGTTAGGCCTACAAAGGCTGTTTGAGAAAGGGGACTATGCGAATATTTGGCACATGATGAGGAAATGACAGCTAAAGAGGAGCAACCAGAGTTGGTTTTGACAAATGAGTCCGAGTTCGAAGGCTGCTGGCTAGCAGAAAGAGTGAGATTCATGCATACTGAGAAGTATTCGATGGGCCTTCCTTCTCAAAAGAGAAGATTCTATAGATTGCAGAATGATAGATACACACTTATTGAAGGGGTCCTCTTCAAAAGGAACTTTAATGGTGTTCTACTGTAGTGTGCCACCACAGAGCAAGCGAAGATAATTCTTGACACTTTCCACAGTAGTCCCACGGGCAGACACTTCTCTATGAAGACCACCACTATCAAAATCATGTGCACTTGATACTTCTTTCCTATACTATTCAATGACTCTTATTCTTTGGTGAGAGCCTACAAAGAATGCCAATTCTTCACAGGAAGAAGAAAAAATTCTGCAATACCTCTCAATCTGATAGTGGTTGATGAGCCCTTTGCACAATGGGACCTTGATTATATTGGAATGATCAATCCCACCTCCAACACTGGACACAAATGGATCCTCATGGTCATGGACTACTTCACTAGATGGACTAAGGTCATGTCCTTGAAGAATGCAATGAAGGCGAAGATTGTTGACTTCCTTGAGGAACTAGTGACAAGATTTGGCCCACCAAATACCATCATCTCCAACAACTCCAAGGCTTTCCTAGGCTCTAAGGTATGTCAATTTGCACTCGTGCATGACATATTCTTGAAAACGTCATCAAATTACTACCCGTAGGGGAACAACTTGGCCGAGTCGACTAACAAAAATTTAGTCTAACTCATCAAAAAAATTGGACTAGAACATCAAAGAGAATGGCATAAGAACCTTTGGGCAGTGCTCTAGGCAGAACACATAACTCCCAAGAAAGTCCTCAAGACTTTGTTGTATGAGTTAGCGTATAGAAAAGAAGATTTATTGCCCATCTCTATGGAGATTCCTGGGCTACAACTACTCAAATCCTTATAGGTTGAAGAAAATGGAGCCATGGAGGTTCGATTGGTGGAGTTAGTAGAAGTACAAGAGAAGAGGGGAAGGGCCCTAATAACCATGTCTAACTGCCAATAGGTGGTTAAAAGATGGTTTGACAAGAAAGCCTCAAACCAAGGTTTAAAATGCGGAGACCTAGTATTAAAATTCAATGAAAGGGCTGTGAAGCCTAGCCAACACATAAAGTTTGACAATTTGTGGGAAGGCCCTTTCAGAATAATTCAATGCAAGCAAAACAATGCATTTGATTTAGAAAATATGGAGAAGGAAGCATTGAGGATTCCAGTTAACAGAATCCACCTTAAATTATTTAATTAGGCTTCATTATTATTCTACCAATATAAATATGTAAGTAGTGTAATTATTTTTCCTTCGTCTTTTTGTTTGTCGATCTTTCCACAAACTCATCAACAACCCATGAAGCAAGAAAATGAACCCATGTGTGGAAAATTGAAATGAACCCATATGTGCAAAATTGAAAAGGTACTCAAAGAAATGAAGCAAAGACATTAAAGAGAACCCACTATGCAGAATTGCAAGAAACAAAAGAGACAAAAAATTGATATAAGTTGTATATTCATTATATATATACTTCGATAAATAAATTTTAAAAATGGCTCTAAGACCATACTTTTAAAGTATATCTATATAGTATGTAGTTTCTCCATATATATACACTAAAGGCCTTTTTCAGAAATATATACAAAAAATAGATTAAGAGTGATTTTCTTTGAAACAGAGAAAGAGGAGTGCATCTCAGGCAGGAGCATCATTATCAGCAACAACACCTAGGACAACTTCATCGACAACATCAGTAGGAGCACCAAACCATACACATCTTTCGCTACCACCTCTCCAAGGCCGCCTAAGTAGTGCTTTAGAAATATTTCAAGCATAAGGTGAGGATCATTGGCTTGGGAACCTAGATATCAAGTAGAGATGCGAAAAAATGAGAACAAATGTTTGTATTGACTTTGTACTTATCTTCATATTCCACACAATCTTGGCCTAACACCCACTTCATGGCTATGATAGCCAGTGAATGCTTGTTTTTGGTCATTCTTTTCAAGTGCCTATTAGAGATTTCACCTAGAAAAGTTGTCTAAGACTTGTTGCAAACTAGCCTAATCAGAGTATTCATGATGCTAAGCTCTATGCAACTACCTAATGCAAGCTCTGCACAACTACTAATGCTAAATTCTACCTAACTGCCCAATACCAATTCTTCCCAATTGCTAAGTGTGATTTTGCTACTGTCTTAGGGCCTATTTATAGAAATATGTGAGGTATTTGCGTGCCATAAGCATGATGCTAATCAAGTACCAACTCAAAAATCCCACCAGAGGCCAGCTCAAATTCCCCACCCAGTTGTGTTTGCCATGTACAAATTGCTTCATGTGATATTAATAAGAGGTAATTAAGTAGCGCAAATTGGTGGCATTCCCAAGTGATCATCCATACAGTCAGGTGTTGATGTGTCATAATGGAGGTGCTTCTCAAACTCCAAGGAGGAACTCATATCTTTTCAAGTATTTATTGCATCTTTGGCTTAATTATTCCTTTTTAGATATTAATTGCCAGAGCATGCAAAAGCTTAAACCGCCTTCAATCACTGGTTCAATTTCCTAAGAAAATCATGTCGTAAGACATCATTACTAAATTTCATTATGAATTCTTGTCTTTTCAAAATGGTAAGGAATTCATTTTGCACAAGCAAAAGAGTTGGTGGTACATGCTGAATTTAATGCTAAAGGGCAACAATTTTTTGCCACCCTAAGAAATAAATAGCTAAGTATTGCATGCAAGAGATTAACATTGTAGAAAGCTTCCTAAGTACATTATCTAGAGTGAGGAGTTCAAGTACAAAATTGCTAAGGAACACCAGTGAATTGTAGCAAGTTTGAGCATAGCAAAAATCCACAGCATAAGGGAAATGGCCCAAAATCCATATATAGAAGCATAAGGAGAGGTGATGCAAAGCTCGTTTGATGCCATGCGCATGGCACCCATGGCCAATATTTTTGGCGATACCTCTTACGCTTCACTTGGAATACCAAAGAAGCTAGAGTGGATTCACACGCGAGTCGTGGAAAAGTAAAAAACTTATAGGGACTAGAGCCAAATAAAGGAAGAATGGGATAACATTCATGATCTCGTCCTCAGAAAGAACCCTAAGACTCTTAGGGAGGCGGTCTGTGAAAGAATGAAGAAGAATAGTGACCCAGATTCTTTGGTGCAAAAGCAATGGTTCAACCAGCTTCCACAATATATGGTCCCCTATGTTCATTACTACCCAGAACTAGTCAACGAGGGAATTAAGCATTTTAACCCAAGTACCAACACCATCGAGGGCCAGGAGCTAAGAGTCAACATCTACGTAGAAGATATCTAGAGCATACTATGCATCCCAGTAAAAAACTCTAAAGTGGAAGAGATGGAGTCATTCACTCCAACAAAGAGGTAGAAAATATGGAGAACCAGAGATTTTGCTCTAGATTTTTATAACAAAGAAACCAGAAGGTCCAGGGATGATCATCAAAAGCCACCACAGATTCTGACAGTGCACAATGCTTTCCTTGAGGACTTGCAAGATTCCTTCTCAATGATGGCCTTTGTTTGTGGCTTGGACACCGACAGGTATGTTTAGGAGTTTCAATTGGGTTTGGGGTTTTGGTTGCATAGGAAACATTCCTTCTTTTGGCATGACTTCGCAGAAGTCATCATCGGGGAGATGCTAAGCCAAATAAGGGAATACAAAACACAACAAAGGTTCATATTTCCTTCTCTCCTTGCCCATATGTTTTTGCATCAGAACCTCAACTTCTTCAAAAAACATGTGAGGTTGGCTATGTTCGATGAAAAGGGAATAAGAAGGCCAGTTTCTATATGGACTCCTCTTCTCTCCTCAACTTATGACTATTATGCATTCTCAAATTATTTCTTGACTCCTATTTTGCAAGATTTGAGTGAGGATGGCAAACTTTATCATCTTTCTATTGACTAGAAAGGGTATATGCAAAGTTTCACTCTCAAATGCAATTGGTTTTTTAGAGAGAATTTCACATTCATTCGGGTGCGTAGCTTTACCAAGGGACCATTCCGGCTTTTGGCATGCGTCACAAATAGGGTTTTTCCCTTGAAATGTTCTGACAAGTGTCGATTATTGACTATACCTTTTATGGAGGGAAGGCTAAGAAGAAAGGATTTTTCTTTTGCCCACTAAACTTCAAAACGGTGGTAATGGCCAAGAAACAGACTCATAAGCTGCTTGAAGCAAAGCTGGCTCATTTTGGGTTAGTGTTTATTTGCAACAAATGGCAGTACAACCCTAATAATGACTTGGGAGGCACAAACATCAAGGTAATTCACATCTCCTAGCCTTACTGGGAAAAGCAACAGAATCCACTGATGGATGAGGATGATCTATTGATTGACCTAGTTCACATTTCCATAGAGGATAGTAGGATGCCATGGCTTAAGTTCTACTTCCCTTTGGTGAAGTATGATGAGAAGTGCCAAATAGGGGCCACCCTTAGCAATGATTTAGTAAGGAATTTTAACTAGAGCGAGGAAAGGGTTAAAGATTTCTGGATTTATCGCTAAGAGATCAAACTCCCTGATACCCCTTGTTAGGATGTAGAGTCATATGACATATTTGATACTTTGTGGAACAATGAGCATGGAGATACCGACGCAATCGATGATGAAGATATTGACTCATATGAGGCTAGAATGTATACAAGGAAGGGAAAGGAGAGGGGAAAATAAGTACAGACGTCCCCAACATAGTAGAAAGAAAAGGCGACGAAGCAACCTAGCAAGGCTTCTTCAAATGTGCGGGTGAATATATCGCAGTCAGGAGCCTCACATACAAACACCTAGATTGCAAAAAGGTCCAGACAACCCAACAACAATGATTGGAGGCCATAGAGGTGGATGAATCACCACCCAATAAAAGGTAGCACACAAATACAACTCCTGGAGAGGGTTTGCAGGAGCCTACAACAAGCCAAGAGCCTGTGACGAGCATAGAGCCAACAACGAGCCAAGGATCGAAATAATCTGCACCACAGGTATCTCTCGATCCCTCTTTTCTCACTTTGCAATCCTTGGTTCCTCCTACTATATTCACGTTGCCCCTCACTTCAAGTGTCGAACATTCTTTTTCTACTTCTATCGCAATGGTCGCAGGACGTTTCTCCTAGTTCTACCAAGTAGGACCATTTTCCTTTACTCCTTCATGGACCTTTCCACCTTTCGCTGGAGCCCATTCCGCATCCACTATTGCTTCATGTTTTGCCTCCGTAGCCACCATTGATCCCCTTCTTGCTACTACTATGTCAGCCCCAACCCAGTCTGCCTAGTAGATGGAATCTTCCATGACTCCGCTACTACCATTGCACCTAATGAGTCCTCTCACTATTTCACAAACTGGGCCTTGGCAGATTCCCCCATTCTCCCCACTAATAGTCGATATTTCAAGGAAGAAATCAATCAAAATCACTACCCTCTTGTTCCCTTTTTCTCTTCCTCCTGGTGCACCCTTCACAGGCGAGCTTATTAAGTCGCTAGTAAAAATTTTGTCGGAGGGTGATAAAATGAAATAGGCACGAGCTATCAAAATCTAGAAGCAAAAGGCCAAGGATGCTAAAAGGTCGGTTGAGCCAAAGGTGCAGACACTTTTCAGTGAGGCTTAACAATAGCTGCATTTTGCAACCATGCATCCAACCATCATCAAACCATAGGGAGAGATGCAGCCTAAGGATTACAACATCTATGCTATGGGGCTCAATTTGAGCATAGCTCGATTGCAAGATAAGGTTGAGCTCATGGAGGAGACACAACGAGTGGTGACCACCGACTTCCACAAGTCTAGTCACCAGCTAAAGAAGAGGGAGGAAGAGCTCAAAACTATCAAGGAGATAATTGAAGTCCTACTGGCGAAGGACAAGGCGAAGGATGTAGTATTTGTGCACTTATCACAACAAGTGGAGGTAGAGCAGGCTAGACTCCGAGAGGGACTCGCAAAGTTCCAAGCCCAAGATTCTAATCTAGTCACCGAGCTATAGTAGAAAAACCAATAATTACAAGATCAGTTGGCTCGGGCGAATGAGGACATGCAATGAAGGAATGAGGAGTTTCAACATCAAAGTACTCAATTAGAGCAAAGGATGTAGCGGAAGGACACATACTTTGAGGGATGATAGGCTCAATTGGAGAAGGAAGTCTAGGAGATGAAGCTTTCCCTCGGAAGGGAATCAAGAAACAAAAGCCAGGCCGAAGAAAACTGGCCTGCCGAATTGAGAAAACTATAGGGACAACTTTCTTCTATGGACAAAAGGATTGCAGAACTGACGCAGGACGTCGAGTTGAGGGATGTTAAAATTAGATTTTTGAAGAACCTTCCCCAACCCCTTGTTGCCTATTCGGACCTCCTTCAAGTGGCCTAGTAGCTATATCTCTCATATTGGGTAAAGGTCAAGGCCTTTTGCTTGAATCTTCAGCCGATGCTTCAGTTCATGGTGGAAGCAAAAAATTTAGGTAGGGAAGTTCCTGGAACTATTGAGCGGTTCCCACAATTCATCACAAAGAAGGTTCCTGAGGTGAAAAAATTGTTGGATAAGCTATACATGGTTCCGGATGAGGACTTAGTAAGCGCGAGAATTGGGGACCGTAAGTCAGGTGCCAAAATAGAAAAGGAGTTCATCCACTACCACACAACCATCCTCCATGCTAATGAGTGCACTGCAACACTAGGCTGAATTATGAACATGTGAGCAAAGTTCTCCTAGCTAACTCAAATGGGATTACCCTCCCCATTTCTTTCAGATGAATCGGTGGCCACAATGAAGTAGATTGCGGTGAAGATTGAAGAGAAGCAACATGACACATCTACTTTTCAGAGCTTCAATTAGCCCCCTACTGTAGAGGATATTGAGGGCATCACTCATCAAATAGTGTGGTTGCTCTTCCAACTCGATTCTAGGGCCAGTATGTCCACGATGCTACCATACAAAGAAGTGATCGATCTGCATAGAGTGCAAGAGAATCTGCACGACATATTGATTCCATCCAAGGCTCACTAGTTGCCTCTGCGGACCGCTCTCTCTAAGCTTTGATTGAGTCACCCAATGGATAAGGCTCTGGTCTATAAACCAATTTTTTTGGGTTCCTCATTTTGTAGGTGAAACTCCCTTGGTAGTCACCAAAAGCTATGGATATAAATTTCCTCGAGCTCCCTCCAGGTGGTTTATATTTTTCTAAGTCTGGCCCACGCCTTATACATTTGAACATCATTGAGCCCCTTTTTGAAGAACTTCATCTGCTGCAGCCACATGTCCACCAAGCACTCCTCACAAGGATTTCTTCCTTCGCTCTTCTTCAGGTCCCCGCCATGCTTCCACGTGTCAACATCGTAGGCACTTAAAGACTACTTCCCTTCGCTTTTTGACCAGGCTTTGTTTGCATCCACATAGTATCTATCTATGTTCACTTTTTGGTGGACCCCATAGTCAACACTAACAATGAATACTTCTCCATGTGTCTTCCCTATGCAGGTTTTCATCGCAAGGAGGGAGGAATGAACCATAGACCCTGACTTATAGCCACGTGTCTCCTCTATGGGGATTCCATTGAAGGGAAGGAAGGAGCAAGCAACGAGCCTCACCATATTGCCATGTGTCCTAACTGCCTCCATAGGTAAGCGACACATGTCTGCACAAGGTTCTGCTGGGACCACCACCATCATTTGGAGGGGATGCATCTGGTTCGAAGGTGACCACATTCCATGGCTTGAATCTTTTATGTTGCAATGGACTAGGGAAATCATTACTCTTGATAGGGGAATCTTTCTGTTACTGGCTCACCAAGTGGTGGGATTGTTTTCTATATGTACAACTTCTTCCTTCCAAAAATGAGTTGGAAAGATACATAAAAAATTGAAAAAAACCAAGCCTTTTTGTACTGTTTTAGATTATTGTATGAGACTCACAGACTATGCCATTGTTCGACATTTCTATTTTCTTAAGCTATTTGACAAAACATTATATTGTGCCATTATTGTAATGAGTTGTTTATTTGCAGAACTTCTATGATTTCAATATAAGTTTGATGATTTAAACCATGTCTTTGACTCTTCTTTTCAGTAAATGTGTATGAGAATTATTTTATTTTATTGGATAAATTATTCAAGTTTTCATCTTTGGTTTCTGTTATTCTAGGACTTAGTAGATTGTTGAACGGGCCCTTAAATCACATTCCAAAGATAGATTTACCATGTCCATACCTACATCTTGGCACATCACCTTAATTAGGTCTTTATTTTTAATATCTTCTTCATTTTCCCATTCCAAAACCCCAATTACAAAAAATCCAACTTCTTTAAAAACCCAGAGGTCACTCAGTTTAGTGCAATTGGTTCCCCCATTAACTGATTTTCCCATAAGGCTATTACCTTGTCATTTTTTGGAATCAACAATATGAAATACAAAAAGATGTAATGAATGAAATACAAAAATGGGTAGGAGAAATGGGTTGGGTTGATGGAAGATGATGATGCATTATTTCAAGTTTTTTTGTCATGACACAAAATTTAAAAGGCTTAGGTTAGGTAGGTGAGGGATGAAATCATAGGGGGGTTAAATTGAATCCTTAGAGTATGGGATATCAAGATGATATGGATATGAGAAAAATAAGAAAGGGATGGGTTGAAATTATTCTAAAATATGGTGAGCAATCCTAAAATTTAATATAGCAAAGTAAATTATGCCCCAATGGTAGATATAACTAATGGCACTAGTGCATCCTTTGCATGGACTTGGACTCTTAGACAAAATATTTTCCTAAATATACCATGCCATTTACAACCTTAGTGGTTCTTTGAGGGAAGTATAATGTATACGAAAGGTCTTGACATACACAAGTCTTGATAATGACTTAGTAGGTCTATGCGAAGAGGAACCTTCAGTATACAGTAAAAACATTCACCTCCACCTAAGGTGGAAAGTAGCCTTGGTGGGTCATGTAAAGGAAAACTACAAACATAGCATGCAAAAATAAATGACAATGCCCCATTTTTCACCAATCAAAACACACCAAGATATGAGTAGATCTAGGTGGTTTCAAGTAGGTATCCCCATGGGTCAAAAAATAAAAATATGACAAATCAAAAATAACACATAGCCAACATACCTCTTGCCAAAGGTGGGATAAGTGATAGTAAATATTATGCCGGAATTGGGAAGGATTCGTCCCTATAGGCATAGATGAGGGGAATTGACATAGATGGTAGGAAAACAACAATGATGACTAATGGACATTCTACTTTTGTTGATCTAATCATGATTTCATGAAAGCATGTGTGTTTGTATGTTTAATGTTTTATTTTTTTTATCATTGAGAAAGTCTTGTTAAGATCAAATGATGGTATGGTAAGATACCCTTATTATGGGTGAAGTATCTTTATTACAGGTGGGGTTGGTGAAAATATTTTATTAAGGGATGTGAAAAACTAGGCCCATGATCAACCCAATCCAAGTCCACATTCGGGTATTTCTTCTTGATTTTGTTAGGGATGGAAGTATTGTATGATTGATGAATGAGAATTTTACACAAACTCAATAACCTTATTATGACAGTGGAGAAATTACGCAAGTTGTTTCATCAATCATGAAAAGGAGGGAAGGCATGGGATGCATACGGGTGGTTTAGTCATGTAAGTTTTCTTATCAATCATATGAAAAGATGGAAGGTGGAGATGGATGGGAATGGGGAGACACATGTAGGGCTATCTTAGAAAAATTTCTACAAGCTATATAAAGAAAGGGAGAGTGAGATCATGGAATGAAAAGATTCCTTATTACAAAGTAAAGGGAGTTTAGGTGCATGGTAGAAAAAGCTTCCCTATTATAAAATAGGGAAAAGTGAAGTGAAGTGAATCATTTCAAGACATATTAGGAATGTGAATGAATGTACAACAATAAAATTTGAAAATGGTGTATAAATGGCTACATATGATCATACATTTTTTCTTTTAGTAAAATGTATGATTGGGTGGGTGAATGGGAGGAATGAAGCGTAGTAGATGGTGGATATGAATCTACACATAACGCCTATTTTCCAGGTTTTCACCATGGTACTTGAACAAGATGCCACAAGAAATGGTTTTCACCATTGGATGAATTATTTCTCTTTACTATTTTTGTATTTTTAAATTTTTTATTTTGATTTTGATTTTTTTAATTTTTTTAATTTTTGTGATTTTTGATTTTTCAAGCATAAAATTTATAGAGGTGTATAATATTCATTGATTCTTCTAGTGGTTCACCTTCTAGAGTAGCCAGTTGATAAGCACCTGACCCATATTTCATTGTGATGACATAAGGACCTAACCAATTGGGTTCGAACTTGACTTTATTTTCACAATCCTATAGATTTTACTAGTTTTCTTTGAGTATTAGGTCACCAATCTCAAATTGTTTGGGCTTTATCTTTTTTTAATAACTACATCAAAGCAAATTTTGATAAACATGTAGGTGATTCAAAGAATTAAGGAATTTTTCATCCAATAACTCCAATTGTTGCAAATGATTGACTTTGTATTCTTCTTCATTAATGAGATGTTGCAATAAGATTCTCAAATATGGGAGTTCAACCTCAATTAGAAAAATGACCTTAGTGTCATAGACAAGGAATACGGGGTTACACCAATGGGAGTACGTATGTTGTACCATAAGCCCACAAGGTAGGATTGAGTTGTAAATTCTAATCACAACTAGTTTCATTGATCATCTTTTTGAGGATTTTCAAGATAGTTTTGTTGATAGCCTCATATTGGTTATTTCCTTGTGGATAAGCTCGAGAGAAAAATGATGTTGTATATGGAATTTTTGGCATAGTTCATTGAATTCCTAATTACTAAATGGTTTTTTTTGTCCATGAAAATGGAGGAGGGAATACCAAAGCAAAAGATAACGTGATGAAGGATAAATTTTATAATTTGTTTCCTTATAATATATGTTAACAAAATGGATTCTACCCACTTAGTAAAGTATTTGGTGACAATGATAATGCATTTGTGGCTATTGGAAGATGGATGGATTTCCCAACGATGTCTAACCCCCATCATGAGAAGGGCCATATAGTGATAATAGGTTGAAACTCCTGTGATGGTGCATGGATTAAGTTCTTGTGTTGTTGGCATGGGCGGTAGGTCTTTATAAACTGATGCACATCTTTTTCCATTGTTGGCCAATAATATCTAATTCGTAATATTTTTTAAACTAGAGTAGGACCACATGAATGGGCTCCATAGATGCCTTCATGGACCTCACACAAAGTAGTTTGAGCCTCTTTTGCATCTAAGAACTTTAGGAGGGTTCCTTAAAATTTTCTTCGATAAGGCATAATGCCCAACGATGTGAAGCAAGAGGACTTACATATCAATAATTGTGATTTTAAAGTGGAGAGGTTAGGTAGAAGGGTTTTGTCATGGAGGTAATTATAGATATCCTAATACAAATGTGAATTGGGACCAATAATGTCACATACTAGCTTTGGTTTAGGGACAACATAAGCAAGAATGAGTAGTTGTTCTATCAACAATTCATATTGTTGGCTATTGTGGGGAAATGCCCAATAGGGAGCCAATTCTTGCCATGGTGTTAGATGATTTATTAATCAAATGAAGCACTTGATAAAACTATATTTCCATGAAATATTTCTTAAAGCTTTCCACCATATATTTATAAGGAAGAAATTTGTCATCTTTTGTTTGTTATTCATCATTTACTTGCTTGATGACTAACTAAGAGTCTCCATAGACTTGTATTTTTTTTATTTTCTATTGGATAGCTATCCCGAGTCCTGTAACCAATACCTCATATTCAACAATATTATTTATGCAAGGGAAGGAAATGTGACAAGACTTAGGAATGTAATCACCTTGAGGGGTGACAAACAATATTCTCACCTTGAGCCATGTTGAGTAAAAGATCTATCAAAGTGTAGGTTCCACCATGTACTTTCATCAAGAGAGAAAATGCCTTCATTTAGGAATTTTGTCAAAAGTGGGTGATTTTCCATTAAAGGGGCTTCTACAAGTTGATAAAGAACCACTTGTCCTTTTATATCCTTTCTATCCACATATTTAATATCAAACTCGCCAAGGATCATAACCCATTTTTCCATGCAACTTATAAAATTAGATGTGGAGAGAAAATATTGGAGCAGATCAACTTTGGAAATGAGTTGTGTCTTGTGGTTGAAAATGAAATGTCATAAATTTTTGGCACAAAAGACAACTTCAAGGAATTCCCTTTTGATTGGAGTGTAATTTAGTTCACAACCCACTAAAGTGAGAGATATGTAATAAATTTCTCTCTCTTTTCCTTTGTCATCATGTTGTGCTAACAATGCCCCCAGTGCCACT
The DNA here is from genome assembly GCA_007258455.2 of Sequoia sempervirens. Taxonomy (NCBI): domain Eukaryota; kingdom Viridiplantae; phylum Streptophyta; class Pinopsida; order Cupressales; family Cupressaceae; genus Sequoia; species Sequoia sempervirens. The sequence goes on from VDFB02179234.1 coordinate 110,027,064, forward strand.
ATGGTAGGTGATATGTAAAGTAGGATAGGTTTATCTGGATTTGGTGGCATGAGAATTGATAATGAGGCAAGATAGTCTTTAAGCTATTGAAAAGCTTGTTGACAATTGTTGTCCCACTTAAAGTTGACATTCTTAAATAGGAAATGCAAAAATGGTTGGCACTTTTCTATGAGTTGGGCTATGAATCATCTAATGGCTTGCGGCTCCCCTTGAAGGATACACAATTACTTAATATTCTTAGGTGGAGGTATGTCTATAGTATTGCTTTAACTTTAGCTAGATTGACTTCTATACCTCTATGAGATACGATGAACTCAAAGAGTTTTCCAAATGTGACACCAAATACACATGTATTTGGAATCAAACATAATTGGTACTTTTTCAAACGATCAAAGATTTTATCTAGTAATTTTACAATAGGTCCAGCCTCCTACAAGCTCCATGCGAATGAAGTACCTACACACAGCAATGAAAAAAATGTTGGGGTTGTGTTTTAGATTTTTTCCTTAATCAAACCCCTGATTTGGTGTTTCCACCTCCACAGACAACCAATAGACCACAATAGAGAGAAAATGACAAAGGAAATAGACACAATTTATAGAAAGCAAAGACAATCTATATGCTATCTATAATACTAATAATGTAATGAAATTAACAACAATAAAAAATGTACCCTCCCTTTGGCAAGCTTGAGAAGTTGAAAGGAAGGATGGTAGCTTCGAAGGTGCAAGATGGGCATGCGAGAACATAGTGCCATCTTGAAAACTGCAAGAAAGTGATGTAGAAAGAAGCAAGCATGGAGAGAGTAAAAAATGGAGTTACAAGAATGAAGTGAGAATGTGATAGATTGAGAGAGAAAGTGAATAGGATGAAAAAAATGAGTTCAAAATGAGAATATGGAGGAAAAAGGAACCTTTTCAGGAAAGTCTATGTTTGCAAAAGGTTTTACAACTCATGGATGCCACGAAACATAATGCCTCAACATCCACTAACCCAAGAATCTATCAAGGATACCCACACAATGTGCAGACATCTACATGGCACAAAAGTGTCCTAGGGAAAATTCCCTCCATCGATGGAAAATGCTAAAGAACATATAAGACAAAATGTTTAAGGTGGTGGATTTTTGCATTATCAATGTTATAAGGCTAACATAAGGGTATATTGTGAGAAATTGCACCAGGGTGCAATTTTACACCTCAAAAGCAATAGGTTTGCACTAGGGTGCAATTTTACACCTCAATAGCAATAGGTCAAAAAGAATTTAAGGAGTTGGTACCCTCTTCTTTAGGAATTAAAGCAAGATAGGTGGAATTTATGGCCTTGAGAATCTTCTTGTTAGTCTAACATTCATGACCAACTTCCAACAAATCTAATTTCAGGTTATACCAAAACTCCTAAAAAAAATCTATAGGAAAACCGTCAAGTCTAGGGGCCTTGCCTTGCTTCATTTGAAACACAATATTTTCAAAATCCTCCAAAGAGATAGGCACTAAAAGGGATTCATTCATATCGTTTGAGACCACATAAGGAATACAATTTAAGATAAGATTATCCTCAGCTAGAGCATGTGGACCATTCTTTGCAAAAAGAGAAGAGTAAAACCATATCACCTCCTCAGTAATAACTTGAAATTAATTTAACTATTCCCCTTGGGCTAATATAAGAGGGGCAATAATATTACCACTTATATGCTCCTTTATTCTATTATGAAAAAAGGTGGTATTTTTGTCCCCTTCTTGAATCCAATCAATACGAGATTTTTGTTTCCAAAAAATCTCCTCATGTGGCTCCCATTCAATAAGTTCCTTGGAGCATCTAGTTTCTTCTTGAAGCAAATCCATTTTCATTCCCTTTTCTTTAATTTTGAACATGATACTATTAAGATGGTCCTGCACCTTTTTCTTGATAAGGAAGAGGTTACCAAAAGTAGTTCTATTCCATTTCTTGAGCTCGTGTTTTACAAATTGGAGTCTCTTGAAAAAGGAGAACATTATAGTGACAAAGACATACTTCTCTTTTGACCACTACTACTCCACTAACTGGTGTAAGTTAGGAACCCAGAGCCGCATAAGCTAGAATTTAAAAGGATTTTTTTTAGAAAAAGAGAACAAAGAGGAAGAGAACTTGATCGGGAAATGATTTGAACCTTTCCACCCCAAGATTTTAGAGGAAGAAGTCCAGCTATTACCAATCCAAAAATTAAAAAAAGAAACCTATCAAGTCTCTCAGAAATAGACCCCTCCCCACACCTTCTATTATTCCAAGTGAAAGTTCCATTATTTCGTTTCACATCCACCAACTTAAGAAATAAGATATTGTAACACATCAAGGAATAAGAGGCCCCTAGACAACTAACTCCCCTAGATTTTCCCCCAAACTACAAATAGAATTAAATTTTCTTGCTAAAATCCAAGGACAGGAAGGAGAAAGAGAGTGAATAGATCTAATATGAGACCAGAGTAGAGTCTTACTTGAAAAATCATTAGGCGCATAAACATTGGTGAGAAAGATAATCACCCCCGAATTGAAGCAAGACTCCAACAAAGAAAGTGAGTTCCTACTATCCATCCACTAGAGAGGTGTGATCCTACAAGGTAACTAGAGATAAGAAACACCTCTAGCCAATCCTTGGGAACCCACACATTGGCATAAAATCCTCATATAAATTTTGGAGAAAGTACTCATCATATCTTCTATTGGAAGTTTAGTTTCCCAAAGGAAGAAATTATCAAGTTTGTGATCATGAATCAAATCACAAGTAGCCTTTTATCTAGGAACACTACTCAAAACCCTAACATTCCAGAAGATCACAATCATTTATGATAAGAGGTAAAGTGAGTGTCTAGTATCTTAATAACACAAAATTCCAATAAAAACTCTCCAATTATCTTCATGTTTTTATGTCCTTTTTCCTCCCCACCTTATCCATTTTATCAACAACCCCTTTCTGTAAACTCTTCTCATAGATTCCAAGGAGGGGTGAGGCTTTCCTCTTACCATCATCCTTAATTCTAAAACCAGACACTAGATCAATCATCACTTTAGTATCTATGTGCTCTCGAGGAAGGTCACCCAAGGGATTAGAAACCAACTCTACCTCTGGATCCCCCACAATCTATTGATCATTATCCTTGGGATCAACAAGGAGTGAAGAAGGGACCACTCTTTATTTTTAAGTCTCAAGTGTGTCCATCCTTGGAATAATAACTTGAGGGATATGACTAGCTAAGTCTATGCTTTTGAAACTGAGTCCCAAAAGTATGATCATGCTCCATTGTGTCCAACTCCAAAAGTTTTAAGAGAATAAAACATGTTACAATATCAGGCTCCACATGGATTAAAACATTTTCCTTTGATCAAGATTTCATTGGTATAAACTAATTTGAATTAGGCTCCACATTCTAAATCAAGGCTTTTCCCTTTGCTTTAGAGTTGGTTGCATGCATCCCAAATGGAGGTTGTTGTATTTTAGCTCCCAACTTAGGATAATTCCTTTGCAAGTTTCCATAGTCATGACAAGAACAACAAAAAAAATGGAAGGGTTTCATAATCTACCTATTGGATCCAATACATGCTCCCTAGTCTGATTCAAGAGACTTTGGTAAGGGATTATTTAGATTTATTTCCACACAAAAATGAGAAAAATAGGTTACCCTACAACCAAGGGTTTTTGGGATGAACCTAGGAGATTCCCCAATATAATAGCAATGGAATGCAATATTTCCTTACACTAGAACTCCATTGGTAGCCAAAGTAGTTGAATCCATACATGAATATTTGACATAAGATATTTTGCAAGATCAAACCCTAGATTCCATGGTTTAAAAAAATCCCTACTTGATTATGAAAATATGTGCCACCTTCGAAGACCAAATTCCAATTTGCTAACAGAGAAAGAACCACCAAGAAAAATCTATTTTCTCCCAAGATGATTTCCATATTCCCTTTTGGATTCTAGTTATTATGGTCTCAGGCCTCCAAAAAAGGTAGAGAGATGTGGACTACCATGAATTTAAAAATTAGTGTGTGACCTAATAAATACATAACATCACCAGCCTTGATATCTGGATCAGTCACCACCATTGGGTGATCTTTACTTCTTTCCAAACACTCATTGGGTTTTGAATGCACTCCCTAAAATTGGTTATTCTTGGATTCCTCTACTACATGCAAGAGGAAATTAATTGCATCCACATGCCCAAATGATGAAGAATACCCATTGACAATAGCATTCTTAAATGAAATCATATGAGGGTCCCCCAGACCCCCAGTAGATGTCATGCAACCTTTGACAATTTGGATCCCCACAAAAGCACTAAGAAATTGTTAAAAAAATCACAAAGCAAATTACAAAACCCCAAAGGTATCCTTGTGTAGCTTTCTCACTGCAACACCCACCTCCTCAACAACCCCCACCCCACTACTTGTTGCCACTATGTAGAATGAGGCGACACAACCTCAACACACCAGTGCCTAAGCATGCAGGCCTACACCCAAGCCAACACCAGGAACATCCCCATAGCCATATCATCCCTCAACACTCTAGGTTTTCTTGATTCCATTATTTTTCTATTCTTTTCCATATTATCACTTACGATAAGATTGATTTTCTTTTATAGTTTACGTGAAATTATATTTATTATTGTAATTACTTAGTTGGTAATTAATGCTTATGAATTGTATTTGATTGTATATTTATCCTCTTTTATGTTTTTCTCTTTTGCAGAAGAAATGCTACAAATTTTCTTGGTTCAAATAAAAGGTAGTCAATTTTATTAAACAAAAAAGGTGACAATATTGATTGAATCTAGAACTACTCACAATATTATCAATAATAAATTGCTAAAAATATTGAATTACTCGGTTTATCCAACTCTACAATTTTACGTCATGATTATAGATGGATGTATAGTCAGCTATTCAATAAAATTTAATAGTATTAAACTCACCATGGGAGAATACATGCTAGATTGTCTAATGTTTCCATTCTCATGGACACAGAAAACATTGAGATGCAATTTTAGATTTTTATGTACTTTCACTCAAATGGTAGGACATTTACACTAAAAGGGTTGTGGAAAAAGTATACAAAAATGCTAATATCTTGCCAAATACAAAAAATATTAACAAGGGAGCAAGGAAGGGTGTTTTCTAATTATTTTAATTATATTTCAACAATAAAAGATTCCATCACTAAATCCATAAATATTTATTGATAAGAATTCAATAATTGTGGGGGATACACAAAAAGGATCTCATCCCAAAAGAGATCATCATAAAGTCATTCAATTAATACCGAGGAACCTTCCATAATCCATCACCTCTTAGCTAAAGGTGCACCAAAATGCTAGAGTAATGGAAGTACATATTATACACCAACAAGAATCACTTTAGTCTTGAGGGGACCAAGGAAATGTCACAAATCATAATGAAGTGGCAAGTTAATTAACCTACATTGAGCTAGCAAAGCTTGATGGTGACAGAACAATCATCTTCAAAACTAAATGAATCCATCAAACAAGCACTAAGAGGGTACAAATAAACAAAATCATATAGTATATAATCAAGTGGAAGAATTTTCCCAATTACAATGTGATATGTGAAGATGAAGTATTTGGAAGAGATGGGGACCAACCACGTCCAAGGCCCCAGGTCACGAAGAGCCAAGAGCGGAAGGCTTCCCTAACTTACCTCAGCTTAAAGGGGCGTTTAGAGATGAAGGATGAGAATGATGAGGACTATGAGGTCCTTCGATCACTCTGCAGACCTGAAACTCGAAATGGGGCTAGGTAAGCCAGTTTTCAGGTTCAACACTGTACCTCATGAAACTCTCTACCTGAGGATGAAAGTTCGGTTTTGAGATGATAGCATGACGCATTGGCATCTCTCAGGTGCGCTGGCATTTGTATGACCAGAGGACCAAAAGTACAATGAGAACTACCAGAAAATGAGCTGACAGCCTAGCCAATCACTTCCAAAGAGCCAAAACAAAGCTATGAAGTAGGCAAGATATGAATGAATATGATAAAGTAAATATACAAGAGTTAGGGTGGCAAGAATGATCTCCAAAGGTAATCATTTGCCAACTAGCTCCAAATGCACATCCACCTACACACAAGAAAGAGGGAAATTTGTTGAGGTTGTATAGGGGCCTACCTTGATTAGACCCTTGTTTTGGTGTTTCCACCTCCACGGACAACCAAGTTTGCAATAATGGAGAAATATATGATAAAGAAAGGAAATTAAGTAAATAAAACAAAAACACTATAAAATAGTAAGGTGCTACCCAACCAAATTGTAGAGGAGGGGAGTAAAAATATTACCACCTCCTCCAAGAGCTCACTAGCTAATGGAGGAGAAAATGAGAGGACTCAAGCCCCTGCTACAATGGTGTTGTTCCACACTTGCTCTACGGAGTTGACGGGGTGTTGTTGTTGTTGCTATGGAGTGCCAAAGTGTTGCTTGAAAGCTTAGAAGGAAAGAAGTGAATGCTAGAATGCTTGGAGAGTGATCAAGTAGAGTGCTTAGAGGATGTGTAGAAGATGAAATGCATGAAGAATGAGTGAATTTGAAGGAGAGAATGAGTAAAATGGCCATATTTGGGTTGGTTAGTCGAAGAGGGCATTACAAATCAACCTCCAATGGGAAGTGTAACACCTCTGTAGGCTCTAAACACAGGAATCTACAAGGGATGTAAGTGCATCGTATGGACATCTATGTGTCATGAGGGTGTCCTTGATAGTTATTCCTCTATCGACACACAAAATGGATGCCAAGTGGAACAAAGGCAATGGGATTGTGTGAAATTTAGCCTTTAAATTTGGTTTTCTAAAGTGAGGAAGGGTAAAAGGGGAATTTGCATAAGGGGTGAAAATTTTCTCCTATACATTTTCCCCCCACTTTAGCGAGCATGAATACTGATGAGTGCTTTAGTAAAGTAGATTGAAGAAGTATTAAGGTTAGAAATGTATACTTGAAGCATCAAGGAAGCAGACCGCGATCTAGCAAACTCGAGAGTATAGGAAAAGCAAAGGACTTCATAGCCCCTCAAAACTATGAAGCTAAAGATTGAAAGTGTCTTACAGGCTTGTAGACTTGTAAGGAAGCAACCCCCAAGATCTCTCACATGAAGGAAGCTTTGAGAAGTAAGCGCCTCACAGGCCTGCAGACCTGCAAGGAAGGTATCCTCCAAGATCTCTCACATGAAGGAAACCCAGAAAAGTGCCTTACAAACCCACAGACTTGCAAGGAGGTGTCCCCCAAGATTTCTCACATGTAAGAAGCTGAGAAATCACCTTAAAAACTCGTAGACCTACAAGGAAGGTGTCCTCCAAGATCTCTCACATGAAGGAAACCCAAAGAAAAGTGCCCTACAGACTCACAAACCTGCAGGGGAGCAACCCCCAAGATCTCTCGCAGGGAGGAAGCTCAGAAGAAGTGCCTTATAGGCCCGTAGACCTACAAGGAGGTATCCCCCAAGATCTCTCACATGGAGGAAACCAAAGGAAGGTAGACTCCACATAGTCAAAAAGAAACTTCACAAGTGCACCTGTAAAGTGACATGTTTACTCGCAGATAGAACATGTCAAAAAGCAACCACACAGGCAAGCAGGTGGACAATCACGTAGACTGTCAACAAGTTGGAAGACTTTAAAAGGGGTCCCTTTGGAACCTAGCATGAAGGAGGGGTCCACTCAATGGATGCATTGTTCGAAATTACAAAAGAGATGTTTCTTTCTCAAATCGATTCATCATCAATGAATCCTTTTGAAAGATGTTCACTTCATCAAGGAATTTGAAAGGAATAATATGCCCCCATGCAAGGGGAAGATCAAAGTTGTTCCCAATTTGGAGGAAGGTTCTCAAGTTATTTATTTATGAACCTATGATGAAGGAAACACATTCCATTAGGGTTTCAAGTTGAGAATGCGATTCTTAAAAAGAATTTTGTGAGGATTCTCAAGAAAAGATTCATTGGTAACGAATGCATTTTTTGAAAATCAAAATGTTGAAGAAGTGGCGTTGTCACACATAAGAGGGACAAATCAAGCAAAGAAGAGAGAAGGATAAAGGAAAAGGAAAAGGAAAAGATAAAAGAAAACACGAACAAAGGGCGCATAGGTATCCTAATATTTTGGGGTCAGAACTGCTCATAAATATGCATTAGTAATAGTATATAAAATGAACTGTCATCAACCCCCTACTATATCAGACCATGTCAAGAATGCACGAGAAGACAAAGTAAAAATAAAAAATTGGGTCAACATGGAAAGGAAGACTAAATGCCACCAACACTTTGCATCATCCCCAATTTATCGAAAATCAAGTCACAAACATAGAGGAATGGTGATACAAATAGAAGAAGGTTTACGACACAAAAAACACACCTATATCCAAGCACCAACAGGGGTGACAAGGGTCATCTAGGCACACATAGCATGATCATAGGGGAACACATCACAACACACACACATATAACCTAAAGATAAAGAAGAGGCCTACCCCTAATACCGATCAACCAAGAGGTCATCTACTTCCCACTCTAGATCATTGTAGGGGGAAGGAGGATGAGCCTGCAATGGTGGAATGTTAAGAGGAGGAGTGTTTGACCCTCTTGCAACAAGGGCTAAGGAAGAGGGGCCCAAAAGTTCCTCTCCATAGAGATCTTATGGAGCTAAGGTGAATGACTTCACAAAGATCACCGTCAAGGCCTAAACCTTGTCCAAAGAGTTAAACATACACTTTACATGAATGCCATGTTTTACCTCAATGGATAGAGAAGGTTGCACCCAAGATTTACTGCTAGGCTCACCAAGTGATTCAGGAGCGGTGATGAACTCAAGGGAAGTTGAGACTAGTTTTGTCACTAGGACAGAACAAGTTAACGCAGGACCACCTTTTGGAGAAGGTGGGCTCCTCTTACGTCCTTCATTGCTGGAAGGACCACTCTCCACCTTTCGCTTCATCAGAGGAGGTGAATTCCCCACATATGAGGCAAGAAGTGTAGAGGAAGAGGAGGTAGAGAAAACTGCAGTAGACACCACAAAAGTGTTTGTCACATCTACAGGTTTTGAGAAAGGTGGGACATCTGAGAGGTGCATCAAAAGAGGCATCTCCACCGAAGGAGTGATAAACACATGCACCTTTTTAGAGTCAAGCGCATTTGCATTCACAGTGGGAGCTGGAAGAGATACAGAGCTAGTTTGAATGGAATCAAAGGGGAGGAAAGGGGAGGACATGACAAGAGGCTCTAATACAGGGGCGGTCATCTCCTCTTCCTTCCTCTATATGGTGGCTTGCTTGGCCAAGAGAGCCTTTCACCGACACTTGCGCTTGTGTACAAGGTAGTTTCTATGACTCTTTGAACTAGAGGCTGGAGGCTACAAAGGAATAGAAGGCTCCTGCTCAACCATGGGAGTGTCCACTACAACTATTTTTGATGAAGGAATAGAGTCCTAAATGGGAGTAAGAGGAGCAGGTTGAGAAGCAGCGAGGGGAGTTGACTTGAGTGCCTTGGTAGCGGGACTCTTCCCGTTCACTATTTTTGGAGCAGGAGTGGTAGGAGGCCGCAGAGGTCGAGAAAAAGAGGACTCTCCATGGGGACCTTTCTTCCTATTATACCGAACGAGCCTAGGCTCTGTGGGAAAAATAAGAAGCTCAAATGTAGGACGCTTGGGCTTTTACCAAGCAGGCACCATAGGATTCTCTCGCAAATGTGGAACATAATTTGATGGTGCCTCAGTGGGGCGAGAGGAAGCATCAAGATGAATAGCGGAAGAGGAAGGAGGATCTTGAGACCACTTCTCTTCTTCCCTTCTATGTGCCTTGGCAACATCATTGTCAGCTTTTAGGCAAGCCCTATGTGAAACAACATAAGGCAATAGAGGGTATCTCACTTTTGGCCTTAGGTGCCCTTTCTTATAATTTTGATACATTTGGTGCAAGAGGTTTGTCCTAGGCGGGAGAGGACCAACGAGCGCAAGCCTAGAGTAATCCAAGGAGTAACTACCATTAGCAACTGGAATTTTATAACTGGTGTCATGAATCACATGCATGGAACCCCCATGGATAAAATTTAAACATTTATGCATGACCGAGGGTACGAAATTCATAGCCACTAACCAAGGGACACCCAGTTTCACTCCAAAGAGTTCAGACCCAGGGATTATGTTGAACATAAGCTTCACGAATCTAGGTCCAACCAAAACCGACAGGACAATACTACCCAAAGGGGGCACGAAAAGTCTTTCATGCATGTAGATGGTGCTCATAGGTGCATTGTACCAATCTTTATGCAAAAATTTGATTAACATGATCTCCTTAGTTATGATGTTTACTTCAGACGTCAGATCAATGAGAACCCCTGCCACGGTGTTTTTGTTGATTTGCTTAGGGATGTAGAGAGGAGATGGTTCCCTATTAAAACCCATCGGTAGGTCCTATGAAATGAAGGTTATACTAGCACCAGTGCTCACAGGATGTGCAAAGGGGATAGGTTGATGCAGGAAAGAGGCCATTGCACGCACTATACGATACTTTCACAAAGCCCCTAAAGATTAAAGGATAAGACGATGACCCAATTAAGGTTTCGTTATGCCACACCTTCAGAACCTTCCAACTACACCTACTAGGGGTCATAGGTTGCATTGTAAGGTAACAACCTCACAACACTCACACCTACAACAGTCCAAGGATATAAGGAAAGGGACTTTCAATATCATAGAACAAAACCAAAATGGTTCGCATCGGGTTCACCAAAAATGTAAGAGAGGGGGACCAACCACATCCAAGGCCCCAAGTCACGGAGAGTCAAGAGCGGAAGGCTACCCTAACTTACCTCAGCTTAAAGGGGTGTTTAGAGATGAAAGACAAGAATGAAAAGGACTATGAGGTCTTTCGATCACTCTATAGACCCAAAACTCAAAATGGGGCTAGGTGAGCCAATTTTTGGATTCAACACTGTACCTCAGGAAGCTCTCTACTTGAGGATGAAAGTGTGGTTCTGAGATGACAATGCGGCACACTGGCGTCTCTTAGGTGCACTAGTGTCTGTATGACCAGAGGACCAAAAGTACAATGAGAACTACCATAAAATGAGTTGACAACCTAGCCAATCACTTCCAAAGAACCAAAACAAAGCTATGAAGTAGGCAAGATATGAACAAATATTATAAAGTAAATATACAAGAGTTAGGGTGGCAAGAATGATCTCACAAAGGTATGCATTCACCAGCTAGCTCCAAATGCACATTCATCTGCACACAAGAAAGAGGGAAATTTTTTGGGGCTGTATAGGGGCCTATCTCAGTCAGACCCTTGTTTTGGTGTTAACACCTCCATGGATAGCCAAGTTTGCAGCAATGGAGAAATATATGATAAAGAAAGGAAATGAAGTAAAGAACACAAAAATAGTACAAAATAGTAAGGTGCTACCCAACTAAATCATAGAGGAGAGGAGTAGAAAGCTTGCCACCACCTCCAAGAGCTCACTAGCTAATGGAGAAGAAAATGAGAGGACTCAAGCCCCTGCTACAATGGTGTTGTTCCACACTTGCTCTACGAAGTTGATGGGGTGTTGTTGTTGTTTCTATGGAGTGCCAAAGTGCTACTTGAAAGCTTAGAAGGCAAGAAGTGAATGCTAGAATGCTTGGAGATTGATCAAGTAGAGTGCTTAGAGGATGTGTAGAAGATGAAATGCATGAAGAATGAGTGAATTTGAAGGAAATAATGAGGAAAATGGTCGTATTTGGGTCGATTAGTCAAAGAGGGTGTTGCAAATTGACCTCCAATGGGAAGTGTAATGCCTCCATAGGCTCCAGATGCAGGAATCTTCTAGAGACCTAAGCGCACCGCACGGATGTTTGCACATCGCGCGGGCGTCCCTGATAGTTATTCCACTGCCAACACATAAAACGGATGCCAAGTGGAACAAAGGCAACAGACTTGTGTGGAATTTAGCCTTCAAATTTGGTTTTCTAAAGTGAGGAAGGGTAAAAGGGGAATTTGCATAAGGTGTGCAAATTCGCTCTTATATAGTATACTTATAGAAACATCAAATAATTTTCAACATTAAGGGAAATATTATTTTTAATGGGAATGACATGATATTCCCTTAACCTATAGCATACATTGGGGTATGTGTAGTTGACTAGTGGCTAGCATAACCCTTACTAAGTTATGTCATCATTTATATAGTCTTATAAAGGCAGTTAGGTTGGCCTAGGTAGCATCCATGGTATAAGTATGATATATATAGGAGGTAATGGTTACTTTATTATAATCATATTGTGAATTTTGTTCTTATTGGAGGATTTTAGAGGATTTCCACTTTAGAGAAACTTATTATTATCAATTAGTTGCAAGTTATTTTCTATTATATTCTTCTCTTGTGCAAGTAATTTCATTACATATTTTATTTGTCATTTTCCTTTTAGCTTGTCTTTTTTTCTTATTAAATTTTCATGCATACTTTGTCTTATATAATATTATAGCTTTCTTTATGTCCTTATATCCCACTCAAGGGGGATCTACCATTTTAAAAATGTCTATTTCATATTTCCTTTAACCCACTTGTGGAGGTGTGCTTTGATCCTTTTCATTTTTTCTTGTACTTTCATGATTCACATTTTTCCTTGTCATTCTTTTCTTCTTCATTTATTTTTATCCATTTCCCTTTTTTTTTTATCACTACTTATAGCCCTCATGGTTACTAATTGCTCCATGACTATAATGTACATGCATCCATTTCTTCATAGAGAACTTATCTTATGATCTTGTCTTATGTTCCTTCATGGATTTATCTTGCTTGTTAGAGAACACATGATATTATCTTGTTTTCATTGGTCTATCTTAATTATTACATAAATTATTTTATGATCATGTCTTATTCTCCTTCATTGATTTATCTTTCATCTTAGAGCACTTATTTTTATAATGTTATCTTGTGTTCCTACCTTGATTTATATTTCTTATTAAATCACTTTTTATTAATCCTATATAATTATTTGCAATGATCATACATTATCATTTCACATATTGTGCCTTGATCCTATCCCACCTTATTTTTCCTATATTTCTAAACCATTATTATATTAATACAAGATTCAAGGGTATCATGCATTCCCTCATGTCACATTAGAGATAAATTATCATCTCATTTTCATATTTGTTAGTGTTTAAATTTTCTTGTTGTCAAATAACAAAAGAAAAATCATAGTGTGCACAACAGAACCATTCTACTCACTATAAAAAGAAGCTCATTGAGAACTAACTAAACCTAAAACTAACAAAATTTCAAATACACACATTGTAAAAGTTTCATGGGGAGTTTACATGTAAACATATGAAGGATAATGAATATTATGTTACATAATTAGTTATTTGTTTGTAGACAATTGTAATGTAGTTGTAAATTTCAGTTATGATATCAAATCTATATATACATAATGTAATGCAAAAGAAGACAATTGAATATTTTCAATATTTATATATATCTTTTGTTGTGTTTTCAGTTTTATTGTTGTTTTTATATTCCATCATTTGGTATTAGAGCATTGGTAGAATGTGTGGGAATTTTTTAATGGAAGACAAATTATTTTCATGCTTATGAAGCAAATGGAAGATGGGTAAAGTTATAAGTCTATTTTTTGATATCCTTCTTGACACACTACAATATTGTTATGATTAAGCATATTACTTGTATTCAAAATGAGTATTGGTTAATTTTTGTTGTTTATGGAGCCACATCCATCACTCTAACATTAAAACCAAGCAAAAATTCAACATCAATTATCTTGTCCCTTTGATGAATGTAAAATGAAGATATTGTTGGTCATGTAAAAGAAATAAAACAAAGGAAATTTTAGCACTGGATATGTTGATTGTTAAAGACATCTATTTTTTTGTTTTTGTTGTGCATGGTCAATGGTGTGGGAAATAACTACAAGCAAGCAAGTGAAAGGTGATAAGATAAAATTGTTGTTGTGAAAGTTTGATGAATAATAATTAAAAATGCATTGGCATCCAAGTTGTGGTATAATAAAGAAAGGTTTGTTAAGTTGCATAGAGGTTGTAGACATTAAAGGATTAATTTGTATAATTTGTACTTATCTATATACCTATCAATAATTGTGTAGAACTTGCATTTACTCAAGGCGAAAGGATGAATAATTGAAGGCAGTGTAGAATGTTGAAGGAATTGTATAATGGCACTTGTGCATGTATAAGGAAAAATATTCAAGAGTTGTCACATGCAAAAGGCATTTTAGAGATGGCATTTCATTGTGAAGAATGTTTTTTACTATTTCCAACATGATGAATTGATAGAAAGAGGTTGCATACTAATGAAAGAGGTCTACAAAATCAACCTTAAAGCCTATCAAAAGTATTGTTTTAATTTGGGTCAAACATTAGACTAAAATTTATTCTTTGTTCTATGAAATCAAACTTGAGAGGATAAGATTTTATTTCAAGAAAATGAAATAAGGAGTTCATTCCACTATTTTTGTGTGAGGTTTGTTGTTTTTGAAATTCTTTTATTGTATACATTGGAGTAATAAGGAAAATAAGGGTGTATTGTATGCAAAATGGGAAAATTTGGTAAAAGAAAAAAGAAGGAAAAATATGTTTTAGAAGAGGAACAATTTGAAGTTAAAACATCATTCTAAATTGATATGAGATTTAAAGGAAGTTCACAAGAAAATAAATGACTATTTGTGTGCAAAACATAAACTTGAAAACAAATTGGGCAATGTTAAAACAATAAATGTTGAAATAGAAGATAGGTTGGAGTTGTTTGAAAAAATTAAAAAAAAGAATGATAATTTGGAAGAAAAGTTGAAAACGTTAGAAGAGAAAAATAAATAATAGAATGATGAAATATCTAGGTTGAAAGAACAAAATAGTCAATTGGATTTAGTTTCTTGCATTATGTCAAAAGGAAAATAAATGTTTGAAATCAAAGCCAGTAATTTTTGTTGTTTCATATAGATTATTTTTCTTGTCCCTTTGATTAATCAGTTGGTTTGTGTAATATCATTGAAGTTGTTTATGATGAAGAGTGTAAATATGAAGATGATAATATGTTTGAATTTGCAAATCTTGTTAGTTGTAATGAGAATAATATTGGTTTCAAAATAATAAAAAGAATAGGATATAAAGGTCAAGGATTGGGAAAACATGGACAAGGAATCAAAGAGCCAATTGAGCCAATTATGAGGCCAAAGTATGAAGGTCTTGATTATGTCACAGGTACAAGGAATGATGTTACAAATTTTATAGGTTCAAATGAATTTATTCAAGGAATGCAATGTGTGTAGTGTTATCATTGTAATGGAGAGGACATACAAATGAAAGGTTTTGGGATATGCATCCTTGTAGTATATTTGGTTTAACAAATCATTCTAAAAAGGTGTGTTGGCATAGAGAGTGGAAAAATGCATATATGACAGGCTACATGCCAATGAATTATGGATGGAGTCATGGATTGAATTGGAAAAATATTATATGTATGTTCACAAAATTGTACAAGTATCAATATTCATTTATCCAAGATGATATTAATCAAGAAATGTTTGGCGGTTTGAGAAGAGTGGCATATATTGTCTTGTAATACATCAAGATAAATGTATATTTGTGGTTGGATTGTGAGACAATTCCCAAGATTGAGATTGTAGGACATTACTGATAGGGGAGAGTTGACTATGTATGGTCATCATTTGGAGTGAGTTCCATAAGAGTGACTCATGATGTCAGCTATAGTTTTATCATCTTTTCTTGCAAAGTGACTACATCAATGATTAGAGAATGTAGATTCACCATTTTAGGGAGATGGTTAGGGAGAGGCCCTTGTTGGAGTATGGATAGACATTGAGAGAGGGGGTGAATC
Organism: Sequoia sempervirens; assembly: GCA_007258455.2. NCBI lineage: Eukaryota > Viridiplantae > Streptophyta > Pinopsida > Cupressales > Cupressaceae > Sequoia > Sequoia sempervirens. The sequence continues at coordinate 110,042,953 of VDFB02179234.1, forward strand.
AGTGTCTGATAGACAGACCTAAAATTTTAAACCTTTTAAATTTTGACAAAGACTTTTTGGTTCAGATATCCTTTATATTGACAACAGAACAAAGTAATCACTTTGAGAGCATTCATGAAAAGAGGTAAGCAAAGATATGATAACATTAACTCAGTTCATTTAGACAACTTGTGTGAGATATCTTGCATTTACAAAAGATGTGAAAGACATTGTTCAACAACCAAAGCATGATGACAAAACAAGTGCAACTCATAAAACTATATACATGAAGACCAACATCTTTGAATCACTTTAAGACCACCAAATTTCAATGCAGCTTTATGTGACACTGCAACAACTGTGCAACTGAATGAAATATGATAATCATTGAAACAATAAAGAGCTTTATTACATTATGACAGATTGAAACATAAGAATCTTGAACTATGAATCAATGAATGACATGTAATGTGATAGACTAAATGATTTTCATCACAACATGCAAAGCATGTTTGGTTAAACATAACTTTTAAACCAGTTTGCAACATATGATTGTGAAAGTACTTGTAATAGAAGAATACTATAGAAATAAAAACTGATAACAAACATTAATGCATCTGATAACTTATGAAATTTAGATAGACATGAAAAAAAATCACACAAAGACTCATCTCATAACACATTATATGTCCTGAGTGGAAAACCATCTTGGGGAATAAAAACCACTCAAAAAACTTTCTCTTTATTCACTTAGAGCATGAACTCTACAAAGTTCAGGAGCACCAACTCCACACAAATCAGAAGCACCAACTTCCAAAGTTACAAGAACACCAACTCCTCCACTTTTCAGGAGCACCAACTCCTCCACATTTCGGGAGCACCAACTCCTCCACATTTCAAGAGCACCAACTCCATAAAATATAATGAATAATCAATTACAGTGTGCTATTAAAACCCTAGAAGTGCAAATGTAGTCCTAGAATCTCGACAATAGACCATGAATATTTTCAATGAGCACATTGAAGAATGTTGTATGAAAATGACATCTTCTCTTATACAATAATCTGAGAATCAAAAATATTTTCAAAGAAATACAATGTCTTATATCTGTCAAGATTAAGCCTGAAGTCTCATATGTTTTTTTTCTTCAGGTAACTCAAGAAATGCCAGAAATCTATCTTTTAAAGACACTACAAAATGACCTCTGAAAGCAGTTTGTGTAACTGTAAACTCACTCGGGTTAGCACATTAACTTCAAAGTTAAATCTGTTACAGCCTGAGAATCATCCAGAAACCCTAAAGGGTTTTAATCATAATTACCAAAGATTAAGTCCTTATCAATAGTATTTCAGAACAAAAGTTTTACTAAAACAACAGTACAAATTTAATCAAAACTATTCTTAAAAAATTCCCTTAACACAATGTCTTAAAGCTTGTAAGCAACAAAAGAGTTTTTGGTCATTACTTGATTTTGGTAAAAGAAAAACTGAAAGTATGACTTAAAAACCTGATAACCATCTAGCTGAAAATTCTATTGTTGTTTCCTTGTCCAAACACCCACAGTCATATCTTTTCCAAGCTCAAAGTTACTCCATATGCCGACCAAGCTCATATAGTGAGCTAATTTACAAAACCATAGCATGTCGGCTGAGAAAAGCTCAGCGAATTTGCAAACCACAGAGTACCATGGCGGCTAGGGTTCCATTAAACCTTTTTCCCTAACCAAGCTTCAAGTATTTCAAAGTCTTTGCAAAATAAAATGATCATTTGAGATCCAGTCTTATCAAACAAAACATTATAATTTCTTAGAATCCGCTACTAAAGACTTTACCCAAAAATACTGACATCATAATATTGAATAATGAGCTATCAATGCCACGTGTGCATACATTGTTAATGATCGTTGTTGGTGTCACTTGTCAATGTGATATACCTAGTCACAAGTTGTTGTTGAAACCACAGTGTCAAACAAAAATGATACTATCACCACCATTTGATTTTAAACAAAGTCAATTTCTTTTGTCATATAACCCCGATATATTCCATATGCCATGTTAACCAAGATTCATAAAATGTTGATGACCTTGATATTTAAAGCAATGTAAGTTAATAACAATGTTGCCTGATAACTTGTAAATGAAATGACCTTTGAAACGAAATGAATTTTAGGTTTTAGATCATAGTAATAATACCACCGATGGGATTTTATTCCCATTTTTATTGTTAACAACAAAATACCCTGTGCTCACAAATGAGTAACAAATGAATATTCCAAGCATGTATTTACCAATCTGTAAAAAAAAAATGAATGTTGATCCTAACAATCATGAATATGAATAACCATCCAATATACCATATACCAAACAACATGTTCAGAATTGCTGTCATGGATATCACTGCCTTCACATTTTGACATTGATGATCAAAATATCAATACCTCAAAACATATACCCTCAATATGTCAAACTAAAAAACATGTATCCTGTCAAAATGATAAACACTATTAGCATCATCATGTAACAAAAAAAACTGAACAAAGTAAAATCTTGGATCTGCATATTACCAACCATGTGAATTTGCATATCATGCATTCATTAGACTAAGAATCCAAAGAATAGAACCAGTGATGTCATGAACCCCATAAAACAGTTTTGGCATCAAGGAAAAACTAACACATAAACAATTGAAAGCCAACAACCCTAAGTCAGGATAGTGTTGCAACACGTGTTTTGGAGTTTTTCTTTAAAATGTTCAATATTGGGGAGAAAATGTAGAATAATGACCATTATATATATAAATATCCAAATGACTATGTTTTTTCCTTGGATGTAAGCTTCAAATTCTCAAAATTCAAGGCTTGGAGTGGGGTTTTCAAAATTTAAGATAAACATTTCAAGCACAAACAAGCACAATCTCTTATTAGTTAAACTAGAGACCAGTGTTTTGTTATAAACAAAAAATGCCAATAAATTTTGACTATTAACTAATCAAAGACCAATATTCTATGCTAGTAGGAAATGGTTAAACAAGTGAACACCTCATGGTTTCATGAAATAAATAGCTAAAGTGCATATAAAGTTACATTTTAGAAAGATGGATTTTTCCAATACTAATTTTTTTTATTCAATGGGTAAACGCTTTTGACCTGAGCTATGAACCGGAATACAACCATTCAACAATACCACCCAACGGGGTTTGAACCTTGGTGGCAAGAACAACAATGCCTCTTTTAAACCATTACACCATGCCAATACTGGCATGTTAAGATTGACTAAATCTGATATTGTCACTTAATTTGTTCATAAAACATTCGATTACCACTACACAATTACTTATACTAAACAATTCTTGATTATAAATTTTGCAACATAAGTGTGTTTTCCACTAATATTCATTAACATTCATGAAAATACAACAAAATACATTAACAATTTTATAAAATAGACTCAATATCAACTATTATCACAAACTGTGCTCAAGAAACTTACTTATAAGCTCTCAAGACACAACTAATAGAAATATAATAATAATAATTCCTAATAAAACCTCACTTTATAGAAAATATATCTCTATTTGTAGAAAAGAAGAAATAAAACTCTCTTAAAGAAAACTAATTCTAAAACAATTAGTTAAACAAAATCTAAATAATAAGCTCAAATTTATCTTCTCTAGGAAAATAGAAACTTTTGTCATTTAAGTCATTTTTGAAAATATATCACTTGCAAACTTTGTCGAATCTTCTAGAGTCTGTAAAATAATACATTTTTTTGGAGCTTGTGAAAATTGTTGAAACCCTTTTGATGGATATGAAATTGATGATTTCTTTTTTTGTAAAAAGTAACTTTCTAAAAATAGAAATGAAATTTTGATCTCTTCTCACCATTCCTTGAAAAAGTGTACTTAATAAAAATAATAGTTTCTAAAAATATAATTATTTTAAAATCTAGATGAATTTTCCATTGAATGTTAAAACCCCTAACTATGAGATTATCCATGACACATATATTTGGATTTTCCAATATTTGGAGAAGTTTTATCACAACAATTATAATTAAAAATTGTATCTCGTTTTATATTTATTTCCCTTCAAATGTTGTCACACTTTTGTGCTAGCAATGCCAATCAAAAAGAGTGATTTCTTCCTCTTTCACTTCACACACTTGTCACATTTTCTCCACTCATTCACCACCTATTTTTCCTACTTTTATTCTATCAATGCCACTCAAAAGTTTCACTTAAACTTAGTTTCATTTATCTTCCTCAATTTCATGATTTCCTCGTCTCTTTGCCTTTTCTGGTTTTATAATGTCCTTGATAGTGTCTTTGTCACATATTTTTACTTGACTCTTCTACCATTATTTTTTTACTTGGTTTGTCCATAGAAAAATGCAATATGAATGTTATTTTTTCTCTTTGTTAGTAATTTCTTGTCATGTGGTTTTAGACTCAATTTACCACCTTGATTAGAAATTTATACAAGTGTAACCCTTCTAATCATGTGCCATTTAAGTGACAATTTTCCTTAAGTGTCATTGTCACCTTGATTGGAGTTGTAGATTGTTGTTTTCATCAATAAAGTGCAACTTTCATTAAGTTTGGTCATTCCTCAAAATTTTTTGTAACACATATGCCAATATTTCATATTTAGGCTAAAGACTTTGGTATTTCCTTCTCTTTATTCTAATTATCTATTCCTCCATTAGTCAGGAACTTCTTCATCTTCCACTTGGCATAGTGTAACCTCAAACAATTTGTAAGAGTTTTCTTAGTTGAGAAATGAAGCCATGACTAGACATACTTGTAACTCGGGTAGAGAATAATTCAATTGACATTAATAACATGAAAAGAATGGCCTAGTCTAAACTACCAATGTGATTGTAGGAAAAGTTTCATAGGGGTATCAATAGTGGCTCTTTTTAGAAACTGTGGGAGAAACTTGGCCATAGGAAAAAATTAGAATTTTAAAAAAATATGGTTAATATCTTATTTGTAGGCAATAGAGACTAATTTAAACTAACACCTAACGTAAAACATAATGATAAAAAAATACATTACATTAAAGGGAAAAACATCATGGCATAATGAACCTAAGAAGGATGTTACTTACCTACCTACTAATGAAAAGGGAAACTCATCCAATAGAAAAAAATGACATGTTGGAAAAAATAACAACCCCCCTTTTTGAGTCAAGGCTCTAACCATGGAAAACCATGCCCTAAAAAATTATTCAATTTTTTCTTGAAGATCCAAATTTCAAGTGGGTAGGAATGATCATGGAGCAAAGAATATAGCACAAACTAAGTGATGTGTATTGTTCTATATACTCTTCTTTCATAAGGAAAAAGCTCTCTAGTAGGTGGAGATGTAATGTCTCTTTTTCAAGGTATTTAGCAATATCTTGTAGCTACAACACCTATGTGGGAATAGTGAACTTTATATATATTTTTTATTTATCCTCTTCAATTGCTTTAGCATATTCAACCTTGAAATTAGATAAAGCATCGTTCTCTAAGAAAGGCTAAAGATGGAGAAAAAAATTAATCACCTAGTCTTGACTTTCCAAATCCATAATGTGTATCAATTATGTGCCATGGTTTGGGAACACTTTATAATTTGAATCTATTTAATTTATTTGACAACCCATATAGGTTTGAATCTTGAAGTATTAAATCATTATCAAAGAATATGTGTTCAAGAAAATAATCATTATCTAGTGATAAATTTTGTCATCCATCATCCCATAGTGGGAGGCCTTATACAACTTGGGTATCTTTACATTTATCAATGCAATTAGCTTTAAATGATATGTTCTTAAGAGGGAGAGAGAAATTTGAATATTCATTATTAATTTCACTTTTGCTATTTGTAGTGATTAACAATTTGTCTTCTTCAAGTATATCTAACTTTGGCATCAACTCATTGACAACTATCAAATATGCAACTCTTGATTCCTCAATTTTGTCTTGATTAGGCTCTTCAAAAATCCCCTCAAAGGCAAATAAGAACTCATATGATGCATCTTCTTTTGTTGTGTAGTCAATGCCTTGCTCAATAAAACTAGTTGATTTCTCATTATGCTTTGCAAATGCTTGTGAGACTTTATCTTCTTCTACAAATAAGTAATATGTAGTTGTCGACCCCCTATTCAAGCTACAAGAAAATGAGTTAGCACAAAAAACCCAAAACTCAAATAAATATTCACACTTGTGATAGAGAAACAATGAAGATAAATAGACAAGAATGCAAAGGACCAATAAAAACAATGCATTAGACCTCCATTGTGATATATGGATGTTCTCTAAATGATTTTATTGGCTACTCTTTGTAAATTGTTACTCAAATGATAACACAAGGGTGCAAATGATTGATTGGATTATGATTTTAGCAACATATGTATAGCATAAAACTAGATCATGGAATGAGGGTGGAAAGCCTCCATTATATAGGTTTCTCAAGAGAGAAACAAAGGGCCAAAGTGAAGAGATGGAATCAATTATTAAGATTTAACTACATGGAGAGGATTATTAGCCTTGTGACAAGTGTCACAAAAGGATGAAAGATTCAAGATTAATTGTATATTTTAATTAAACCATGAGATGCAATGATATGTTAGCAATTGGAGGAATATTAAGAGATAAGGAGGAAAGTATAACATGTCAACCATTCACTTAAGTATTTTTTCCTAAATTTTCACTTTGCAAGTAAATAAACAATGTAACTTAACCATTTCCATAAAAATTTTCTTTTATGTATAGGGAACAAATGAACATAGATGTCATAACAATAATAAACATTGATTCCATTCCAATATAATATTCCACATAATACAATATTTCTAAGAATGTGTACAAAGTACATACATAGCTCAACCAGGCTTCAAAGCAATAGATATAGATAGTCCAGGAATCTCTTTTCAAATCTTGGTCTTTTGTCACCTGTCGAGGAGCAGAAGCATCACTCAAAAAAAAATATGCCAACCATAGACTCATATGTGGTCCCCCACACATATATCATATGATAGATGGCCCTAACCTTCGATGAAGAGATTGGTAGAGTAACCTCGTAACGACAACCATTATGAGCTTAGTGGTGTCCTACATGATTAGAACTTGTAAACCCTACAATCTTGAACTAGCATGCATAAATTGATCATGGTGAACTGACAGTGGAGCCAAAGGCAATCACACTACTTTGGCCAAAATTTTCTCACTTAGTACTTTGAGTGACAGTCATCCTACTAACATAAACTACTCAAGCTTGATTTGACTTTAGGCCACTATAATCTATGCATAGTTATTTCCTCCAATGGGTAATCTTTAGCCCTAGAAATATTATATCATATTCCCTTTCCCACAAACTCTATGGCATTTCTACCCACAAAGCATAAGTACAAATAACCCTCCCTTCAATGGTCAATCAAATCCTAGGAGTATTTCTCTAGCTATCTAATATAATCAAATAACGTATATATGAATAACCCTTAAGCCATCCTTGTTTAATCATTCCTAGTATCTTAATACTAATGAAATTCATTCCCTCCTATTATGGAGTAAATACAAGCACTTTCATAGAAAAGCATAATACAACTTCTTTTTCCTTTCCAAAAAAAATTCTATGTTTCTCTAATGCAAGTAATCTCAAGTGGTTCAAATAAAGAATTCAATTCTTATTCTTTTGTAAATAAAGACAAAATAAGAGAAGACTAGATCCTCATGTTTGTAATATGCTTAACCAATTGACTGACTTGATGCACAACCTTCTAACAACAACTTCCTAGCTTTACTATATCAACCCCAAGCAATTCCTCACTATAGAAACTCAAGATAATGCAATGCTCTCACAAAGTAACTATCATCTCTCACAAAATATCTCTTAGCTCTCACATAATACAGCTATCAGAATATTGCAATAGATTAAATTTGCAAAATAATTTTGTTGAATAGTTCATACCAAATGAGAGAACTTGCCTCTCTATTTATAAAAAAAGTTGAGGCATTGCAGCCTATAGAAAATGCATGCTAGTCGAAAACTCTCTCTATGCAAGTTGACTCACTACATACACCTTAAAGGTGGCAAAAATCTGAGTGTAAAATTAGCATAATATGTTACATATTGACTCATTTAGTTGACAGTGGCTAAATACTAATTCAAAGGTACACATGCCCAAATGATGACAGTTGAATTGCAACCAAAATAGACTTATATAGATTATAGAGTTTTCATAATTTGGCGCCATGTTGTAGCCAATCCTCCCTATCTTTTGGCAAAGGTTAACTCACTTGAAACAGTCTTCTATTATAGGCAACACTTATACTATGTCGACTTAGTCATAGCATTGTTGAGCAACAAAGGAAGAATGAGTCGCTTCAAAATAATAGCGTATAAGTGGTGCTTTGACCAATTCGTGCCTTGTTTTCTTTTCCTATCATCATGCATTCATAATACTTTATGAAGTTGGCTTTTATATTACATTGCTTTACATCATAGATATAAGTGTTCTAAGTTTGGGATAAACCACTGCTTAATAATAAAGATTCATTTCCATATGTTATCAACTATGGTTTACTTCCATATTGGCCTTTATTTAATACCATGTATATATAAATATATATTTATATATGTACACACACACACACACATATATATGTCAATAAATAGCATTAACGCTATATCACACACACACATATATATCCCATGTCAATCAAGTATGTATACATTTGATATATAAATGAATATGATCAAGTTGAAATTCACATAATAATCATATCGACTATATATATATATGTATATATAGGTATATGTACATATATATGTATATATAGGTATATGTACATATATATGTATATATAGGTATATGTACATATATATGTATATATATGTATATGTATATATATATGTGTATATATATGTATATGTATATATGTGTGTGTGTGTGTGTATATATATTCCTCTATGTACATGTATATGTACGTATACATATGTTGATATATCTGTGTGGAAATTTCCATTTGCCAAACATGCATATGTATCGACACATGTATACATATGGATATATGTATATATCTTATATATATCTATATATACATATTTGATTGCACAATCAAGCACATACACATTACTATCGTATTGATAGGGAACATTCATGTGATGTATATATACAAATTCACATACATGTCATATTGTTCGTTTGATAACACCATGCTCATAAGCAACCCATTCATAAGCATGCATAGGTACATCTACCTATGTACTCTCATGTACGTGTTCCTTCATGTGCATGGCCCATCGTTGACATGCATATGCATACATATACATATATTCCACATGTGTTCACCTCATCAATTCAAGCATAGTAATATAAGGAAGAACTCATAAGTTCCAAATAGATAAACATCATCCAAACATGCATTTAACAGTAATTAAGACCCATACTAATGCAAACACATCATAGTAAGGATGACTTATCAATTCCTGACATAATAACTTGACTCAACCATTCTATTATGAGTGTGTGTGTAAGCTCAATTAGGTTATGTTACTAGTTACCCAACCAAGTTCTCCTAATTGATACTTTCCCTCACACCTGGAGGATTGAACATATACCTGCATCCAACTAACACATTCCTATGGTAGTCAGCTATTCAACAAATTATGTTTTCACATAATATTTCTCCATAGTTAGAATATCCAATTCAATAACCATCCATTTCACATATATGCATTTCATCACATATCATTAAATGAAATAACATTCATTCATAATTCATTGATAACAAAGTGAAAGCACATATATTCTCAATCAGAATTCAAAGTACATTCACACATGCAATATTTACCCTAGTGCAATAATAGTAAATAGGTAATTACACAATTGGGGTGTAACAAAAAGCCAAGAATGATCACATATGTGAGAATGAAGGTGGCATGTAAGGAAAGCATGTTCACACATGTGTGAGCAATGTGTGGAGATGGGTCAAGGGAATGCCTCTAAGTTGTTATGCTCACACATGTGTGAGAAATCAATGAAATGATTCAAGCATGCTCACACATGTGGGATCATTGAATGAGATGGGGGATACACGTAGGAAGGTGAATAGTTAAGATCTTGATCCATGTTGAACAAGAGGAGGGTTCAGATTGAAAGGACTTAGGCTATTTGTCCACTAGTAATGATGTTGAATTAAATATTAGAAATGTTAATGAGGGGTTAATTATGGTAAATTAATTAATTAAGAAAGTGTTAATTAATTGATTTAGTTGGATGAATTAGGGACTAAGGCTAATTTGATTTAATTAATTAACTTTAGGGAACAAAAGGGAATTAGAAGAATGATTAATTAATTGTAGGGGGTAATTAATTAAATAATTACTTATTTAATTAATTAGCAAAAAGTTAATATGAAGAAGTAGAGTCAAATTTGGGGTTTCTATAGTAGTTTCTTCCAATAACAAACTTGTTTTCCTCCATCGAAAATAGGCAAATCCTAAGAGGTGGACATGAAATCTAACACTTTATCTTGATTTGTTGATGGTGGAATAAAGGTAAGCTCTTGAAAATGAGTCACCATTAATAAGTTTTCCCTTTGATTCTCCTTATGTAGTCTCCTCATTTTGAATCTTTTCTCTTTTACAACTACTTGTTTCCATGAACATGCAAAATCATTGAGTGTATTTATTTTTTTGACACAAGCTAGTTCATTTTGAACATACCATATTAACAAGTTGTCATTGAGTTTATCATGAAGACATTGAAGATTAGATAAAACTTTTGATAATCTAACCTAGAGGCTACCAAGGAACACATCATGTGATGCATCTTCGAACAATGTTGAGTATCATAGCCTCTTGTCTGATGAGAAAAGAACAAAATTGCATTGTAATCAAGAAGTGCCTTCAGAGAAATATTTTTAAGTGGAGGAGGTAATCTAAGATGATTACTTTTATTAAATTCCTTTGAAGTTGCCCTTAATGTTGTTTCATTGAATTGTTCTACTAAAACTATCTTTTCATATTGGTCACATCAATTGCCACTTATTATAGGAGAGGGGTTATAGAACTTGGGACCAATAACTTGATGGAGTCCTTTCTAATTTCATTGATAATGATCATGTCATCTTAAATCTTAACTACTTTTTCTTGGGTTTTTTTTAGTTCATTAATTTCATAAGTTTTGATAAAAAAGAAAACCATTTTTGATGGAAGGGTGTTGTTGAAACTGTTGGATAATACCAAGATCAAAGAGAACATGAAACAACTTCCACAAGTGAATAAAATATGCACAATAGTATGTCTATCAAATATGAAATGAAGACTGTATAATACAATGATCAAGCCTTGCATATATAGGCAAGGATGGGGAGGTAGGAAGGTAGGACTGAACTACTGACTACCCCTCTCTAGGTGGGACACTTGTGAGCTCACTTAACAAGTGGGTGAGCAAGTTTCAATAGGTGTCAAGTCATGAGGACACATGTCTCAATGTTGTGAAGTGAGAAAAAAGTAAAAGAAGCCTAAGTAAACTTAATCTAGGTGTGAATAGGTCAATCTTAGACAAGTGATTAGCTAACTAGGTAGATAAAGACTCTATTTACACTAACACCCCCCTCTTAAGTGCAACTTAGGGAGTAATGTATGCACTAATGATGAGTCTCGACTACTAGGCCATGTTAGGTACTCATACAAATATTTCATAAGGTGGAGTAAAGGATAAAAGCCCAGTGGGAAATAAAAACCCCTCTCCAAAAGAGAATAATGCAAATGCAATGGAATGTACAAGTGAAGAAGTGATAAATGGAGAACTCATGATGACCCCCGAAGGACTACTTCTATCACAAAGTATAATGGATGTTCTCCCCATAGGAGAGAAAAGAGAAGGTCATGTGACCCCCAAAAACTGTGAAGTGATGAACTCCATGTGAGGAAATGTTTCCTCCCAAAACTAATAGTAGAAGAGAAACCATGCAACCTCCCCTCAAAATGATGCTTATAGTGCTAGTAGATGCTTGACACAAGATGTTGAAGATGATCCAAAAATGTTGGACAAAATTTCTCCCCTTGGGAAGAAACAATACCACAAATGTGTGCAAAACAAAACCCCCATACCAAATAGGAATATACAAGAAGTAAGATGAATGTATCTAAATGTTGCACATAATCCAAAGACTAAAATGGTGCCTTCGAATGATGCTCAAAGATCTCCAAGCCAATGCTGAGCTGTGATGGATGTTGATATGATGGATCATGTACCATAGAAGATTCTGGAATAGGGATCATGGATGTATGGATATTTGTAGACCAATGTGAATTTGATACTGTTGCAGATGATGATAACCCATGAATGTTTACACAATTTGTCAAGATATAAGTCAATATAGGCGAGGCAAGAGCAATATCCAAAGATGACAATGGTGATGCAACTTTATGAAAGTTGTCATCAAATAGAAGAGGAATGTCCTCAATGGTGTCATCCAAATTAGTAAGGTGGGATTCTTCAAACAAAGATTCTATTTCTAATAGATATGCATCCTAATGTGGTGGATTTGGAATGATGATAGCAATAACCTAATGTAAAGAATTATGAGAACTCATGAAAGAGTTAACGCCAAATTCAGATGTAGCAACAAGTGATATGGGCGATGAGATGTCAATGCAAGTCATCAGACTACATTGTTCATCCCAAAATGATAATGTCCCACAAGATGTTTGAGTGATACTAGATGATGATTATGTATGTGTTGAAACTAGAGGATCAAGTAAGGCAATGCCATGACTAAGAAGAATTTTCTTGAGCTTCTTAGTTTGATGAAATCAAAATTCTTCTATAGTATGCCTTTTCTTTCCACAATATCCACATTTGGTTTTCCATTTATTATGAGGATTACAAAGAATACTCAAATGGAAGGGATTTAGTGTGAGAGACATGATCACATGAACCAACAAACTAAAAAAAGAGAAACACCTAGATTGTCCTCTTGATTCAAAGAGCCCCCAAAAAAGATTAGTGTTGATTGTAGACCCCCCAAAACAATGTGCAAGAAAATTTTACAAGTTTTGAAGATCGGATGACAAAATCTTTCATTTATAACTTAGATTTTTTTACAATTTTTTGAAAAAATGGTAACCTAGATCTTAAAATTACAAGTAAATTTGAATTCCTTATAAAATTGTGATAGAAATTAAAAAAAAAATTGCAAGATTTTGCTAAATAGGGTGAAAGTTATGCCCCAACAAAATTTTCTTACAATGTTGACTTCATAGGATTAAAAGAGCAATTAAATAGTAGCAAATTGAAAACGTCTCAATGTAAAAACGACAGTGTTGGAATCAGCTTTCCAACAACTATTAGTAATCAAAAAACACCTCCCCATTTGCAAGTTATCACAAAATGAAAAACAAGCCCCCCTTGCAAGCATGAAAATGAACTAGACTCTTAACCCGAACCACTAGCAGTTACGAATAAACAATGGTTAAAAAAAATGCTAATGTTCAGCAAAAAATGCTAACAATTTGTTGTTTACATATAATGTTTCCTAGCATATTTTCTTAAGATTGTTAAAGTATAAAAATTGCAATAAACAACAAATGTTAAACATAACAAATAATAAAGGCCACTATGCAAGGGAGTAAGCCGCCAATGTTTTGAGTCTTTACGCCAAATGGAGGAGTTGACACATTTTGTTGGAGAAGACATTGACGTGTATGAAGGATGAGGGAGATCCGACTTGAAAAAAAGCATGAAGTCAAATTAGGCCTGTTTTGTTTCAGTCCCATAAACTATTTAGTCCCGTGGACGTCATTAAAATCTTTCATTCATTCATACCAAGTTTCTGCGGAATTGAAGCTATTGCCCAAATGGCAGTTTGACTGCTGCTTGGGAGGTGGAACGCCATTGATGCCGTGAAGGAGCTTTGTTCTTGGGAAGCTTCATATAAAGAGGCGACGACTTAAAGACTTTAGAGAGCTTCAAACTGCCTGTGTGAAGATTTCTACGCTGCCTCCAAATTAGCAAATGTGAAGCCTATCTGGGTATGGCGTGGACTACAAAATCTCTGTGGCAAAAATTACTAACAGGCTGCAACACTATGTCAAAATTCTCTGCCATATTTGCATGCTGAGAGGGCACGACCTGCAATGTAAGTCAGCCTCAAATAGAAGCCCTATAAATGCTCACCGAACGCCCTCTTCACCAACCTTGAACGACAGAGATAGATATTTGCAGGGTTAAAAAATAGTGGGCAGATAAGATCTGTAGATGAAGGTCTGCAAAGTGTTGAAGGAGGCTGCACTAATGAATTTCGCACACAAGACAATAGACCACAATGATGGAGTTGCAATCCTCAGCTCCCAAACACCTTTAATTAATGACAGAAGCTGGAGGCGTGGAGATTGTTGGAGCAACCACCTATGAAGAAGAATGATTTTAAAATAGTGCGCAATACTCCATTAAAACCTGCACCAAATCTCTAGCGTTGTTTTCTTGAGGAATTCAAAATCAATTTGTTGAAATCCACATAATATCGGTTAGTGTAGAATATTCTGTCTAAAACATTCTTCTAGAAAAGTTTGCTAGTTGTTAGATTGTTAAGATAATGATTGTTTAGTTGTGCAATCTTGCATGGAGTTGCATGCCTAGTTTCTAGTTGGGAGTTGTCATTCTAGATGGCTCTTCTCGTGTTTTATATATTGTACTCATTCTTAAGCAATTATCAAGTTAATAATCAATGCAATTATTTACAGTTTATCTTTTATCATAATTTTTGCAATTGTGTAATTTGCACTCAACCAGTATTCTTGAAATTCCACACCTACAAACAACGGTGACAATAAAATTTCATGAAACTTGCAAGTAGACCGAGAAGCCACAAACTTGCTTGTAAAAGCCAATGGAATCTTGCAAATAGGTTGTAATAGGCCACAATACAAGTAATAGGCCAAATTGGCCAAGATTTTCTACGAGATTACAATAGGCCAAAATGGCCAAAATCTCACAAATACAAAACATTTGTCTTAACGAGTAGATGAGCAAAGGGAAAATTAGCCCTCTGTTATGATTTTTTACAACTTTTCGTAAAATAGGCACAAAGGTTAGAAAAGTGCAAAAGATGAAAATTATCGAAATTGCTGAAATGAAAAAATATCTTTTCATTTTTCAAGCCTTCTGAATGAGATGGTGCTATTTGTTTGGCTCTATGATGCTCCATTGATAAGGCTATGTGCAAGAGTCACCTCGATGCAAGAAGGAACATGCTCTAATGGTTCTAATACCATGTTGGACAATGTCAAGATCAAAGAGAACATGAAACAATTTTCACAAGTAAATAAAATATGCACAATAGTATGTCTATCAAATATGAAATGAAGAGTGTATGATACAATGATCGAGCCTTGCATATAGAGGAAAGGATGAGAAGGTAGGATGGTAAGATTGAACTACTAACTACCCTCTATAGGTGGGACACTTGTTAGCTCACTTGAAAAGTAGGTGAGCAAGTGTCAATAGGTGTCTCAAGTCATGAGGACACGTCTCAATACTATGAGGTGAGACAAAAGCAAAAGAAACTTAAGTAAACATAAGCTAGGTACGGATAGGTCAATCCTAGAAAGGTGATTAGCTAAATAGGTAGATAAAGGCTCTATTTACACCAACAAAAATAATTCAAAAGAATTTGTGGAGATGGTCTTAAATAATTACTAATTCCACCAACAAATTAGTTGAATTGTGTGATGAACTCCTTCATGGGCTTGTTATTCATTTTTTTGCATTTCAAGGTAATAAGAGTTAATGTTGCAAGTTTAGCTACTTGTATCTCATTCCCCAATAAATTCATCAAAAAAATAGCAATTTAATTTTTCTATTTCCAAACAATACAAAACAAAATAGTGTGTGGTATAGCCACTCTTCAAATTAGAAGGAGAAGCTCCCTAAGATCTTACTAAACCTAAGAATAACAATTTACAAGTATTCATATCATCCAAGATTTCATGGGGGTTTGCATCTAAGTGTATATATCTAACTAGCTATATTTTTTAACCCAAATGTAAATATCAAGTTATCAACAATCAAGATAAAAGTGTTTGAATTATGGACAAACACTTCAATCATAAACAAGAACAAATATTTATTTAAAGTAGAGATTAATATTTGTTTGTAAACACATATTAAAATAGAAAACACCAATTGATTTCCAACTATTGGCTAAATTAGAGGCCAATATTATACACCAATAGGAAATGATTAAACAAGTAACACCTCATGATTTCATGAAATAAAGAGCTAAACTACATACAAAGTGACAATTTGGAAAGATGGACTTTCTCAATATTGAGCTTGACCAATTATATATTTTATCAATTTAATCTAGGAAATTACAAATATATAATCACTTATACTAAACAATGGCTTCTACAATTTATATGTGAATTTCACCAAAATTCATTAACTTTCACAAAAATACAATAACTTCTCTAACACTTTCTATAGCATAGGCTCTATATCAACTATCATCACAGATTATGTGCTCAAGGCACTTACTAACAAACTCTCGAAAGATCATATTTAAAATCAAAATAATAATAAATATTTCTAATAAGTTCAAGCTTTGAAGAAACTATATCTCTATCTGCAAACAAAGAAACAACAAAGCAAACTAATTCTAAAATAATTAATAAAATTAAAATATTAATAATAAGCTCAAATCTATTTCTTCTAAGAAAATAGAACTTTTGTTACTTAAGTCATTTTTAAAAATCTAGAACAACTTTGGCTTGTTAACTTTATCAAATCTACTTAAGTCTTTGAAATATAGATTGACCTTTTTTTTTTTTTTGAGCTTGTAGAAATTGTTGAAACACTATCCATGGCTATGAAACTAATGATTACTTTTGAAAAAGATTTTTTTTCTTTTTCTTAAAGTACATTTTTAAAATAGAAAGGATTTTTGAGCTTCTTTCACCACTCTTCAAAAAACAATTTTTAAAAAATAACTTTCTAAAATAGCATTTTTTTATAATAGAAAGTTGGATGTTTGAACTTTTATCCTTAAAAAAAAAACATATCTATTAAAATTGTAATTTTAAAAAATGGAATTATTTCAAAAACTAGACAAATTTTCTACTAAATATTGAAAACTTGGATATGAAATTATGTCCAACACTAAATTTTGGTTTTCTTGCGCTTCAATAACTTTTATCATGGCAATATAAACTAAAAAGTGTATTTGCCAAAATTTTTGGGTGGCAACACTAGCCAAAAAGTGTGATTGTAGAAACTTTTGGGTGGCAACACTAGCTAAAATGTGCAACTCACTTTATGTTTGTTTCTTTTTGTTGCTTTGAATAAATGTCTTGTACCTAGCTAATTTCCTCACTAGGTAATTAGGGGGCATATTCACATGTTAAGTTTACTTAGGTTCTAAGATTCCTTCTAGAAGTCTTAGTTGTCATATCTAGATCTTATTTTATCCTAGGTTGTTATAAATTAGTTGTCTTATATTATAGGATTAAGACACTTGTCATGATCTTGTCTAATCCTATCTCTCACCTGGTCTTTATAAGCAAGGCATCTCATGTACATTTGTATATTCAAGCATATTCAATCTCGCATTGTTGAAGCAAGTATTAATTCCATTTTCTCTCTTTTTGAAGATATTTTGGTCTAGCAACTATTTTTGAGGTTGTTGAGGAGTCACCATTAACTGCTACATGTTATCAGAGCTCTAGTGTTGTAGATTCCTTCCCAAATCTGAGGGTTGTGTGTTGACTTGAAGATTTTGCTGGGTTCATGTTGGGGTTTCAACAACCTCACAGTTGAATCCATGGCGTCAAATAAAGTTAGGTTTACCTTTCATTTCGTCAAATTTGGTTATGTTTTGGCCGATCTATGAAGGTTTTAGTTTGAGGGTTTTAGTTGCAAGATCTGGAGGTAGCTGAAATTTCGGGGTGGTTTGAGCCCAAATCAACCTCGCCATTGCAATTAGAAGGCCTAAGGGACAAATTTAATATAAAATTTGATTATATTTGGCTCTAGGTGTCTTTGAGGTAAAAAAAATTACATGCAGGTCGTACACCCCTCCCCCAGAGCAAGCGATACACTTTTTAATTTTCGCAAAAAACTTAAAATTAAAATTGTGTAGTTCTTTCAGACAAAAATATTTATTTAGTTTTGGGTAAATTTTTTATATAGTTTAAGGCAATAAATAATTTGTGGTTGTCATATTTAATTTTCTACGGACCTAGTACTCTGCCTATGTCATCACTAGCCGGCTATCATGTCAAAGGGTACGAAAGTTTATATTTATTAAAAGAATTTAAACAACATTGTGTTTTCATTGAAGGATTTGTGTTTACCTTAGTGCTTGGTCGTGCTTACTACAAGCCATCAGCCCCGATCACATAGAGGGGGCTTAGCCCCATGGAGTGCCAGTGGGTGGCGCACCTAAGGTCATTATTGTTGCATTGCCAACCCACCACCCAAAGTAACAACATTTTTTATTTTTCCTCTACGCGTTACAATCATATAAGTGACCAAATTTTGACCCCCAAGTGCTCAATTTTTGCACCAATTTAGCCTTTAAGGTGTTGTTTTTTGACCTCCAAGTGCCCAAAACAAGGGTTTTTTTTTAATTATCATAACTTTTGATTCAAGAGGCCAATTTTTTGAAACAAAATATCGTCAGAAAGTAGATTCTCTAAGTTTTTTAGTGGTGTGGTTATCTTGCAAAAAAATTATTGATTTGTGCTATTTTTTAGGGTTGAAGTCAGATATTTCTTTTTAGCCTCTAAACTCATAAGTTCTTGCTTCAAACTTCGATTTTCCTGATTCTTGCATCATTAGGAAGGTATTCAGGAGCACTAAAATTTTATATATACACTTTTTGTAGATTTGTTTCTAGAATTTCAAAATTTCAGTTTGAAGTTGATTTGGTACTTTTGGATACATTTTTGTAAATTTGCAAAAAAAAAGTGTTAATTACTTTGGGACAAAGGAGTTAATTGCTTATATTGTGAAGGGAAAATTGTTCTTCTATTGTAATTTCTGATTTTATCATGGATTTGTCAAAAGTGGTTCCCCTAACTCCATATAACTATCATGAATGGAGATCACAAATGGAGTTATTATTGTTAAAATTGAAGTTGCAAAAAATCACATTTGGACAAGATCCAAAACCCACAGGAGTCGTAGAAAGAAGAAAATGGTTTGATAGAAGAGATGAAGCCTTTGGTACTCTTCTTTTGTCCATTTCTCTAGATGTTAAATATTATGTTGCATCTTGCACACATCCTAATCAAACTTGGACTACTTTAGAGGGTCTCTTTGGTAAGCCAAATAAAATGAGGAAATTTAAGTTGGAGAATGAACTAATAAGTCTAAATCCTTCATATTTTGACAATATCCAAGACTTCTCTAAGCTCAATTCTCTTAGACTATAGTTATCTCATTGTGGGGCCACTAAAGAAGATGAACGGTTGATTCTTTCTATTCTTGCTAAGCTTGGTCTAATTATTCAGTGTTTGTTTCTACATTTTATGCTACAATGGATTCCCTTGGCAATGCATACAAAATGCCTTCTCTTGATGAATTTTCAACTTAACTCACAAGGGAACAAGCAAAGTTGGAACACATGGGCACATTGAATTCTTTCCAAACTCATGCTCTTCTTGCAAAATATCCAAAGGCTTCAAGTGGCAATGGTAAGAATCAAAATAAGGACCCCAAGGCTAATGATCAAGGTAATATTCTCCTTCACATAGCACTCTTGAGTCCACTTCCTCTTCCAAAGAGGAATCATCTATAAAAAAAGAAGTTTTAATGTGCATATTGTAAAAGGTTAGGACATGATGAGCATAGATACATTATAATAAGAAGATTGATGAACTCACACATCTTCAAAAGAATAACATACAGCTGCCCTCATCAATGTCTTCTACTTCTTCAACATCTCAATCGGAAGCTTATTCATCTTCACAGTCAAAGAACACAATATTTACAACTAGGTCGGACATAAAATGAAAGTACAAGCACTCTTGACCTCTACGAGTCTTGAATCTAATAGATGGCTTCTTGATTTATAGGCATCTCATCATATGGCATCATTTATGGGAATTTTCTCTTATCTTGAGCCTTGTAATTCACCTCATATTTTGATGGGTAACTGTACATATATGAAGGTAAATGGGAAGGGTTCTATTGACATGGGAGAGGGCACTTTTAAAGATGTACTTTCTGTTCCTTCTTTTTCCACTAATCTCCTTTTTGTTTATCAAATTACCCATGGTGGCCAAGGTAAAACAATTGAAATCACTCCTAATAGAGTGTACATAAGGGACTTGGAGACTAGAGATATCATTGCTATCGAGATGGTTGATTATTCATATCATTTGTATTCCTTTTCTCATTTTACTTTAGAAGAAGATAATGTTCCTTTGACTATATATCACACTTCATTGAGTGTGAATCATGTTTGTGAGGAGAGTTTTGGTCATCTAAACCTTGGTATTCTAGAGACCAGTGTTGAGCTTCCTACTCGACATCCCACTTATTTAGCTATCAATGCTTTTATTCAACATCATATTTTTTCAAATCTTGCTTTGTGGGATGAATATTTGATAGGTATTTGTAACTTGTTTGTGGAGTCTCATACTATAGATATGGAGGACACACTTGAGGAGGTTTCTCTTCTCTTTGATGACAGTTTCATCACAACAGTTATCCCATCTTCTTTGTCTTTGGATATTGATATTTGTGAGTATCCCCATTCACTTGATATGTCATGTTTCTTGGGTGACTTTGACCATGATTATGTTGTGACTTATTCAAGCTTGAAGACTCATAATCAGTTTTCAAAGGCATATATTTTGAGACTTCACTCTTCCTCCTTTCAGTTGGATATGGAGTGGCTTCTTCATTGACCTATGGATTTGTTTCTTCCTAAGGGAAGATGTGTTGCTTGCAGACATTGGATCATCTTTTATTTTCGGGCATTCTTCATCAGCATTGTGGGGGAGATATCTTGTCTTTCTTGTCTTTCTATTTCCCTCTTGAGTTGGGGGCGGGGTGGGCGAGGGGTCATCGATTGTATATACATGATGGATATAGTCCTTGGGGGTATCATTGAGTCCTCCATACATCATCTTGTTTGTTTATTTTCTCTCTTTTGGAGAGGAGTTTTGTTCCATTGGGTTTTCTTATTTTCTCCATTTGTGAGAGATTGCATTTATTGCATTGGCATTTTAAATGGGTACCTAACATGGCCTCATAGCCAAGACCCATCTTCATCTTCATTGTCATCTTTGCATAGTTTACATAATAATCTTCCCCCTAAGTTGCAATTAAGGGGGGTGTCGGTGTGAATAAATGTCTTGTACCTAGCTAATTTTCTTACTAGGTAATTAGGGGACATATTCACATGTTGAGTTTACTTAGGTTCTAAGATTCCTTCTATAAGTCTTAGTTGTTATATCTAGATCTTATCTTATCCTAGGTTGTTATAAGTTAGTTGTCTTATGTTATAGGATCAAGACACTTGTCATGATTTTGTCTAATCCTATCTCTCACCTTGCCTTTATAAGCAAGGCATCTCATGTACATTTGTATATTCAACCATATTCAATCTTGCATTGTTGAAGCAAGTATTCTTGCCATTTTCTCTCTTGTGGAAGATGTTTTGGTCTAGCAACTATTTCTGGGCGTGTTGAGGAGTCAATATTTACTCCTAAACCCTTCAAATGTTTTTTATGCTTTTGTGCTAGCAATGCCACTCAAAAAGTGTGATTTCTTGGTTTTTCACTTTACTTTCTTTTGTGTTTTCTACACACCTATTCATCACCTATGCCACTCAAAAAGTGTGATTTCTTTTTTTTCACTTTACTTGCTTATTGTGTTTTCTACACCTACTCATCACCTATTTGCCATGCTTTTGTGTTGGCAATGCCAATCAAATAGTGCAACACTTAAACTTAGTCTGATTCATATTCCCTATTATCATTTTTTTACCATCTCTTTGCCAATTCATTGTCATGGTTTTCCAATGGCATAGCTACTTAAAGAGTAATTTTTTTTGTGATTTCATAATGACCTTGCCACCTGTCACATTTTTTCACTTGGCTTTGCCACCATTGTTGTATTTTTTACTTAAATTGCATAGTCAATTAATCATTCCATGGGTGTGTTTTTTGGTCTTTCAATGATATGGACCCAAATTCCTATGTAAAGTTCATGTTAACTAAGTCAACTCTTCCTAAACAACTTTCTAAGTTACCATTGTTGATTAATTTTATTATTTTTCATATAAAGTTTACCAATTCCATGAGAGCAACAATTGAACCAATGGTAAATCTATAACTTCCCCCTTTGAAAATAATCCTTTATTAAATCTTTGAATACATTTTCTATATAATAAATTCCAAGATGTAGATTATTTGATGAAAAGCATAGTTGAATTCAATAAGCCTTTAATTCTATTCTATTTTTTTTTATTTCCATTTAAGTTGTAGTGGTGTAATCACCCTTGATGGTGACAAGACAATATTTTCTCACATAGATGAGACAAGAAGTAAGATACAAAAAAGGTATTGGGAGGAATAGAAAGGACCTCTTACACTAGTAGCACATTTATTCATGTTTGGGCCCTAGAAAGCTATGTTCCACCAAGGTTTGAGATGAGAATGGCCAAAAATGGGGGACATGTTTCTAGTTATGAGACAATACACCTTTTTTAAAGGACAACAATTAAAAAATAAGGAAAATCTTAAAAATATAAGAAATTTCAATTATTCATATATAAGGCATTTATCAAATACATTATAGAACAATATTATGAAACATCAGAGCTAAATTAATAATTCACAAGTCAACACACAAATTAGCAAAATTTGAATGTCTAATTATTTCAATTTGAGTTTTCACTAACAATGTGCATATACATAATACATCAAAATGAAAAGGTTGAAAGACTATTACTACCATGACTTTGCCTCATCCTTGCCTAAATCAAAATCTAACTTTGAAATTGGTTCCCACCAATATATTTCAAGAGTTCCCTCATTCAATGGAAAACCCACCAATCCCTCTCGTGCCTCCTCATCAATCTATGTGGCATCCTTGGAATCAACATCCCACTTTAAGGCTAAAGTTTGTCAATCCTAGAGTCTTAAGGCTCTATGCACTACTGCCAACTTCTCAACTTATAGAGAGGTAAGCATGTTCCTCTTGATGAAGGATGAATTTATATGTAAACTAATTCCTCTCTATAGTAGAGGAACTAGAAATTTGTGGAAGGGGATGAATGAAAAAAATTCATAACTTTAATATACCTTCAACATTGCACGCCCATCATCCAATAGGATTGGATTAAGTTAATATAGCTTGATATATCATCCCCTCTAGGTTTTTGAATGTTGGACCACAAAGATTGACAAAGGAAAGTCCTTGTGTTTGAAGTAAAGTTGCCTCCTCAAGTGAATACCGTCCCTTGGTGCATACCATTTGGGATTTCAAACAAAAGTTGTCACATGAAATGATTGTTCATAGTGTTCCACCACCACATCATAATGGGCCTATGCTCCTCATAAAATCTCAAATTAAAATCTTCATCATGAATTGTTTGATTCATCTACCCAAGCATGTTGGCGAATATTGCATTATTCTCTCCAAGATTAGAAGAGTTTGTTTCAAAATATCTAATGACATCTACAACAAATGAGATGAGAAGTAAAATATCTACATACAAAACAAAACAAAAAATGATTATAAAACTCAAATGACAAGAGTCAATGCTAATACAAAATATGATAATATTATCAAGTTACAAACATTAATAATTTGCATAATAAAAGTATAATTCTCCTCACCCCAATCATCATCAAGAATCTTTTGTTTCACATCTCTTCCCTCAATAGTGCTTGCATCAAACCATCTACTCTATTTTGGATTAACCTTCATCAACTATAGAGCCTCCACACCTCAAGCATCATCTCTAACAAAATGACATAATTGAGACACCTAGCCTCCACATGTTTGAAAAATTTATTCCTTGAAAAATCCCTAAATAGATTGAGATGTAGTGGTCACAATTGTGTTACATAAATATGTTTAGCATGTGGTGGTTGCAAATGAACACATAAATATGTTTAGCATATGCCACCACTCTCTTCTCCCAATCTATATTCCATGTCTTTTAATATATTGTTCAATACATGAATACAACATAAGATCTAAAAGATGTACTTGTATACCCTCAAATATCATACTAACTAATTTACACACATGTGATGAATCAATGACCACTTGTATATCATTCGAGGCCCTAGCCTCCTCTATGGCCTCTTTTAAAACTTAAAATTGGAAGTATGTGTCTTTGTGTTTCCTTGAACAAGCAACAACTCTAAAAAAGAGTCAACTAAATATGCAACTATGATGTTAATGAGTGGCCAATGTCTAATATTGGCCAACCCATCCATAATTATAGAGCAACTCTCCCTTATCCAAATTTCCCTTATTTCCCCTATCACCACATTCACCTTAAAATACTCTCTATAAGGGAAGGTAGTGCGTAATTTATGTTCACCAAGGAGGGCAAATGAGGGGCCAACAACAATTGCATCTTTGAACATTTGTTTGAACTAAAAGGAACATGCCACATGAAATAGTATGGCATGCATAATGAAAAAATTGGTAAAGGAAGACTTAGTCACATCTTATGATTGCATATTGATTTAGTCCCCCTAATCGGGTGGGAGGAAGGTAGTTGCAAGCCCCTTCTCTTGCCTAGCAAAAGGCTCTAGATCGAAGTCTTCTTATTTGGTTGTCTAGCATACCACAAATCAAGATTGATACCCCACAAAACTTTAGGGGCAAAGGAAAGAGACAACAAATGCATAAGCATGGTTTTTACTCTTTACTCTTGTAGAAACATTACCAAGTACCATTAGCAGCCATGGATAAGTTAGCAAATTGTGTAGACTCTACTAGCTTTGACATACCCTTAGATCTTGTTTCACCTTCCATAAACAATCTATTTACCTCTTCCTTCTAAGCTGGGTTTATCTTAGGACAAGCCTTAACCTCTATCCTCTAATCACCAAGAGATGACTAGATGCTCTAGTGTAACTCCCTCTAAGATATTTGTTATAAATGTGACAACCAAACTCTACTCTCCACTAAATTTTGTTTTTGTCTGTCTAAAATTCTCACAAATTGTACAAGAGGGTTTAAAAAGGCCTTTTGCATAATGTTTCAATAGAGCAAGAGGGCACTCAAACATGTTATGTAGTTGTCCTACTTCATCCACACCACTTGCTAGAACCCTTATTAGTTTTGTACCAATTGTTCCACATTCACTTTCATTGCTGCTACTCATGCTGTTTAGTGCTTTGTGAATAAAAGTGAGTGCAACTTGCAAGTGAAAAGTGAAAATGAATAGAACTAATAAAAATAAATAAAAGCCTCGTCACTTTGAAAAACTCAAAAGAAGAAAAAAAACACTAATAGTAAGTTGTACCAACACTTACATCTTCCTCAGTCTTGACTAATGTTGCTGCCTTAAAAATCAATAAAATATAGTATTGAACTAATAAAAAAAATGAAAGCCTTGTCACTTTGAAAAACTCAAAAGAAGAAGAAAAACACTAATAGTAAGTAGTACCAACACTTACATCCTCCTCAGTCTTCACTAATGTTGCTGCCTTAAAAATCAATAAAATATAGTATTGAACTAAGTCTAAAACTCAAACTGAAATTTAAACGTTTATTTTTTTTCTCCTTCAACTTGTAGCGGCTAGCTAGGATAAAGAATGTCATTCAAATGAATAAGGGGGCTGCTTTAAGGTGTTTGGGGTGTATCATGGTGTGGAGCCCACCAAAAAACACATTTTTCAAAGTATTTTATTCAACGTAGGCTTCTTCTTTTTATGTGCTATAAGTGGGGATATTCAGGGGATGTCATTGATGTCCGTGGCTGCCTTGGAGATCACCAGTTTCACCCAGTCTTTTGTTATTCTAATTTCTCTGTTTACAAGACATTTCCATGCATTTTTGAGGGTCAAGGGGGATGGGATGGACATTTCCTAGGCATCACCACATCCTCAAAACATCCTTGGTATGGGTATGCCTGCAAAAAGGGAGTGTGCCCCCATGTACCCTTGCTAAAATGTTGTTTAATGAGGATGTAAAATAGATTGCAACTTGTAAAAATGATGCTATATTTGAAGTCACTCTATCTATTTATTTAATTGCAAAAGAGTGACTCATATTTTTTATGTTGTTACTATACAAATGTTGCGATACAACTTTAGAGTTTTTATATGGGAAATCAGTAGTAAACCACTAAATTGAAAATTAAAAGAACACCCCTGTGAAAATATAAGTTAATTTAAAAATACAAAAAATGACACCTTCCTTTTGCCGTGATTATACACCAGATATAATCATGCCGTGATTATATACATGCTGAACTCATCTCTCAAATAACAGAGCTCATAAGAAATCCTATCAGATCAAACGTGACGTTGTCAGTAGCTTTCCACCATTGATTCCCTCAAATATGAAAAGAATCATATTTTTCTGAACAATTAGGTACATAGAAGCAAAACGTTCAACTGATCCAAGTGTAGCACATGGAAGCAAAATGCATGGCAGCTCCAACTGTAGCATTTCTCTTCTAAAAATAGGATATATGCACAAGGCCAGCCAGCCCAAAGACAATCACAGTTCCAAGAGGAAGCTGGATCTTCCTCCATAGAGGGAATGAGCACTAAGTGTGTCTTTGTTTACAAATGTGGTTCATGCCAATAAAGGTGCAGACTGCATTCAATTACATAAACTGCAGCCCAAATGCTTCAAGCAAACATTTTGAAAGTTATTTTTCCATTAGTCATACAGTACTTGTCTGCAGGAACCATCAAGAGCATTCAAGACAACTTTTGTCTTCATACTCAAGTGTTGATTAGCATATTGCTTGCCGAAATTCATTAACAAACAAATGACTACCCTCCAGTTAAAAATTGTCTCCACCTAAGAGAAAGTTAACCTTTTATGGCAGGAATTGAGAAGACCCTTTTGAGGGTGCATATTATAACATTGCTGTACTCATTGGATTGGCATAATAATGTTTTCTCCACACTGGTGTTTGCTTCTTAAAATTTGGTCCAATTAGACTTTTCAATATGTTTGGTGGAGTTCTCTTCGACTCGCACATTTCCCTCAGATGAAGATGGTTATCCAATTCAAGCAACTGTAGCAACTTTCTGGCACTCTGAAAAAACACAAAAATTAAATGTATATTATAAAATGCTTTCACATGGACTAGTACTGTACCAGCCACAATGGTATGAGATAAAAATAGAGAAAAACTAGAAAGCAAATTAAACTTTCAATATCTTTAACTAGACAATTGCTCTGGACAATTTCACACCTGTGGATTCAAAATGTCCAATTGCTTAATAAGATCATCCTGCACACAGTTGGACAGAATCAATTAGGAACTGAATACACAGTTACACAAAAAGAGCAAACCAAACTTCATCAAAAGCTCTAATGAAATAAAATTGAAAGAATTTAAAGCTTCACCTCCAAAATTCCAGGATGTTGCATAACAATACCCAAGACTCGCCGTGTTAATGCTTTCAGCATAACTGTATTTGTTTCACCATCTGCTCCCAGCCATGGCAGGATAGGTAGAAACTGACTTTGAGCATTTACATGCAAATTCTGTTCCCTTTGTGTTGTCTCCTGCTCCAAGTTCAAA
This sequence comes from Sequoia sempervirens, assembly GCA_007258455.2. Taxonomy (NCBI): domain Eukaryota; kingdom Viridiplantae; phylum Streptophyta; class Pinopsida; order Cupressales; family Cupressaceae; genus Sequoia; species Sequoia sempervirens. The sequence continues at coordinate 110,070,672 of VDFB02179234.1, forward strand.
TTTTGAACAGCAGGAAAATTCAAAACGGTTTCTAGCCGTTCCTCATGTTCCTCTGTATTTCCACTAGGCACTACTCCCAAAGGATCACACTGCTTACAGATGGCTGGATCTGTATTATCCATTTCTGGCATTTCTAATATTGTTACTAGATGTCCATCACCCACAGTAACACTCCTGTCCTGTCGACCTAAGCTGATGGAGGGAATAATAGAAGGTCTGCAAAATCCCTCATTTTCTTGTGTATACATCTTTTGAATATCCTGATGGTTTGTCTTCAGTATGCCTGTTACAGCTTTGTAATGTCTTGCATCAACTGTCTTATTATCTTCATGATTTTCAGGGAACACGAGAAGAGAATACTTTGAACCATGAGGATGTGCAAAGGCACGGACATGATCAAATGCATTGACCTGGGAAGTAAATGATAGATTCCATTTTAGTAAGAATGAACATGGTCAAAACTGGAAATTAACATCTAGGAAAAAGTTGAAGTTAGAGATGCCACAAGGGAATATCACATGAGTAAATTCTATGACCTATGCCTTGTCTATAGGACCAAAAACCACATCACAGAACCTGGCAGCCAAAAGAAATTGGGATCTTTCGTATACATGCATGTCACAATAATATTTTAACTTTAAATAAATATGTACTTAATCAATCAAACACAGCTTTCTGTAATTGCTGAGTTGCCAGTTTGGGTTTTTGTTCGAGTTCAGGCTTCGGATTTAGCAGTTAGATAATTCTTTTTAACCAGGGTTCAGCAGTGATTGGGTACAGCTGTACAAAAATATATAAAATATAAAGAATGGCCATAATCTCTGATTCCTTGACCAGGAATCACATGCAAATGAGATTTCACCCAACCATATGAGTTGTTCTCTTTTGTATTTATGTTGATTGTGTAGTTAGGGTACTTGCTTTTAGAGCTTGGATAGTTTTTCTACTTTCTTTTCCTTTTTTTCATTATGAAATTTTATATTTCATTTTTGGAGCACAAAGCCCCAGGTATGGCCGGGGTATGAGAGATCCTGCTCAGGTACACTGTAGATTTGTTTCAAATTAAGCTGGGCCACACCCAGGCGGTATCTGTTTTCTGCAGCGAATTTGGGGATACCCATATATGGACCATAGTAGGACTGGAACCCAGTATGGGCGCATAAATATAAACATGTAAACCCAGCATCAAAGTTTAACTGCATATATCTTACTCTAGTTTAATTAAATTAATATCAGTTTACTAGTGTCAAGATATGACCAAAACCTAAAATGGATTGCAAATTTTACAATGGTCAGAATGAACAGAAAGTGAGCCTAATGCACCTTCCATGAAGAAAAAAAGGTACATAAGAGAAGTAGGAACAAGACAATGAGGTGAAGAAAACTCTAGAATATACATGTAGTATTAGACAAGCTTAGGATAGATGATGTGAGCAAGAGGCATAATTAGTACAGACTGGCAAGATGCTGAATAAAAGATGACAATGGTAGTCCCAAATGTGACAGAAGGTACAGGCAATTACATGAATTTCATAATAGTCTATTACCAATACACATGGGAAGAGGGAAAGCATTTGCAACAGCCAGAAAACATATTTATTGGATAAACATGAAGAAAGATAAAGTATAGTAATAAATGCATATCCAAGTGTTGAATGCACAAGACAACTAGGAGGGGGGTAGTGAATCAGTTGTACATCAAAACCCTCATTAACATTCAAATCTGTATTAGTCCTTAAACTCTTAACAACCATTAAACCCTTATCATGCATTAGCAGAATGTAAACATGAGAAACAGTAATGCAAACACATCCAAACACATGAGAACACCAGATTTACATGGAAAACCCAAGAAGGGAAAAACCATGGTGAGGATTAGCTCACAATATGAAGTAATTGCAACACCGAATACAATACGCTCACTACCAGAGGGCTCAATGCCCAAAGAGAAAAGAAGGGCTCACTGCCAATGGCTCACTGCCAAATTAGAAAGAAGAAGAATGAAGATTGTTACAATGAGGAATCCATCTCATAGCAACAAAAAAGTTCCACCACTGCTTCACTAGACCATTCACACTCTCTGTAGAATGTAGACACCTTTTGCTCACTGCTTCTAGTAGTCTTAGTCGTTAAGGCTCATACTACACTTCGCACTTTCGCACTTCACATCACAATTCACATCACACAATTTCATGCACATCATCCTCCATCAACTCAACACACATATATACCATCTTCAACCTTGAAAGCAATTCACAAGGTCGGCTATGCACCTTAAACGTGCAAATTCAAATTAGGTTGACACCAAAACATTCCAGCAATGGAGAGGAATGAAGGCGGACCATATCACACCTTAACTCGGACCTAAATCCACACATACATGCCATGCCATGCTTCCAAAAACACCGAAGCATATCCACAATTAGTGTAAACACCCAAGGTCGGCCAAACCTATGTTAACACCATTAAACATTAAGTTCCTTTGATCCAAAGACGACTTGAGTTCCTTTGATCCAAAGACGACTTGGAAACCACACATGACACTAAAACACAATTTGGAATATTCCATCAACACCTTGAAATCCAAAAAATCCTTCGCAACATCATACACTAGAAGAACATGTTCATTCTGCATAACAAACTAACCTTCCACACACTACAACACTTGAATCCAACCTTGTAAAGCACCAAAACACCAACTCAGACTGGAGATAGATACTAGCAATATAAGAAAACTTCCAAATCCGAAGACTAGAAACCAAACTGTGGAGAAATGCGAAGCAAAACCATTTCTCCCAAACAACACTACAACACAGTTCACACATTGGTGAACACAACTTTCTCTGCACAGCGATTCAAAACCTGAAACTCTGGATATAACATCTCTTAACACCTCAATCAACATATCCGAACCGCACAAGCATATCTTCAGCCATGAAGAAATGCGGAGCAAAACACTAAACACCACTCTATCACACTGAACACTCTTCACCATATTGTTTCCTCTTTTATTCAATTTTTCTCAAAAGCACTTGGAAACCAAGCACTATAAGCACATTCTCATCATCTGAAACACCTTCTCAACAACTCAACAACACAAGAGGTTGAACATCACCAACACATGCTCATCAAAGCAACAATAGAGGTTGACTTCAATGATACTAATAGCAACATAATGCAACTAATCAAAGCATCATCAAAGACTTCCAACAGTCTCCTCAAAGACCTATTGACATCAATGCAACAATAAAGATCTGTTGACATCAATGCAACAATAAAGATCTGTTGACATCAATGACAACACAAACTTCCAACAATCTCCCCCTTTGTCATTGATGGCAACACATGGAAAAACCATCAATAACAAAAACAACTCTGATCACCAACTCATATACTACACCACTGTGCACACAGCTCCCCCTTACACAAGTATCTATACTTTCTTTCACGGGACTTCTCTCCTGATCACCAACTCATATACTGCACCACTATGCACACTGCTCCCCCTTACACAAGCATCTATACTTTCTTTCACAAGACTTATCTCCTCCTTACTTCATATGGTTTTTCAGTTAACTCTCTCCCCCCCTTTGACATCAATGGCAAAGGGCGGCACACTTCCCCCTTTGACATCAAACATACATACTTTCTCTCCCTCAAAAACAACACCTATAAGGGACAACAACTGCTTTGCAACTACCTTTTCTTTTACTGCACTCCGTTTTCTTCACACCTTTTCTGCACACTCCCCCTTAGGAGTACACAACATACTACATTACCTAGCAACTACTGCTCATATCCTTTGACATAGTTGACAAAGGAAAACATCTGTATACCACACAATGACAACACTTACTCCCCCTGATTGCAACAACCAAAAATGCTACTATCTACTCCCCATGAGAGGTAGCCACCAACATCAATCCAAAACAAGGAATGAATCTTGAGATCCACTGGATTGATGCATATCCTTATGCATCTAGTTGAAAGGAGGGGCAATAACTCCCAACTTCTCTCAAAGATACTCAAAAGTATCCTTAGGAAGAGCCTTCGTGAAGGTATCTACAACTTGATTTTTAGTAGGCACATACTCCAACTTCACCTCATTCTCTGCAAGCTCTTCCCTCAAGAAGTGATATCGGATTGAAATATGATTTGTCCTTGAATGCATTACTAGACCCTTTGCAATACTAATATCACTTGTATTATCACAAAAGATAGAAATAGGTTCATCATATACCACTCTGATATTCTTCAAAGTTTGCTTCATCCACAACACCTGTGTGCAGCATGATGCTGCAGCAATGTATTCTGCCTCTACAGTAGATAATGACACTGAATCTTGTTTTTTTCTCAGCCAAAACACCAACTTGTTGGATGCCACAAGCTGTGTTCCAGAGTTCCCTTCAAGTATCAGAAAATTCTCTTCATTGCTGACACATGTGACTCTTTGGGATCTTCTTGAAATCTTGCCACAAGACAAACTACATGCACGATATCCGGTCTAATAGCAGTTAGATATAGCAGTCCTTCAATCATTGATTTATACTTGCTCTAATTAGTTTTAGGAGATTCATCATTCTTATTCAGCTTGCAACTAGTAACCATAGGGGTACATACCGGTTTAGAGTCTTCCATACCAAACTTCTTTAGCATTTCCTTGACATACTTAGATTGTGAAATGAATATATCTTTCTTTGTCTAATTGATTTGTAATCCAAGGAAGAAATTCATCTCCCCAAACATAGACATCTCAAACTCTTTCTGCATCTCTTTTGTAAATCTCTTGCACATACCTTCATTTATTCCAAAGATTATGTCATCAACATACACAACCACAATCAAGATTTGATCTTTTTCAATTTTGAAATAAAGATTACTATCTGCGATACTTTTATTGAATCCTTGCTGCAACAAGTACCTATCCAATCTTGCATACCAAGCTCTAAGAGCTTGCTTGAGTCCATATAATGCCTTCTTCAATCTGTAGACCATATTAGGATTATCTGATAACTGAAAGTCTTCCGATTGTTCAATATTCTTCCAACTCATCATTCAAAAAAGCAAACTTTACATCCATCTGATAAACTATGAAATCCTTATGAGCTACAAAAGCCAAAAACGTCCTAATAGCTTCCATTCTTGCCATCGGAACAAATGCCTCTTCAAAATCTATTCCTTCCACTTGTGAGTAGCCTTTACACACAAGTCTTGCCTTGTTTCTTACCACTTCTCCACTCTCATTCAGCTTGTTCCAAAATACCCACTTAGTTCCAATCACATTCTTGTTTGTTGGTCTTGGGACAAATTCCCAAGTCTGATTCTTCTCAATCTGCATTAATTCTTCTTTCATAGCCTTGATCCAATATTCTTTGCATGCCTCAATTACTGTTTTTGGTTCAACTTTGGAAAGTAAACATAAGTTTACTTGTTCTTCTATCATAGCAGCTTTTCTTCTTGTCAACACACCTCTACTCTTGTCACCAATGATCTAATCTTCTAAATGATTCTTCTGCACATACTTAGGGGTCTTAGGGATCCTTTTTAGAGCTTCTTCCTCTTCAACCTGCATTTCTTTTTCCTTACCATCATCTTTCTCTTCTCTGCAAAAAGACTCATTTGATTCATATTCATCTATCACCACTAAACTTTTATGTAAGTCTTCGTCCACTTTGACACTTGCACTTTCAACAATCCTTTTCAACCTCTTGTTGTAGCACCGGTAAGCCTTGCTTCTTGTAAAATATCCAAGGAAGATTCTTTCATCAAATCTTGCATCAAACCTTTCTAAGTTTTTTTCATTTCTTCTGATATAGCATTTGCTTCCAAGCACTCTGAAATATTTCATAGTAGGGGTTCTTCCATACCATAACTCGTAGGGAGTCTTTGAACTTTTTGTCCTTACATGCGCTTTGTTAAGTATATAGATTACAGTATGAATTGCTTCTCTTCAGTAGACATCCGATAGATTTGCTTCCTTCATCATTGTCCTTGCTGCTTCCTGAACAGTCCTATTCTTCCTTTCCACAATTCCATTCTGTTGAGGAGTCCTAGGAGCTGACAAATGCCTCTTTATTCCATGATCTTCACAAAAAGTGTTAAACTCATTAGAGGTGAACTCTCCACCTCTGTCAAATCTCAAACATTTGATCTTCATATCCATTTCATTCTCAACCATAGCTTTGAATGCCTTAAACTTATCTAGAGCTTCTAATTTTTCTTTGAGAAAAGTAACCCAAGTCATTCTAGAATAATCATCAATTAATAGCATGAAATACTTGTCACCTTGAAATTTTTTGATTCTTGTAGGTCCACAAAGATCTGTATGCACCAACTCCAAAGGACCGATAGTAGATTGTTCTTTGATTTTGAAACTCTTTCTAGCTTGCTTCCCAATCTGACATTCATTGCAAACAACATTGATAGGTTTTGTAATCTTTGGCAGATCTCTCACAACTTGATTTGAACTGATCCTCACTAGGCTATCAAAATTGGTGTGACACATTCTCTTATGCCATAGCCAACTTTCATTAATTTGGGTCATAAAGCATTGACCATTTGCACCCTTAAGTTGATAAACATTTCCATTTGTCCTTGTTGCAACCACAGTTCCGGAACCTTTTTTTAGATCTCATCACCATTGTCTTGAAACACAAGATTATATCCTTTGCTACACACTTGTCCTACACTCGAAAAATTATGTTGTAGACCCTTACCATAAAGAACATCATCCGTATTATGCTTTCCATCAAAACTAATTGAACCTTTTCCACATATCTTAGCAAATGTATCATCACCAAACTTAACTAAACCACCTTCAAACTTCTCAAGCTTAACAAACTTACTCTTATCACTTGTCATGTGATTTGAGCATCCACTATCAATGATCCAATTGTTCTTCTCTTCTCTAGCATGAAAAGCAGTCACCATTTCTCCTCCCATGTTATGACCGGCTTTCAAAGCACTTTCCTTCATACATCTCTCAGAGTTAGCAGAATTATTTCCGACATTTAGAACCATAAACAAGCATTCATCATCTTCATCATCAAGGTAATCAGATTTATCACCAGATATACTAGCATCTTCTTTAACATAATAACTTCTCCTAATTGATTTACCTTTATTCTCCTTAGGTTTATCTCTTGAAGCTTTGACAAGACATCTTGAAGCATAATGACCAATATTTCCACAGTTAAAGCATTTGAAAGGTAACTTACCTCTATATTTTCTAGTGCCCTTTTCAATTTCCTCACAAAGTTTGCTTGTAACTCATCAAATTCATCCGAATCAGATTCCTCATTTTTCTCTGCTTTGCCAACTTTAAAAGTAGTCTCCTTTTTCACATCACTTGGACCAAACTCTCTCAATTGAAAAGTAGTTAATGCACCATACAACTGATCTCTAGAATAAATATTCAAATTCTGAATTTCCTCAATAGCAAAAACCTTATGACTATAAGCTTTAGTAAGAGTTTTTAGTATTTTCTTTACCACCTCATCTTCATCAAGTTTTCCACCAAGACCTCTGATGGAATTGACAACTTAGTCCACCCTATGCATGTAGCTTGTAATATCTTTATCTTCTATCATCCTTAGGTTTTCAAACTTGATCTTCAGATTTTGCATCTTTGCTTGCTTGACCTTATCATCTCCTTCATAGATTCTTTCCAACTTTTTCCAGATTTCACCGACAGTTTTAAGACTCATAACTTTCACAAGTTTTGAATTAGAAAAACCACTCAAGAGAGCATACCTTGCTTTACCATTGTTCTCATATGCCTTGATTTCATCATCAATACTCGGACTATTTGCAAGCATTGTATATGCAGTTTCAACAGATTTCCAAACTCCAAACCCTAGAGAAATAAGGAAACTTTCCATCCTTGTCTTCCAGAATGCATATCAAATCCATCAAACAAAGGACCCTCCTTGTGGGCCATCCCAAATCTACCTTAAGCGGTTAAGCTTTCTTCCAAGAAACCTTGCTCTGATAACAATTGTTGAATGCACAAGACAACTGAGAGGGGGGGAGTGAATCAGTTGTACATCAAAACCCTCATTAACATTCAGATCTACATTAGTCCTTAAACCCTTAACAACCATTAAACTCTTATCATGCATTAACAGAATGTAAACATGAGAAACAGTAATGCAAACACATCCAAATACATGAGAACACCAAATTTACTTGGAAAACCCAAGAAGGGAAAAGCCACAATGAAGATTAGCTCACAATATAAAGTAATTGCAACACCGAATACAATAGGCTCATTGCCCAAAGAGAAAAGAAGGGCTCATTGCCAATGGCTCACTGCCAGATTAGAAAGAAGAAGAAAGAAGATTGTTACAATGAGAAATCTATCTCATAGCAACAAAAAAGTTCCACCACTGCTTCACCAAAACATTCACTCTCTCTGAAGAATGTAGACAACTTCTGCTCATTGCTTTTAGTAGTCTTAGTCGTTAAAGCTCATACTGCACTTCGCACTTTCACACTTCACATCACAACTCGCATCACACAATTTCATGCACATCATCCTCCATCAACTCAACACACATATATACCATCTTCAACCTTGAAAGTGATTCACAAGGTCGGCTATGCACCTTAAACATGCAAATTCAAATTAGGTTGACACCAAAATATTCTTGCGGTGGAGAGGAATAAAGGCGAACCACATCACACCTTAACTCGGACCTAAATCCACACATACACGCCACGACACACTTCCACAAACACCAAAGCATATTCGCAATTAGTGTAAACACCCAAGGTCGGCCAAACCTATGTTAACACCATTAAACATTAAGTACACGCTTCCTTTGATTCAAAGACAACTCGCAGACCACACACAACACTTAAACACAGTCTGGAATATTCCATCAATACCCTGAAATCTAACAAATCCTTAGCAACATCATACATTAGAAAAACATGTTCATTCTGCACAACTAGCTAACCTTCCACACACTGCAACACCTGAATCCAACCTTGCGGAGCACCAAAACACAAACAGCTCTGACTGGAGATAGATACTAGCAATATAAGCAAACTTCCAAATCCGCAAGACCAAAAACCAAACTGTGGAGAAATGCAAAGCAAAACCATTTCTCCCAAACAACACTATAACATAGTTCACACATTGGTGAATACTTTATCTGCACAACGATCCAAAACCTGAAGCTCTGGATATAACATCTCTTAACACCTCTGATCAACATATCCAAACCGCACAAGCATATCTTTAGTCATGAAGAAATGTGGAGCAAAACACTGAACACCACTCTGTCACGTTGAACACTCTTCGCCATACTGTTTCATCTTTTATTCAAATTTTCTCAAAAGCACTTGGAAACCAAGCACCATAAACACATTCTCATCATCTGGAACACCTTCTCAACAGCTCAACCACACAAGAGGTTGAACATCACCAGTACATGCTCATCAAAGCAACACTAGAGGTTGACATCAGTGATACTTACTAATGACAACATAATGCAACTAATCAAAGCATCATCAAACTTCCAACAGTCTCCTCAAAGACCTATTGACATCAATGCAACAACAAAGATTTGTGGACATTACTGACAACACAAACTTCCAACAAAGATTTGTTGACATTAATGACAACACAAACTTCCAACAATATATCAAACGAAAAATTCCCTCAAAACAATTATTGATGTCCTTACATGTTCTAGGACTAAGAAGATAAAAGCGGAAGCATTTTAATGAGTTATATTTATTGCCTTGAAGAACAGAAAGAATGAAAGACCCGATATTAGTGATGATACTAGTGTATGTATGTTTCAAGAGAGTTTTAAAAATTCACCACACAAAAAGATGAAAGACCCAATATCAGTGACAATACTAATGTACATATCCTTCAAGAGAGATTTAAAACCTAGTCACACAAAAGAATGAATCAATGATGGATCCAATATTGGTCTAGTCTTATCATGAGTTACACAAAAGAGGGGATATAGCTAAAAGAATTATTAAGGATGTATTATCAATGGCTTATACAAAATACTATAGGTAAAAGGGATTAAGTTCAGAAGGAATGCTAGACCGTTTTTAGAAAACTGGGCACTCAGTAAAAATTCAACTGTAAGAATCATGTTGAAATCAAATGGTAGATTACATGAACTAGTGCAAAGAAAATCTTCCCTTGTGTAGTTTACCCATAATAAAAGTACAGATCTAATGGTAGAACTCCCTTCAAAATAATGCATGACTATAATGGTATAACCCCCTTCCAATAGGGTTTGGCACAGTGCATTCAACAAAAGACATGGCAGTTACATTATAGATGCTAGAGAAAAATAACAATGAGTTAATAAAAAAACCAGTCAAAGGCCAAATTTAGAGCCAAAACATGTTAGAAAAAGCCATCATCTCATTGACCTGTTCTAATCTGTATTTGAATTGAACATATTCATAGAGCAGTCAATGCATTCAGCCTCTAAGATGGCCTAAAAGGAGTAATCACCCTGGTATTCATAGTGATCCCTTGAAGTCCAATGATTGAAAGTGAAATCATGTCAAGGAGAAAAGTTAAGGCCCTTATTTCTAATCTAGAATAACAAAAGAATGTAGATAGAAAACATCTAGAATATTCATATAAAACATGCCTTCAAAATAATGGTAGAACTCCCTTCAAAATAATGCATGAGCTGAATGGCTCTTGGGTTACAAGCAAATAAGCTTTTCTACTTTGTTGTATGTACTATTACATTTTCCACCCAGTGAATGGTAATCCGTAAGTGAAATGCTTTGTGAAAGCAGAGCTGAAAAGTGGGTGTCTCTTCCCATATCAATAATCAGGGTCTTGGCAAAATAACAACACTCATCAACACTAATGATAAGAGAAGGAAAAGAGTGAAATTCATGGAGCAGAACCTACATCATTGTCATCCCTGTACTCTAACCATTGAATACGAGAAGCTCAGTGAAATGTAAAATAATGCAGCTAACAAATGTAAGGTTAAGAATGCTTTGTGGCTAATGTATATCCATCACAGTCTTACACTAGGACCATGCTAAAATGTTTAAAATTGAATCATAAAATTAATACCATGAAATGAAGCAAATCCGTGAATCGCTAATCAGAATTCCATGATAGGGTACAAGGCCAGTTCAGCTCACTACATTCTACATATTACATCTTTAAAATGCGAATGTAAGAACTCCCCTTGGTAGTGCCTTCTCTTTAAGGATAACCCTAAACTGTTTTTTTACTACATTGCAAAATCTTAGCATGAAATGCTGCATTCACCATAGTTCACATGCAAAGCAAGTGTGCAATTAATCAAAATACTCATGCCTGTTTTCTTTTACCAGATGCCATTTTAGCCAGGTTCTCATACCTCATGTAATTTCCACAAATTACAACAAGCTCATAACATTCCTAATCCCCCAAAGTGTCATCTCCATCCTTCTTTGGCCAACTATTTTTAATTTTCAACCTAACATTTCTTAATGCATTCCTGATTTGTCATTGTTTTCCCCATGATTGAATTTCCACACAATATTGAGAAGTTCTCTAGACTAGCTGTGATAGCACCACAACGTACAACCAGATTGTACCCTGCCTTTGCTCCCAAGTTGTGTCATCTCCTCCCTCTGCTTACACTCATCAATTTTTATCCAGTTTTTCCAATTGGTTTATGTCTTCCTAGTTTGCCACTGTTTTTCGTGAAATTGATTTTTCACACAAAATTTCTAAGTTCTCATATCAACTTGTGATCACTCCAAAAGTTACAACCAGCTCATACCATGCCTTAGCCCTCAAATTGTGTCCTCTGTTATTTGCCTACCTATTTAATTTTCATCCCAGTATTATAATTGGATCATACAAAGCTTGTTATTGATTTTCCAATTCTCCTACTGTATTTTTTTCACACAGCCTGACTACTTCAAATATTTAAATTTATTTCGATGGTGCTTCCTGCATTCCCCATCCCAACTTGTAAGGTACTATCTTCTTGTTAGCTCGCTTTGGAACAGAGTAAAACTAATAGTCAGCTGGATATTGGTAAATGCTATAAACGAAAACAACCTACATAGTTAAAACTTAAAAGTATACTTTGTGAGGTTAATAAAAACATCTTGACATACCTTTATAACTTGATTGAACGAATGCAGTGCCTCAATGATTGCATCTGTCTGTACCATATGATGTTCTACAGCCACAACATAAATATAATGATTAATACATATTAAATATGAATTAAGAAACTTACCATGGAATAAGGATGAAGAAATCCACAATTTCCAATTATTAGATTTCGTCTTCCAAACAACAAAACACAACACACAGCAAAGGCACATACCGTCTAATCCAATAGAATGTGCAACTTGTTCCAAACTCAACCCTTCATCACCAGCCTTCTCAATGGCATCCAAAGCTGACTCAAACCACTGGGGTTGAAAAAAGGAAGGTTCTTCCTGCATTGTTCTTGAAGAGAAAATCTCCTCTGCAAAACTAACCAGAGCTTCCAATAGGTGTTTGTGAGATTCTATGCTTTGTGCGTTTGGAGCTTCTAGATGGTCACAATTATAGTCTGAAATGAGGTCATGGTTTATAGTAACTGAGCTCAAATCAACATCTAAATCAGATTGACCAGAACATCCAACTGCACCATCTTCCAGCTGGTTCTTATCATTCAAGTCCCTAGTGAAAATTTCAGCCATGGGAATTGTTGCCCGATGCACATTCACTTGAATCCCAGGAAACCCCCTTTCCCGACGTGTACAAAGTTCCCCTTCTCTTGGCCATGGAAGCTTTGGTTTTGCAGACTGTGGGTCTCGACTGACTTTCTCTTTATCAATTTTACGCTTCAAGCCCCTGGGATCATCAGCATCCCCAATCCCTTCGTTGGGCAGATTAGGTGCAATAAGGATGTCTCCAGAAGATACTAGACCAAAAAGATGAAAAATATCACCACAATACAGTTCAGAAGGAAGGCTTATCCAATCCTCTTCAAGCTCTTTTTGAACCCTAGTTAACCATTTTGCAAACTTGGAAGCTTTTTCCCCTGTACCAATAGGAAAGGGAGATGCAGACGCATTATGGAAAAACTTGGGAGAAAGCACAAATGGCTGAACACCATGACCTACAACCTGTAGAGAAGTGAGAAAATAGTCAAAGAAAATACACAATATGGATGGAAATGTTGCAAATGGATACACCTGATTTGTCGTTATGGTAAAGATATCAAATAAATAGGAAGACAATAAACATCATCCAAAATATCTTAAGGACTGGAATTTGTATCAATTGTTAAGACTTAAGAGCATCTTCTTATAAGCTCTTCTAATTAACCTGTATATATGTTTATGTTTGATCAATGAAAGAAATCAAACCATTTCATAGAAGTATGTTGGTATATAGTTTAGAAATCTTAGAAAGTAATACAGAAATTCCACTCTTCTTGATGTTTTCTTGTTATAACCTATTTGTGCCTTTAAAATGCTTTTTCCCTGACAGAAGTGACACCTAGATACAGCTGCAAAACTCCAAATAGGAGAATAAATTAAACAATATCAAGGAGTTAAGGAAGCCGTAGAGGAATACTGTCAAAATACTAGAAACCATGCAACAAATTCTTGTCCATCTCCTCCACAGGCTGCAGAAAAATGTGTGTTAAAGTTTTTCATGCTCAGATAACAAAGATCCCTCTAGATCATCCAAATTAAATCTACATCCATCCATGAATGGATGATATTTAACACAAGCAAATCAATACATTCTCACGGAAGATAAAAAATAACTATGAAAGCTAAATCTGTCCTTGTCCCTCAACAGTTGGACAAAATGGACATGGTCATAAACTAATTTCACCATGGTCATCCTCTCCATCCAATCAAAGAGATGAGGAATTTTTCAACTGTATTCAGGAAGATCTAGAGAACAGGAAGAGAGAGAAAAAAGGAACTTCAAGAAAGAAAATATGGCAATCGATATTGGTTTTACTTTTAACTTTTAACCAACGACAGAGACGTTCTAAGGAATATTTTGCATAATTATGTACCTGAATAACAAGGTAAAGTAAACAAGCAAACATGCTCTTATTGAGATGTCAACCATAGACAAACTGTTAAAAGAAGTAATGGATTTAATGTTTTTTATTCTCTGTTAGTAGTATGATATTTTATGGTTGTTTAGATTATACTCCAAGGATTAGTTGTTCTCAAGCATTCCAAAGCTATGCAGCAATCTCACTCTGTTAGTGGTTGGAATATCAAGATTCAGTTTGCTTTTAATTTTGTGGTTGCTAGTGCAGTAGAGTCATCTTTTCATGGAAAAAGGCATAAGTTGATGAATCGGTGTATTAACTCCATTTCAAGCATAGCAAAGCATTATGCTTTTTTATATTTTTAGAGATGTAAAGAATTTCAAGGCAGGAATTGTAGTAGACTTGGAAATGACAGAGACTCTTCATGCCAATATGTATTTTCTTGGAAGTTGGAATAGTGAGAGTTTCTTCCTTGATGATAATCTCATTAGTGAGGCCTGAAACATTGGACAATGATATTTTTGTGCAGTTAGATCCACCTCACATTTGCACTGCCAACACAAACTATGCATTACAGTTGGAATGGTGTCAAATTTGAGAGGATAATGTGCTCAGACTTTGGACTTGTCTATATATGTAGAAGGAAGTAAAAGCTGCATTAGGCTAAGAAGATAGGTATTTTAAATTTATCAAGTGGGATATTACCATATTTGAGAAAGTACCAGGGTCAAATGAAAAACAACTTATGATGTTATAATCTGCGAAAAAGTTTTATCAGTAAGCTATTTCAAGATTTTAAGGAAACATCTGAGGAAGGGTATGCCAGAGACTCTTCAGAATGAACCACACAGTAAAATGATGAAGTAAGAAAAGCATAGAACAGATTAATCAAGTTAGAGCAATGGAAAGGAGCAATGAAATAGGAAATTGTAGACTGTATTGAGCTAACCGTGGTCAACAATGATCATTCAGCATACTGCACCATCAAACTAACACTGATAATGCAAACCACAACTGTAAGGTATGTGAATGGTACTTTTGTTAATAAGGATAATGCAAACAAGAAAAAAGATAGAGAAATTTTAGAAGGAAATCAAAATTACAAATATTGACAGAAAAAATCACCAGTCAAGTTTATCCAACCAGCACCAAGGTGATACTTACATGGTTTGACCAGGTTAATTTAATTTCAACAACACCTTCGTCTAGATTTGAATTCATGCATATTATATAACATAGACTTTATCCTCATTAATTTGAAGTCTCACAATAGAATGGCTTTTTTCAAATATTTGGGTCTACAATAATATTTTATATTATTTATTTCTCCCACTCTCACAAAGGAATACATGGAGACAATGGAAGACTTACATACCACAAGCCCATGTGCTCTGAGAAAGTTGAAGGCCGCAAAGACATCAAATTCACTATACTGGCGAAGACTATTCACTAACACTTGGGGAACCTCGGTGTTCGTTGAGGAGTTGAGGAAAACAAGCTTGATGAGTTCAACAGCATTTGCCACTGCAACAGACTTGTGCACTAGCTTTTCAGTACTGAAATCCTCATTCTTCAATAACTTCTGAACTTTCTTTGGCAAGCGACGACGGTTTGCCCTTGTTCTGCCTCCTCCGATATTAATTCGACCAGATGGATGTGTATCAGCAGAGCCAGACACCACAACACAACCTATTGAGCTGGCAGAAGTGGGAACACCGAAGTCTGGCAAAACACATGTAGATAAAGAGGAGGATGCTTTAGAGGCATGCTCTGAAGAAGAACATGGGTGTTCACTGACATAAGCTGGACCGGAACCATTATTCTCAGAAACATTGGAGGTAAATTTCTCAGATGGAGTAGACTCAGACCATTTTGCCATGAAGGTGGAAGAGCCTCCATTCTTTTTAACTGTACTTAGCTTGGCCATGCATTTGCATCTCATAACCTCATCAACTGCAGCTGCTATGCTTGGTTCTTCAAAATCATCCCACAATGGGTAGAGTTGGCTAGGGGCTTCTGAAATTCCTATATCAGCATCATCTACAATTAGATCTCCATCCATTTGTTGAAGATGCTTAGCATATCGAGCAGTAAGCAAATTACAAAGATGCATTATTGCTTTCCTCACAGTCGGCTCATGTTTGAAAGAAGCAATTCTTCTTCGGCAAGTCTCTGGAGGAGCAGGCAAACCAGGTACCGAAACCCAATCAACTCGATGAAATCGAGCCCCAAGTGTTGTTCTGTATCTTGCATAGCTAGTAATCAATGACCTGTCAAATTAAACAGAAATGAACATTGAATATTAGTCTGGTTAAGAAATAAACGATAAAAATCTAGATGAATGCTTCATTATAACTTATTTTTAGTGTGCACCTTTCTAAACTATCAGTCCAGGGAAACCGTCTCTTCCGTGTAGGCTTCAGCCTAGACAGAGAACTTATGTGATTAATAAGTATATCTTCATTAGTATCTTCATCATCAAGATCATCTTGATCTTCCCCACCTCTATGGGTGCCCTCACAAAGTTCATTTTTGTGTTCACCATGCCCTTCATCGACAAGAGTACCATCATAGAAGTCACCATTTTTGTCGGTTCCTTCATAAGGGTCACTTTCCCTGCAAAGAGATGGCCTTTTAAATTGGACATCTAGGTTTTCATATTCTGAAAACTCGTCTAGGGAAGACCTTTTTCTCTTTGGACTATGCCGCTGAGTTTTAATGCGTATTTGCATTTTATCATCTGGATCAGAAGGCTTCATAGCCTCTCTCTGCAATACCATAAGACGAGCTTTCCTGTTCTTCTCATAAGATACTCTGAGTACCTGTGATAACAATACTTAAAAGTTAAATACTTCTTAAAAAGTGCTTTTGAAAAACCTCATCTAATTGATGTAATATAAGATGCATGTTTTGAAAAAGAAAACTCACATCTAGACATTGCAAATATTGAATAGTACTTCAGTGATATTAGAAGTGACTTATTAAAAACCAAGAAGCTAGAATGGTACGAAGCTAGTCTCCAGAACATGTAGAAGATTTACATAGGCATCGATACTAAAGTGGTCAAATCAACTAGGACCATATAGATTTACAAACCTGAAAAATACTTGGATAAACACCAATATTATCAATTCATCACTGAACCATACATTCTTATTGCGATCATATTAGATCAAAAAGCTGAATAAGCAGTGATAACTTCCTCAAATTTAATGAGCATAGACAACAGAAGTGCTGATTCTTGAATTGGTATAACAAGCAAAGCTCTTATTTACATATCTGATGCAATATTGTTAGATGTATCAAAAAGAAAGCCATAGCTAAAACACACAGTATGTAGAAAGAAGTTTGAAAAATAGTTGATATTTAGATAATAAATTCAACGAGGCTCACTCAACTTTGAAAATACATAAAATGACATTAGAACCACAGAACAAGTCAACAAACAAAACCCTTATAAATTTACCAAAAAATTGCCATTGGAACTGTCAAGAAAATTGCCAACAGTAAGGCCAAGTATATACCTATGAATTTCCAAAGAAAGCTCTTTAGAAGAAACCAGAAATCATCCTGCCAGAAAAGAAAATTTTAACTGTAGACAAAAACTGCTCAATTGAAACCACTAAAAATGACATGGAATGACACTATGATATTTCACAAAGAATTGTGGTTGGCCATTTTTTTATTAAAAATGACAAACACATAAAACAATGGCTACGTGTATCCCACAAAATGCTGTGGCAAAAACTAAGTTGCCGGATCCAGGTCCAGTTCGAACCAAAACCCTGGTTCTGATACAATCCGCCTTTGGGTTCAAGCAAGACGCGCCAAAGAAGAACCTAGTTCATCTAGGGCAAACCCAAGGGAACCCAAGATGAACCCAGGTGAACCCATCAATGCAACAATACTTTTTTAATTTTTTGTTTTTTTTATTTGACTTTGATTGGGCGCCCTAGAATTCTTCCTCAACCCTAAAATTGACTTCTAAAACACATGAAACACAAAAACAAGTTCAATTTAGTGCATTTCTTTTGCAAACAACAGAAATCATTCCAAGAGGTTGAACATTCATTTTTGCTTGTTGGATCAACAAAGGGAGTTGAAGATTGATCTTTGAAGGTTGTACAACAATTGCATTATCATTTCTATGTGTTTACAAGTGTTCATTGGCTGACAAGAAGATCATAGAAGGATACTTTGTAAAGAGGTAAGTTTTTGTAATTTTTTCCTCCATTTTTGTTTTATTTATTTATTTATTTTTGCTTTATATTTTTTTGTTTTGAATGTATTGTTTATAAAATTTCTTGCCATAGGAATCACAATGGTAGCTAGTTCCAACTCCAAAACTCGACCTAAATTCAAAACAGATCTGAATTCTCCTCTATGGAAATATGTTGATATAATACAACCACTTCCAGATTTGCAATGGATGTGATGTTAAATATTCTAGTTCATATAGTCGGGTGAAAGCACATTGGTGTGGAATATCTGGGCAAGGCATCAAACCTTGCCCTGGAAAGAATGATGTACCTATGCCACCACCAAAGGCAGTGATAGGATATATTATGGAGCAAGAACAAGCAAATGATCGAGCAGGCTATAAATCAAGTCACCCCTTAATAAGAAAAAAGATTGAAGGGAATGAAGCCCCCAATGACCCCATCTAATCCTAGTGTTGTGGTAGAAAGCCACCCATTTTTGTCCACTCCTCATCCTGAAAGTGAAGAACCCACTACAAACAAAAGACCAAAGGGACCTTTGGAAACTACATTTCAAAATGATAGTCGAGGCATTGCTGACCAACACATAGCAAGATGTATTTATGCAAAAAAGGTTGGCTTTCAATGTTCTTCACTCACTGTATTGGCAAGAGATGGTGAAAAAAATTAATGAGGCTCCAATAGGGTACAAGGGCCTGGATTATGAGAAGGTGTGTGGCACCTTATTGGAAAAAGAGGTCAAGATCGTTGAAGATTCACTGAAGCCCATAATGGATTAATGGGTTGAGACAAGTGTGTCTATTGTTTCCAATGGGTGGAAAGATGCAAAAAATTGGCCCTTGATCAATGTCATGCGGTGTTCCCTAAAGGGACAATATTTCTAAGAGCCATGGATTGTTAGGGGCAGGTGAAAGATGGCCACTTTATTGCTGATATTCTCATCGCAGCCATTGAGGAAGTGGGACCCTGTAACATTGTTCAAGTCATAATGGACAACGCAAAGAATTGTAGAGTTGTTGGGTTGTTGGTTGAGGAACGATATTCACACATCTTTTGGACACCTTGTGTGGTCCACTCTCTCAATCTTATGCTACAAAAGATTGGGAATAAAACTGATTGGATCAAAGAGTTGTATGCAAAGGTTGATGACATCCAAATGTTCATCACCAACCACCACATGTCTCAAGACATTTTTAGATCATTTTCAAAATTGGAGCTATTGAAGGTAAGTGAAGTAGTATAAAATCTCACATTTTTATAATTTGATTGTGTATTCTAATTCTTTTTTAAAGTTTCTCTTTAAATTTAAATTTTTTTATTTTTTATTTTTGAATAGGTTCTAAAGACTCGTTTCACCTCTAACAACTTGTCTTGAGATGACTTGTGAAAGTTAGAGAGGCACTTTCTAACAAAAATTGGACTAGATGGAGGCAAAGCAACTCTGAGAGGGCAACAAAAATTAAACGGATGATCTTAGATGACTCATGATGGGATCGTGTGGAGTATCTCCTTCATTTCACCGAGCCCATTTTTAGCATGATTCACTATACTAACATGGACAAGCCTTTCTTGAGAGAGATATATGACAACATCGACTCAATGATTGAGAAGATGAAGAGCATCATAAATGCAAAAGAGCAAGAACTTGAAGAGACTTTCTTCAAACAAGTGCACACAATTGTTGAAGAAAAATGGAACACAATGACCACCCCATTACATCTTTTTTCCTTTGCATTGAGTCCAAAATACTACAATGCTGAGATTCTTTTTATGCCAACAAGGGTTCCCCCATATAGAGATTTTGAAGTAGTTGAAGGGTACAAGGCAGCATCCCATAGACTCTTCCCTGAAACTGAATTGCAAGATATAGTCATGACTGAGTTCATTGATTTTGTGCACTCAAATGGTCAAAGTATTGAGCCTCTTCTTGATAAGTTTATTAAAATAATATTTATTAATGCTCAATGTTGTATTATAGTGTAATATTCTAGATAAGATCGTTTATTCGATCTCCTACAGTTTCTTTTAGAAACTTGCTAATTGTGCATCTTTCTAAATTCTATATGAAGCATTCAGCTTCTTGTAAATAATCAATCATTTTTTTACCATCTTGTTTTTCTTAATATGGTATCAGAGCACGATTCGAGTAAGAGGGAAAGTGATTTTTTTTTTAAATCTTTGAAAGCATTTTCATTTTTTTGACGTGATTTTTTTGAAGTTGGGACGACTTCATTTCTAATCAAAATCATGTCTAAAGTGCTTTGCCCGCGACCTCCCAAAGATCGTTTTTGAATAATCGTAGCCTGTTCTTCTCTCTCACGCGATGTGTTTGTTGTCTCTTTTGGACGCATCGTTTTTTTCGAGGGCATCCTATGGTGTTTGTTTCTAGGCATCAAATTTCGAAAAAAGAATTAAGAAATCTTGTTTATGACTTCAAGAATTGTGTTTTTGAAGACACGATTTTTTGATTTATTCGGCGCACGATTAAACCCCTATTTGGGCATGATCTATTCATGCTCTGTGCTCGCATTTTCTGAAGATCTCTGGTCGTGTCTTGTATTTCCTTGGCGAAATTCTACTTGCATTTTTGACACAATTTCTAAGCACGACCTGAGCGCGCAATTTTCTTCTCTTTAAGCCGCGTTTTTGAAGAATTTTGAGCCATGTTTTTCAAAATTTTCTGATCACGTTTTTGCTTATATTTTTGGGCACGAATTCCTACACCCTGAGCCGCGTATTTTTCTACAACTTGTGTGATTTTTCATGGTTTTCTGATCACAGGTTTTGTTTCTTCTTTGTTCTTGGCCATGTTCAGAAAATCAAGCTAGGGTTTTGCAATAAATCCTCATATTCAAGTCGAATTTTTTTTCTAATCATAGATTCTTTCTGGGTTTTTTGAGAAAATTTCTGGGTAATAATCCATTTTTTTGGGTGCATTGTATTTCGTGCATTGGAATGTGTGCAAACGGATTTGTCTCAAAATTTGTGCCTGAAATTGCCTCAACTTCTCAATTCATTGGAATCCATGTCTTGGGTTTCATGCATTCAACTTTTTGAGCCTCTTTTGTGTATCTCGTTTTTCGTGCTTTGAAAAGCGTGGAAGATGGCAAGTTCGACCAACATTATGTTGGAAGACAGTCAGCGATTTAATGGCAGAAATTATAATACCTGGAAGCAACGAATGATGACTATCTTTGAATATCGTTGCCTTGATCAGATTGTTCTAGGCAATGCTACTGGTCCCACAACGGCAGGTAAAGACCAGGAAAAGTTTGATGAGAAAAATTGTGAAGTGGTGATGCTCATTAAACTTTCAGTTAGCGATGATCAGCTTCCACAGGTTCCATCTAGCAAATCAACTGCTAAGATTTGGGAGCATTTGAAAACCTTGCATGAGACCTCCAACAAGAGCCGTGTGTTCTTTTTGAAGAATTAGTTATTCTCCATCATGATGGATGAGAGAATTTCCTTACAGGAGCATCTGACAAAGATTCAGGACATCCATGATTAGTTGGAGGCGATTGGTCAAAAGATGGAAGAAGAAGACATGGTAGTCATCACCTTGAAAAGTCTACCGAAGTCTTATGAGCACTTTGTTGAAACCCTCAACATTACATCGACTAATGTTGATCAAAAGTTTCCAGAGCTTTGTACCATCCTCTTGCAGCAGGAATGTTGGAAACAACAATTTGGCAGTAGTGCCTCATCGTCCTTTACAAAACAAGCTTTTGCAGCAAAGTCTCAACCTAAGAATAAAGGGAAAGGTCAACCTTCATAGCAGAAAGGCTCAAGTCAACCTCAAGGCAGCCCTAAGAAAAAGAACATTCAGTGACTCAGTTATTTTTGGAGGAGGTGAAGAGTATATAGTTGTCGGTAAGGACATTATTCAGATTCAATCTAGTGGCAGGAATCTCATATTCCTCAATGTATACTATGTTCTTGGCATGGAACTGAACCTTCTCTTTGTCAGTTAGATCATGCGGCACTCTCCTCAGTTGGATGTGGTATTCAGTGTACATAAATGTTCAATTGTTGATCAAGAGACTTGCACCACTGTGGTTGTTGGTATTGAGGATCATGGTCTATACCATAGAAGCATAAATCTGCAAAAAATCGCAAAAATCTGCACTGCTCCCGATTTTTTCCCCCAATAAATCCCGATTTTTTGGATTTCGTTGACGCTGCGAAAAATCGTTGAAAATCGTGTTTAAATCGTGATTTAAATGTCAAAAAAATCGTTAAAAAATCGTGGAAAATCCGAAACCCTAAAACGCGCGAAAAAACCCAGAAAAATGTGTGTTTTTTGTTATTAATAGGTTCGCGCTAGTCGTTATTTTCACAAATCAAAGCCGCCTTCGAGTTTTCACGACACGGGAAGTTTATGCAAGTGCTGCGAAAGGAGATTGGTGGAGTTTTGAGCACCCGATTGTCTGCAAAAAATTCACGCGAAGTCGACCAGGGTCTTTTCAATTCATTTCTTTTATATATTCATTGCTTTTACATATTCTTATCTATCATATTGTGGGGCATATGCGTAAATCTGGGAAACATCAGAAGTATTTTTTAATATTTTTTTTTCAAATCCGATTTTTTTTCGATTTTTTCACGATTTTTCAAAAAATCCTAATTTTTTGGTTTGCCGATTTTTTCCCCAAACGATTTATGCTGCTATGGGACTCTATACAGACTTGTGGATATAGGTGATTCTCTAGAGTTAGCCATGGCAGCCAGAAATTTTGCTATCACCAATCTTTGGCATCAACAGTATGGGCACTTAAATGTGCACTCTCTCTCAGCTAGCTCGAGAGGGACTTGTAGCTGGTTTGCCTGACATCCAAACTTAGCATCATGGCATTTGTGGAGCTTGTCAGGCTGGGAAGTAGCACAGGGCACCATTCACGGATGGTGACTCATGGTGAGCCTCTAAGGTACTACAGTTGGTTCAAACTGATGTATGTGGGCCAATGAATACACCTTTTGTTACTGGTTGTAGGTATTTCTTGCTTTTTGTTGATGATTTCAGTCATAAAATGTGGGTGTACTTTCTTAGACAAAAATCAAATGTGTTTACTGTATTTCAAAAGTTTAAGGCCTTAGTAGAAAAAGAGTCTGGTTGTTTCATAATCACTCTTAGGTTAGATAATGGGGGGGGAATTTTGTTCTACTGCTTTCTCCAACTTTTATGATCCACATGGAATCAAACACCAGTTAACCACACCCTACACTCCTCAGCAAAACGGTGTTGTAGAGCGGTGCAACCATACAATCACTGAGATGGCCCACTCCATGTTACAACACAAGAGTGTTCCTAACAAATATTGGGCAGAAGCAGTCTACACTGTTGTCTATCTCCTTAATCGGTCTCCTACATAGGCTGTTAAGGGGAAGACTCTTGAGGAAGCTTGGACTGGTCGCAAACCTAGGATCAGTCATCTGAAAATCTTTGGCTCTTTAGCATATGTATGGATTCCAAATGCAAAGCACTCAAAGTTGGATTCCAAGAGTCAAAATTTTATGTTCACAGGGTACAGTGACAACCATAAGGCTTACCAATTGATTGATGTAGACATTGATCATCTCATCTTCAATCAGGGTTGTCTTTGATGAAGAATGAGGACCCTTTCTCCTTTCCTTGTCTGTGCAACATTTTGAGGATCAGCGTTTCAAGGCTTTTGATTTGGGTGTTCGTCTTCTGTTAGGTCCACCTAATGGGAGGGATGACATATATTTTGTTTTTGATGATGCTCAACCCGATTTTCCTCTGAATGATGATGATCTTCCTCCTGCCGAACCTATTCTAGATCCACTACCAGTTCCAACTCTTGTTACATCTGATGTTGGCACTTCTCATCTCCGACCTAAATGATGGGCTAAGACTACTGGTGATCTTCATGATGATGAGATTATTGAGGGGAGATCACCCAGAAACAAGAGCAAATAGCAGCATACAGTTAATTTTGCTCCCATGGCCAACATTCACAATGTCTATGAGCCTCAAACATATTCAGAGGCTAAAGGAATTCTTGAGTGGGAACAAGCTATGGAGGCTGAATACCAGTCTTTAGAAAAATCACACTTGGGTCCTTTCTGATCTTCCTCTAGGGAAGAAGTCCATTAGCTGCAAATGGGTGTGTATGGTTAAGTACAAAGCTGACAGAACCCTTAACAAGGATAAAGCTCGTCTCGTTGTTAGGGGGTTCTCACAAAAGAAAGGCATTAACTACAAGTAGACCTTTGCTCCTATAGCCAAGATGAGTACCATTTGGCTCGTCCTTTCCTTAGCAACCCAATTTGGTTGGAAAGTCAATCAGATGGACATTAAGAGTGCTTTCCTCAACGGTGAGTTGAAGGAAGAAGTTTACATGACGCAGCCTCTAGGGTTCAAGGTTTCCGGTAAAGAACATAAGGTGTGTAGACTGGTAAAAGCACTTTATGGCTTGAAAAAGGCTCCTCAAGCTTGGTACATCAAGATTGACAAGTACCTCATAGATCATGACTTTCAGAGGAGTCCATCTGACTCTAATTTGTATGACAAACATACTGATAGTGATATTCTTATTCTTGTTGTCTATGTGGATGACCTAATCATTATTGGAAGCTCAACACATTTGATTGCTGAGATCAAATAGGATTTGTGTAGCACATTTGGCATGACAAATTTGGGACTTTTGCATTACTGTTTAGGTGTTGAGGTTTGGCAAACCAAGAGCAGTATCTTCATCTCCCAGTCCAAATATGCTCGAAGTCTACTGGATAAGTTTCAAATGCACGATTGCAAACCTACCTCCACACGCATGGAAAAAGGGCTCAAGTTGTCAGCTAAATTAGACTCACCTGTAGTAGATGAATCCTTGTTCAGGCAACTAGTGGGCAGCCTCATTTATCTCATCGCCACTAGACCTGACCTCAGTTTTGCAGTGAGCTACATTTCACGCTTCATAACAGCCCCCAAGGCTGATCATTGGGTAGCAGCGAAGTGTGTGTTGCATTATGTTAAGGGAACTTTTGATTTTGGACTTCTTTAGACTAGGAGTCACGATCCTAAACTCATTGGTTTCACAAACTCGGATTGGGCAAGTTCAGTTGATAACAGAAAATCAACATCTGGGTATGTTTTCAATTTGGGATCTAGTGCAGTCACTTGGACTAGTAAGAAGCAGTAGGCAATGACTCCCTCCTCAACAGAAGCAAAGTATCAAGGAGCAGTTAAAGCAGCTTGTGAGGCAGTTTGGCTTCGCCGGATGCTTGTGAATATGCAGATATCTCAAGCAAGTCCGACTCCCTTGTTCTGTGACAACCAAGGAGTTCTCAAACTTGCCAAAAATTCAGTCTTCCATGAAAGAACCAAGCATGTGGAAACTCATTGTCACTTCATTCGGAAGCTTGTTGAAGACGGATCAATTCAGTTGTTGAATGTTCCAACAGAGGAGCAGACAACAGATATTCTCACCAAGTTGCTTAGTCCAAATAAGTTTGTAAAATTCAAGGGGCATCTTAGTGTAGTTGACAGATTAAGCATTAAGGGAGGGTATTAAAATAATATTTATTAATTAATTTATTAATGCTCAATGTTGTATTATAGTGTAATATTCTGGATAAGATCATTCATTTGATCTCCAACAGTTTCTTTTAGAAACTTGCTAATTGTGTATCTTTGTAAATTCTATATGAAGCGTTCAACTTCTTGTAAATAATCAATCATTTTTTTACCATCTTGTTTTTCTTAATAAAGTTTAGAAAGGATGCTAATAGTTGGTGGTACTTCCATGGCCAACAATTCCAACAACTACAACCCCTTGCAATCAAAGTTTTATCACAAGTGAATTTAATATTTTTTTATTTTTTAGTCTTTTAAGTTTCAACTTCCAACTTTTATTTATAGCTTTTTATTTTTTTTTATTTTTATAATGTATGACTTTAACTATTTACTTTGTCTTCATAGGTTGCTAGTTTATCTGCATCTGAAAGGAATTAGAGCACATAATCTTTCATCCACTCAGTAAAGTGCAATAGATTGCACTCAAAAAAAGCGAAGAACTTAGTATATGTACAAATTGTAAAAGAAGCTACAATCTCACCCTATCAACTAAAGTTCCATTTCTTCTCTCTACCTTTGTTGTCAATGTCCCTACTGATTAAACATCCTTGTTTCTATATCTAAAAAGAGAAGCGAAAAAAGTAGAGAGTAGAAATGGATTCAAGCCTTCCAAAGGGGAGAAAGAAATATATTTAAGAAATGTTCAACTTGTACAAATCATAAAAGAAAAAGCTACAATGTCTCACCCTATCAACTAAGTTTCATTTCTCTTCTTATACATAGATATTGATGCTAAATCAGTAAGCACATTGTCAGTGGAAGCTGTGCAGGTCTGTTGATAAATTTACAAACATTCAAGTAGCAGGAACCAAGGGGCATAATAAACAAACAATTTAATGAGATGAAAGTAAAATCAACTCTATGATACATAATTTGTTTGGGGGAAGTAACTTTATGATAGATAATGTTGAGTTAGCAGTACAGTTTACTATGAAGGTAAAATATAACCTGTTCCAAAGTAAGATTTAGATCCTTGGCAATCTTAACACATTCCTTGAATGACATGCGCTTCTCAAGATCATCATTTGCAACACGCTTCAGCAACTCTGTTCGCTGATCAACAGTCATAACCCGAACTGATGTCCAAGAACGCTGTAAGAAAATCTGAAGATAAAATTGAAAAATACATATAGTCACAACTTAGTATTAACAAAAAACAAGTTATGCTATAAATGAATTCAAAACTGCTGTGTGGCAGAACTTCATCCTAATCTAAATAGAGGATTGTGGCAGATCCAGGACAAAGAACACTCAAAGAATACAGTCAACAAAGCCTATCTTCTTGCAACACAAACTTATAGCTCATAAGCATGTATAAATACCTCGGGTACACTAGATCCAGGAAAAGCACGAGCTGCAATAGTTGGATCTGCAGCACAAAAGCAATATTCAAGAGTTTTCCAGTATGCGTCCAATGCATCCCTGCTGGAGAGGACAAAGTCATGTCGCACCCTTGGTCTAAGGTCAAAAACATTCACAGTCAATGATGGAACTGCACGAGGTACAGGCTCGTCAATGTAAGGTTTGAGTTCCATAGCATATGTTAGAACAGCCTGGGGAACTGCATCACCATCGTCTTCCTCATGTCCCTTGACCATCACAAGCCGGAGCAACTAGAAGCATAAACCATTCCATTATAGTATTATACACATAATCAAATAGCTATTTATCAAAATTACATTTGACTACAACAAAGATGATGGAGCTATCATAAAAATACAGACTTAAAGTAATCAATAAATCCATGTGATAATAAGCAATATACTGTGTCAGTAATCATAATTTAGCATTAATCAGGTTAGTAAGCATATGGATGTGGGCATGGAGTAGTTATAAATAACAAGTTACAACTGGCACTATCTTGGTGTGTATATGTATGTATTTTAAAATAACATCTAGGGTATCATCATGTTTGCTACTGACTGCATAATATAGAGCAGTTCACTCTTCATTATCCTCGGCATCCATGTTGATGATATCTTGGACTAAAAGCCATCCACAAAGATTTTTTTGTCCCTGAAAAGCTGCAACGTTAAGCACACTGCATCTGTGTTTATCATATAATGTGGCCTGCAAACTCTGCTGGAGAATTTGTTGGCTTAGGGTCAAGATATCCAAAGATTGAGTGCTTAATGGAAGCAGACTTATTTTTGGTTTATAAGAAAATTTCTATGTTACGCAGGGACGCATCCCCACCCCTAAACCCTATGTCCGCATCCCCTGAGGCGTTTCAGGGACGGGAGGATGTCAAGGGACGTCCCCCAGCTGTCCCCTCCAATTTTGCATTTTTAGGAAATGCTAGGAAACGTGTCCTTGATCTAGGAAACGTCTGCAAAACTGAAGGGATGCCTAGCCATCCCCAAAACGGCCAGGGTACGGATAGGCATCCCCTAATTGTATCGGAAACGTCTTGGCATCCCCCATGGCGTCACTTAAAAAACAAAAGTTAAAATTAAAAATTCATTGTTTTTTTTTAAATTTTATTGGTTTGTCTTTGGTGTGGGGGTCCCACAGACCCTCCCATGCCCCTCATATACCTAAAAGCAAAAAACATAAAACATAAACTCATATACCTGTTTGCTGGGAGCCGATTCTAACTTATTAGTGTTTATACTTTATAGTTTATACTGCTGTTATACTACTGCTGTCATTATTTATGCACATATTGATATTATTGCTATGATGCTATCACTTATCAATGTAAATTAGTTTTCTCTTGGTTGTAAGTTATATTTCAAATTGCTCTCGTTCTCTCTCTATATATAATATATTTTTAAAAATTCATATATATATATATATATATATTGAAAAATTCATATATCGCCATCCCCCCACCATGGAACATAGGAAAATTTATATTAGTTTTAGGTTTCAAATTTTAAATTAAATAACATTTATTAATATTTATAATTTTATAAACTATTATTAATATTTAATATATTTTGACTAGATTTAAATTTAATATTTTCCAGTTTATTTTTAATATTTTATATTTAATTGAATATAATTTAATAAGATTTCAATTGCAGATTTGAATTATTTGAATTTAATTACAATTTTTTCTGGATTTTATTAGTTGATGAACTTGTTTCAAATTTTTTGTTCACTGAACACAAACACAAACATTGTGACATAGTTTCCCTCCTTGTCCAAAGAAGGTGAGGAAGCATCTCAGATCTGGCCTTTGCACCAGCAGAGACAATTTATCATTTAGGAAGTTTAATCTCCACATAAGCCTGGATTGCTAAGATATTCATAGAACATTACAATTCTACATATAAAATTCTGTATCAGTACCCTTGAAAATTATCATACAATGTACATCATACTAGGGAAATAAATGACAATATCAGGTTCAAGTAAAGCCCGAAAGCTCCAAAAAATAATTTCGTGAATGTAGGGATCTCCAAAGAGTGCAACTCTCCATTGCATAGCTCAATAAAATATACCACCAAAAAACAGAGAGATATCTTGTTGGTCATTACATTTACTTAGCTTGAAACAATTTGCTATGAAATTGCTTGTTATTAACAAAGAAGATGATTACAATTTATAGAGGAGGAAACCTACTGTAGACATTAAATGTCTACCTACTAGCTACCTAACAACTACTGTAGCTATAATTGACCATTAACATAAGTAGAATATAATATTCTAACACCCTCCCTTAATGGTCAATCGTCTAACTAGCCTACAGAAAACAATCTGCAGGTCCTTGGTCACAAATTCTTCAGAACACTCTGCTGCTATGGAGACCCTCCCTGGATCTGCAGAATGTTGGTGACCAAAAACATCCAAAATAAAACATAAAAAGCTCTGCAACAAGAGACAAGAGTCTGCCACTGACTGAGAGAAGTCTGCCACCAACCCTCCCAGAAACTGCAGAACTGTTGACTAGAAGTCATCACAAAGTGTCCAAAGCTGTCCGTCTCTGAAACCAGAGACACACTGAGAACAGCGGCCACGATTTTGAGGATAAATTGGCAAACCGTTGAGACTTTTGCAGAGGAGCACAGCCCGAGAACAGACTGCAAGAAGCCAGTTGTGCAGTGTTCGCCCCAGCAACTCTAGGTGCGACAAAAACAGACTGCAACAAACCACGATTTTTGAGGAAAAAATCGCCAAACCCAAGATTACAAAACATCGTTTTTTCGGAAAAAAAAGGTAAAAACCAAAGACCAAAGAGCCCTCCTGAAATACAGAAACCCTAACTAGGGTATACAGGAAAAACTCGTAATTTTTTTTTTTAGGAGAAAATTATAAACCTTTCAAGAATTTTTTAAGGGAAAAATTATGAAAACCCTCAACAAAGGAATCCCACGCAATGTTGCGAATTATAGAAGCCCAGAAACAAGTAGCCATCGATTGTTGGCTGAAAAATAGAGGGTTTGGAACCCTAGCCGCCAGAACAGATCTGCATAGAAATTGAGGCACAAAAAACGAAGCACCCAGAAAAATTGGACGACAACCCATTTGAGATCTCGGAAAACCCAAAAGGAATCTGCAAACGAAAAAAAATTCTGCCTTGAACAGGAGGGTCAAAACCCTAGACGAAAATTCTGGAACCCTAGGTCGCCATGAGTAACCAGAAAAATTGCAGAAAATTCTGAAAAAACCGAAAAAAAATTGCATCTCCAACCACGGCCTAAAAGATCCTTCAAAAATCGACCAGATTTTTAGAAAAAATCGTGCCCACGAAATGCAGAAACGCGTCCAGCTTTGTATGAGAAATTGTGGCCAGAGATTTTGAAGGAAAACGCAATGTCTTTCAGAAATGCGTGCCAAGATGGAGGCCGAAAAACGCGACTAAGAAGAGGGCAAAAACGCGCCCAGATGAGACTTCCAAATCACGCCAGAAGAGGGAAAAAATCCGCGGCTAGGAACAAATAAAAACACGGCCAAAGAGCAGAGAGAAAAACGCGACCTGAGGCTTGAATTGTGCGCCCAGAAGACGAAGGAAAATGACACCTAGAAACTAGAAAACGACGCGGCCAGGGGGAGATAAATCCGTGCCTAAATAAAACGTGCCAGAAACCTTCGTTCAGACCCACGAAATGCTTCTGGAAGTCGCACAGTTTGCAAATTCGCATTTTTCAGAAGAAGAAAATCGTGCTCAGAAGAAACACGCGCCCAGGAACAGAGGAGACCACGAAAAAATTCGCGGGCCTAGGGCACGATTTTTTCCTTTAACAGAAGCACGAAGATCTCAGACCAAGCAGCCACAAATTTACCCAGAAACCCTCCTAGAATCCTGAGCCCTCCCGTGAGGGAGACAGGCTCAGACCTGCTCTGATACCATGAAACAATTTGCTATGAAATTGCTTGTTATTAACAAAGAAGATGATTACAATTTATAGAGGAGGAAACCTAATGTAGACATTAAATGTCTACCTACTAGCTACCTAACAACTACTGTAGCTATAATTGACCATCAACATAAGTAGAATATAATATTCTAACATAGCTAGTATAAGTGCAATCATGTCTTGATATATAATAACTTGATTTTATTGTAGTCTTTTTACATTTTTCTCTATTTGGATTGCTACCAATCTTTAGGAAATCTCTCACTTGTACTTGTGCATGTTTTTACTTGTATATACTCTATGGAACCCTTGTGCTTGTGCATCTTTCCTGGAATCTTCCACTTGTACTTGTGCATACTTTGGGAACCTTCCAGGCATGTTCACATGTCAAGAGCACTTACTCTCATTGTGCTAACCCAAGGAATGTAGCATATAAATTCAAGCATTATCAACCATTTAGAATCTGGATATTCTCAGTATCTTGTGTGCATTCTACTCTTGTTCTCTTTAATTCTTATTGTCTGCACTTGTTCTTGACATGCATCAGAGCCTTTTCTGCAGTGCTGATCAATCTTTGAATTTGCTCACTTGTGGTGTTCTCGTTTTTAAAGAGTTCATGGCATAAGCCTTATACCAAGCCACTTTCATAAGCTTAAAATCGGCTATCCTGAAAATGTATTTTTTGCATCTTGCCTGTACTGCACTATGGTTTGGGGTATTATCATCATTTATCATCAATCTTTTGAGTCATGCTAAATTCATTCTACTGTTCTCCTATCCTGGACGTGGATTTACATCAGCTTAACATTGGATATACTGCATGTTTGGAGATATTATCTTTTGTTATCATCAAGCTTTTGAGTCATATGAAGTTCATATGCTTTCAAATTACCTCACATTGGGATTGTCAGGGGATATGTAATTTGGTTCACTTGTCCCTGAGTGATCATATGCCATTCATTCAATTTTGAAGGACTTAAAAAAAAGAGTTCGGGAAAAACAGAATTTAAAAGAAAAATATGCACAGGCCCTGTTTGATAAAATAATGTTATTCACGTATGTGAAAATAGTAAATACAGAAATTAACAACTAGTTAAACCGTTTGGCTGCCTGAATAATTTTTTTGTGCATTCTCATTTTGTAGATATTGTGGATAGCATTTATGACCTCCAAATGAAACCCAAAAGATTGGAATCGATTGATTTCAACAAAAAGTATATGCCAAATGTTAATCATAGGTTCAGTCCACTTGGAACAAACACTAAACGTAAGTAACTTTTATCAGGATAAAATCTTAGAATATCTAATCAACTTTATGGTAAATTGGAATAAGTATTTCAAGTACCACTCTACAAGGTATTGACATCTACTAAATAAAATATTTACTTGATCATTCAAACAAAGCACGAAACTTACCTTTAATCGCCTTATCACGTCAATGAGCCAAGAGAGACGTCCAGTTGCATGTGTATCCATGAGACATTTAAATTCCTGCTCTGGGAGGTCACATAAGCACAGTCCAATCCTGCAATTTTCAGCCAAATCTCCAATTTTCTTCACAGATCCAATTACTTGCATAAACAATTCCAGTGGCATTGCTTTAATGGCACCATCCAAGGAAAATAATTTACATGTACTATTTGGATTCTTTACATCATATCCATGTTTCCCAGAAGACAATGCAGCATCCCAGTCTGGTAAACTGCTCACATAAGCCCACAAAAATTGATGTAACAATTTAATACGAACCATCTTTGCAGGAATAAAACCGTTGGCACGCATGGACTCTGCTCTAACTGATTGAAAATCTGAAGGTTCAGAGTTTGACGTCCTCTTTATTCCAGTTAGAATTGGTACAGAATCATCATTCTTTGACCTAGCTAATCCCTGTCCACGACTTTGCATTTCAAAATTTCTTAATTTTTCATGAATTTGCCCCATAAGTTCTGGCCCTACTTCAACAGATGGATGCAAGACTACTTCAGTTGTTCGACTCCGGCCACAGTTGGTTACAACAGGTACGCTAACTAATATAGACTTACAGTGACCCTCATTTTGAAGTCTTTGTAGAGCACGTGTCAATGTCTTCCTGTCCATTGTTGTACTTTTTCCTTTTTCAAGATCTTCAAGCCACCTGTATAGCTCAACCCTTAAAATAAACTTTTCCACCTGTAGCCAGAGGCCAACATGAGAAGAAAATAATCATCACAGAAGATAAGAGATCATGCAATCAAACAAGAAGAAACATACAGTAAATATTGATAAGCAATCATACTAAAATTAAATGATCTATACACTGATCAATTTACATGATTGTGTTAAATTGTTAATTGCAAAGAGCGGCATTTATACATCTGATAATATGCTTCATAACCATGTTTGGTCATGAAAAAATGAAGTAAATGCCAGTAAGCCAGATGGATCATGTAAGGATTCAAATATTAAAACAAAATAATATAAGAAAATGTAATGGATATAGATGAAATATTTTCACCCTTTTGTCTTTTCCCTGACTTAAAAAGAAAAACAGGATATGCCAAACAACACATTTTGAGTTATGGAAAACAAACACACCATACCATGCAAATATGTTTTTAAAGCTAATCTGCCATATTAGCTTTTCAATTTCACTCTCTCATATCTTATCTTAACTAGCTTAACTGGAAAACTATGTTACCAAGTACCTCTAGAACCCCCATGTACTTGTATGGATTCAATTCGGGTTGGGGTCTCAGGCCGGTTCCCCTCTAGGTTCGCCCAGGGTCTCTCTTGGGCACCCTGGGTTCCTTGTGGGTCCTTTTGTGCTTAGGTTCCCTGTGGATCCTTCACAAGGAACCCAAGATGCCTAGGAAAGACCCCAGACGAACCTAGGCAAACCCAGGGGGACCTGAGGGCTGCCTAAAAAAAAATAGGAAAAAAGTGCTTGCATACCTATTTTTTCTCTTAAAGTGATAACATTGTGAAAATGGCAAGCATCATGAAGGTTTGTGTGGTTTCAAAGGCCTTAATTTGGGCTTGGTGGTGGGGTCTCTACACCTTGACCCCACCCTATACCGTGACAGAGAACACACTGAGGGTGCTGCCCCTCTCAACACCATTATTAGGATCTCTTGTCATTTAAGAAACTTGATTACAATGAGGGGGTGACGAGGACATGGGATCTAACTCTTGAGTTTGTTGACTTAGACGTTATTGTTGCACAATTTGTTAGAAATCTTGTACAGTACATGGCTAGTGGAAGTGGCATCATAACTCATTGTGGTTCAAATTAGATTGAACCAAATGTTGACTTTGATGCTTTTGATGAAGAGCTATATGAAGATTATTAAATATTGATTGTAGTTTTCTGTGTATTGACATTTGACAAATCATTGAATTAAGAATTTATGAGTATTTCCATGTATGTGTGTGCGTGTGTGTGTGTGTATATACTCGAACCCAAGGAAAAAAAATGTCATGCCACCGTACCCAGTACCCGTACCCAAACCTGCATCCATACCAAGACTGGTAACTTCACTAGAAAACAAAAAAGTTTAGTGAAGAAGATAGCAATGGATTTTGAAAGGAGCAAAAAGGGGTTCTCCAAGGATGCAAATAGTACTGAAAAAGCTATTTTTTAGCAATGAAATGAAACGCTTATTAATTTCCACTGAACTAGTGGTCAGTGACTGAGACTATAATTAGGTACATAATCCATGACGAGAGAATGCTTAGTAATACTACAAAGAAAAGGTAGTCATCTCAGAAAGGAAGACATTGAGAAAAGATTTTAATGTCCAAAAGGTCTCTAGGCCATCATTGTCCATTACTATATCCAAGGACGAAAGTAGATCAAAAACCTGTGCTCATTAGGTGGTATGCTAATATCTCTATCTGCTCGAACAGTGGACTAGGCACCTACAGTAAAAGTTAAAACTAGTTGCTATGCTTAATGCAAAATAGGGTATGAAGATATAAAAAGAAGTAAATCAAAAAAGTGAACAAACAAAAAAACATGCAATCATGCATGAATTGACCTATTTATGGTGGCCTTCAGAAAGCTACCTTCAGTTCTGTCAAACTTTAAATGTTATATCTGCCAATTACTTCCCATATTAACAAAAAAATAAGAAACTTACTAATTATCAAAACTGCTCTATATTAGGATTCATTCCAGTTTAAATATCATTGGATTGCTTGCTTACAAACTTGTGAATGCTCTTTTTTAACTGCTTGGTGTGAAGATTGGGTTGCAAAAACCTCAAATCTTCGAAGGCCAAATCTTTGAATTTTGTTTCAACCTTGTGGCCCTTCTGAATATGAGCACAATTGTAGTTTACTTGATTCCATTCATATTAAGAAGCAAAATAGGTTGACATAAAAGTGTCTCAATGACCTCATCTTCATACAACACAATCTTCAACTTCTCTGAAAAAAGATGGAGGTCTCAATTAGTTGTGAGGCAACTGGCTTGAATGACATTGCTCTAATAGTGATTGGACTACCCGCGACAAGAACCCCATTTTTACAGAAGATGAGATTGCCAAATTTGAGAGAGAAGTAGAAGAGGGTGCAGCAGAAGTAGAAGTAGGGGGCATTGGATTGGATATCATGATTGAGGATGAGAATGGTCTTAAGGAGAAGTCACTACCTTGTAGTTTGAGGGCAGTGCTGGAATTGCAAGCGACATGGAGTAGAGTCCCAACCATCAGTAGGATGTGTGTGGGGAAGACAAAAGTATAAATTGCTGGAACTTGAATGAAATTGTGACTTTTTATTATGATTCTGAATCATTGTGTGATTGATATCATATTATCAGCTATTGTATTCACATGTTGATGTAATATTGTACTCTTTTTTATTCAAATTGAAAAGGAAATGCTTCCCCAATGTTCTACAGACTCATTTCAAATGTTTTCTAACTGCATTTGCATGATGTTCATGTCTTTTAATGAATTTATGTTTGTTTTTAGTTTGCAGAGTTTTTGCCAAGTCGCTGGGTCAAAACTGGATCTTCCAAATTTTGCCTAGTCATGAGTTTTGAATATATGGTTGGAGCGACACTGAGAAAGCTTTAAACAGTTGAAACTTTAACAACTAAAGCTTTTTTCCTAAATAAGAATTCTGTGATTCCAAAATTATAATGTCATCAATTATGTCACGAAAGAGTTCCAACTAGGTGTAAGAATTGAGTGGTAGATAAAAAGCTCTACATTTAAGTTTGGGACTAACAAAAAGGGGCCTGCGTATAAAAATAAATCAGTATCCTCCAAAGAGGGCACATAAGATTAAAGTAACTTCCTACTGACAATGAGTAGTTTTGATACAGCAATTTTCAGCCCCTGCACATAACAATAAATCAGTATCCTCAAAGAGGGCACATAAGATTAAAGTAACTTCCTACTGACAATTAGTAGTTTTGATACAACAATTTTCGGCCCCTGCACATAACAATAAATCAGTACCTCAAAAGAGGGCACATAAGATTAAAGTAACTTCCTACTGACAATGAGTAGTTTTGATACAGCAATTTTTAGCTATCTTTTTATGCAATGCAATTTATCATAAATGATTTCTGAGAAAATAAACTAAACTGGAATTAAAGATATGATATTTCCACAGTTCATTATAGTCCATATGGAAGCTTCTCGATTAAAACTGCTTAGGAGATTTATGCAAAAATATCCTAAAAAATTTTAATCCAAAAGCTTTCATATGAACTAGGATTGATTAATTATATTAATTAGTGGATATGCTAAGAATTTGTGCCAGGATACTCTTTAAAACTTCTCTGAATCTGTGCATGAATAGACTGCATAACACTGATCCATGACCTAAGTTATGCACTTCCAATCACTAAATTACATCTCATCTGTTTGATATCTTTGTAAACATTTGTTCTCATAAGAATTTTAAGAAATAAGAGAAATTTCAGAAAACTGCAAAAATTCACATCAGCAGATAATGTTTATTCCCATAATATATAACACTATGTTTCTCAAAAAAAAAATTAAAAGGACAAAGGAAATGTCAGAAACATAATACACTTAAGTAGGTTTTGATCTTACATGTAATCTCTCCAATATTCGTTGTTCTCTTTGAGCACTCACAGTTGTTACTGTAAGACAGGGGTATCTTTGACCTGCTCGCAGCATTGGAGTGGTAGAATTAATAGGTTGAGCCATATGAATTTTTTCATCAAATTGCAAGTGCTGTGTCCTTGAAGTTTTTGGGAAAATGTTCTCTTCTCCTCCATACATGTGGCCATCAGGATCTAACTGCTTTATGGTGGTCTCAGCACAGACTAATGCTTGACAATTATCAGCAAGGTTACAACCTCCTTTTTGTAATCCCAATTTTTTCTGTTTTATTTTTATTTTCAATCTTCCACACTGAGAAACAGCTTCTTCTTGTTTATGACTTTTTCTCATAGAATTGAAACGTGTTTCTGTACTGGGATTGTATGAACCACCAATTAGCCTTTCCCCACCATCAACAAGAGCAAGTTCAGATCCATGTGCTTCTTGTGGCACATTTTGTTTACTGTTGGCTGGACAGTCATTCTCATAGGAATTAAGATTGTTTGATGTCCACACACGATAATGCATTGATCTTTTGTGACTTTCTGCTTGTAAGTGTAAACCAAACCTTGAGACCATGTTGGTAAGTCGGTAATAATTCCTCTTATAATTAAGCCCAA
The DNA here is from genome assembly GCA_007258455.2 of Sequoia sempervirens. Taxonomy (NCBI): domain Eukaryota; kingdom Viridiplantae; phylum Streptophyta; class Pinopsida; order Cupressales; family Cupressaceae; genus Sequoia; species Sequoia sempervirens. The sequence continues at coordinate 110,108,495 of VDFB02179234.1, forward strand.
GTCTTTTCCACATCTACAAAATCACAATTTAAATTCATTAGTATCTGCAAACCAACTCTGAGAGTGTCTCGTTCATTCACATGTCTCAGATACTGCTAGGTAGAATTAATTCATTAGAGAAACTAGTCCAAAATTAAAAGTATGAATGAATAAATGGAAAACATGTATAAAAACTTGAAAATTTCAAAATAAACCTCTGTGACAGTCAATCCTTTGGACCCCTCACTTTCAATCATATCATAAATTTGATGATCAATAGGAATTTCCACAAGCTGTTCAGTCGCTTGGCCACGTTTTACTTTCCTCATCGATTCTAGCTCATATTCATCATTCCCACTATTGGGAAGTTTTGGATGAAAAGCTTTAGCATCAAAACTCTTCAAGAGACGAATGCATTGCACCACCTGAATAGAAGTTATTGATCAGTAAAAACATCAGAAGATAAAATCTGTTGAATATTTCACCTCTAACCCCTAAACCCATAAATATCCATCAATCTATACACAGTCACAATAAAAATTAGTGGACTGTCATTAAGGACAGATTTCCACAGTTAGTCATATTTGTATATGTTTTACTAGATATATCTGCATTTTAATTTCAGCTGTTTATCAACTCCAAAAGCATTAATAAGATTCCATATTCATGTAGAAACTTATTAACTATTACTGGGCATGCAATTCAAACTAGACTCAAAAACATGTTCCAGACATTAACTGTGACCAGTAAGATAGAATGTCCTTAGAAGAACGTTATGCAGACTAAACATCTCATTTGCCTTGATAGTATTAAAGTCCTCATCAAAATCTAACAATTTCATAATAGCCTTGGTGGAGAACTAAAGAAAATTGAACTTAAACCCAATAAAATCATTGAGAAATGAGCTTACCCTGAGCCAAGTTTGGAGACCTATGTTTGACAAATTATTTTGGAACCTTATAAAACCTTTACTGCATATCTCAATTTTAATCTATTTGCTTAGACATTTTTACCCATATTTTCTCTTCCCATTTAAAACTTTCAAAATTTACCCTAATTATACTTTATTCCTACATAGACTAACTCAGAAACTCTTAATTTTCTTTCTGCTAAGAAATATATTTAAACTTTAAATCTATGAAAAAATGTTCCAAAGCCAAGCCTACACACTTGTAATCATTTTTGCACTTAGTACTTTAGTATTTAAATGTTTATTCCCACCAAAAACAGAAGACACATCTCCAATAACCCAGAGACTAGTACAGAAACAATTCCCGCTGCCAGGAGACTTTATTCTGCATCTTCTGTGTATTCTCCTGACTTGAACAGCAATCTCCTATTAAAATGTTTTATTAAAACAGGCAACAGTAGTATCTATTATTCTTTGCTTACCGTACTCAATTAATTGCCATGTCATAATCTCATTTGCAAAAAATTCAATTTGTATGTGTTCTGTTGTTTTAAAGTAGTTTATTGACTGTATACTACTATTTTTTAATTTCTGAAGTTACATATTTATGAATTATATTTTATAGTTTCACATGGTACATGTTTACGGGTACCCTTTATTCTTAAAAAAGGTGTCCATGTTACAATCTCCTGGGTGACTATGTTTATGCCTCTTACCTGGTTTATTTTGCTCAGCATTTCATCAATCTAATGATGAATGACGTAGCACACCTGAAATCTCAGAATAAAAACAAAAATATAGATATATCCAGAAATTTCAATACCAAGATTGCTGTTATTTCTCAAGGGAAATAAAAATTCTATACCAAATGTGGCTCCTTTTAAATAAAAGATTAGATGCAAAAGTTCGATGGTGTGTGTATGTGAAGCCAATAAGACTTCCCTGCTAGCATTTGTATTATGTGACAGTAGCAATTGAATGGTAATTTCTTTAGGGAAATTTTAACTGAAACCACAAATCTATGGATGGGTAAGTGTAGAACTAGAATTAAATAACTAGGTTTGGCAGGACACGCTATGCTCTGGACCACAAAGGGCCTGTCTCTCATCATAGAGGACCCCAACATGCTAATGAAAGGTTCAGTACTAGCTGGTAAATGGAAAATGACATGGTATCAAAGCCTGGCAAGGAGCATTAATTAAGAAATGGCTTAAGGGGTTGCTGAAAGAACAATCAGCATTCCAAACCTCAATGAGATTTATTAGCTTAGCAGTATTAACACCCCAGCATATGCTAATGAGAGGAAGTGCATTTGAGTCCTTGCTAGTCCATCAGAAATAAGTTGATAACACTAGACCATCTTGATTCTAAATCTCTTAAGGGAAAAAAGAGGAGAAACCTTTGCAGTCAATATGCCACAGTGAAATGACTTGAATTCAATAGAAGTTACTAATCCTTTGCATTTAAATTGCCATCTACCATCCAAGACTCAAATCATCTACAAAAGGCACACCTTTTTATCAATACGAGCCTGGAAGAGTTCCACAAGTCCAGCTGCCATCAACCTTTTTGATATCTGTAAAAGATTGTAATATGAGATTATTTTCTCATTCTACACAGGAGCTATGTAACAGTTCTAATTACAGACATTGCTGCCATGATTTTATGCCTTCTATAACAGATTAATGAGAACTAAAACTTCAACTTAGAGACATTAATTTAATTTGGTAGCAAGTAAAGCATACTCTGCGCCATGCTCGATGCCCTACAGTCATGCGGTATCCAAGACTCACTTTCAAATCTGAAACCACAAGAACCTTTAAAATGGCAAAAGGAACAACTCTTATTAGTTAGCTACAGAAGCATATGCCATAAACCATTCAAAATTAAACATAGTATTTACAAATGCTAACATTAAAGAAATACCTTGCCATCTGATTCCTCTAGTTTATCACATACAGATTTCATTGCTGGCAAATCATCCTTAATGAGGAGGTCTTCTCTACCCCCCTGTCCAATACCTTCCATTCCAGAAGGCATATTTCTATCTTCAATAAATTCTGAAGCATTGGACCTTCTAATCTCAAACCGCTGTTGAGAGCTTAAATTTAGATGCTTTGCATAACGAGATAAATGAATTAAGTTGGTATTAACAATAGAGTTGCTTTTGAACCCATTTTCAGCTTCAGAACCACCTCCCTTTGTACGTACGAGAGTTGACTGTCTTACCAGCAAGCCTCGAGACTCAAGGCTCCTTACAATATAAAACAATTTATTCCCTTTTATTCCAAATTCTTTAGCCAGCTGATTCTGTGTAACTCCTTGTGTTCTGTACTTATTAAAGCAACCACAACCCTCCATCAGGCAACAAATATGGAAGAATTAATGTATATAATGCTACTCTTTTTATGGCAGACAAGCTATATTAGAGCCTAGTATAAATATGAATCATTTACCCATACAAGAAATAAACTGTTAAATCATCTGTATTCATTTTCACACACTTGTTAAATATGATGAGGTTCTTTTTTCCAAGGAGATAGAAATAGAGCAGGAAAAAGAAGAGAACTGCATGCTACATGAACAGAAGCAAGAGACTAACTAGATTGAAGACAGAACCAGATTTATAGAAACAAGGCAATACCCTCTTGGTCTAAACTTAGCTAGGACAAGGCTTACAAATTATAGGCATCGCCATTCAGGTTGATTGATGGCATCCTTTTCCGAAGAAATTACAAAGGCGAGCTGCTAAGGTATACATGAAGAAAAAGAGTCCCACCACTACTAATGGAGTTCCAGCAAGGCCTTTCAGGCGGGCACTCAAACCACTGCAACCAAGTTCATGAGAGATGGGAACACTTGGCCTAGAATGCTTTCTGACACCCACAAATGGGTAAGAACTACCAAGAGTGTCCATTTGACACTAGAAACAAAAGAAATGCATAGATTCCCTTGATGCCCATTTCTGCCAACTAGCCTTTAGTGCAGTGGGGGCTAGACTTCACTGAGACAATCAATCCTCCTTCCAATGCAAGGCATGGGTTCATATTGACAGCCGTGGACTACTTCACTAGGTGGCAAAGTTGTAGCAATGAATGAATCAACTGAGGCAGTCGTCATCAACTTACTTGAAGGTATTATTACCTATGTTCCATAGAGTCTTAGAAGAATGGGACAAGGGAACCAGGGCCTAGATTTGGGGATGGTAGTACAAATATATATGGTACTTAAACAATTCTTATAAAAAAATGTACAAGGAATAAGAAATCAAGCTTTAAAATACTAAACATATTGCATTGAACAATGAAAATGTCGAATATCAATATATTTATAATACATTCAAAATGATGATTACATTCAAAATTCAAATACAATTGGCCAATGGCCTAATACCTCTAATCATTACTTGAACTATTGGACTCCTCTCGGTCAACTTCCTCCAAACCAATACCAACCAACCCTACTTGTGTCACATCATCATCAACATGGTTGGCTCCTCTAGCTCTACATCCCATTTGACTACTGTACGCTCATTGTACATAAGTGTGTTGCGGTCAATAGATGCAAGGCACTATGTACAACTACAAACTTCTCCCCCCTCCTAGAGGTGAATATGTTCCTCTTAATCATAGTTTGAGGACTCGGCGAGTACTTTGCACGACTCACCAAACTCACAAGTCTCTAAGCTGGTTGCACCACGTCAACTAGACTCACACGCCAAGTCTTGCCGAGCCTTGGAGAGTACTTGACGAAGTCTTGCTCCAAAACCCATCAAGCCTCAAGCTTAGATTCTCGAGTCCTAAGTTTGGACTCTTGTGGTGGCTAAACATAGCAGCTATGTATTTCTAAGAGAAAATTTATCTTTTTTTGGTCATTTTTTGCTCTTATTCGTCCATTTCACCCCAGCAAAGCATCGACATAGCAAGAAAATTATTTGATAAAGAGAATTTAAGGATTCAAATTTGATCAAATCATCAAACATGTAACTATTATTTTCTTTTTCTATTTTTTTAGTTGAAAATTTAAAAAACTTGAAAAACTAGGTGAAATGCTATCAAAAAAATTTCCATTTCCCCTCAACCCTTATTTCCTAACACTTTTAGCTTCTATTTTCATTCTATTTTTTTCAAATGAATGCTTATCATTTTGCTTGCTGCTGATTTTTTTCAAAATCCTACTAACTTTTTTCCCATGTTAAAATAGCAATGTCAAGTTCAACACAAATGAGTGGTAGAAAAGATCCTACATGGAAGTATGGGACAACGGGAGCTATCAAGGGCCACGTCACTTGTAAGAATGCAAGCAGCCTATGACAGGAGGAATTAATAAATTAAAATACCACCTTGCTAAAATACTTGGACAAAATGTGAAGGCATGCCTAAGGTGTCTAAAAAGGTTACAAGAGAGATGAATGCTTGACTTGCTGAGTTTGAAATGAAAAAAGCGGAAAAGCAGAAAACAAAGGAAGCAATAGCATCAATGACGAATCAAGAATGTATCTACAGATTCCTTTGTTACCCCAACTCCAAGCATTTGTTATCCACATTCCTCTATTGGTGAGAATCCTAAGGGTTCTATTTCTAGCCATATTCCTTCATCATCACCAAATTTCTAATTTATTTATTCCATGCAATGTTCCAAGAGCACATCCCTCACTTGAAGGTACCGCTTGGAATAAGGAAAAAGACCATGAAGCTAAAATGGCAACAAAAAACTTATGATACTATAATAATTTACCCTTCAATATGGTGAACAACCCATATTGGGAAGGGTTGGTGAATGCATTAACAGTTGTTGGTAAGGGGTTTAAGACTCCAACAGTGAGAGAATTGAATGGGCCATTGCTAGACGAAACTGTTAAAAACACACGGCTTGTGCTTGATGATCAAAAAGAAGTATGGCGGTAAAAAGGCTACAACATCTTATCAGATGGATGGACAGATGGACGAAATAGAACTCTCATTAATTTTTTAGTGGCCTCTAATGGTACATTGGTGTTTTTGAAGTCTCTAGATACCTCGCATGAAGTCAAAAATGTTTAGAGTTTGTGCAATCTATTGCACGAGGTGATCAATGAGGTTGGGGTTGAGAACATTGTCCAACTTATCACTAACAATACAATAGCATATGTAGACGCAAAAGACTTATTATGGAGAGGCATCCTACTATTTCTTAGACTCCTTGTGTTGCACATTGTCAAATTTGTTGTTAGAGGACAATGAGAAGATCGGATGGGTCAAAAGTGTGGTTGAAGATGCTAAATAGGTTACCAAATTTATCTATAACCATACTTGGGTCCTTTCTTTGATGAGAAAGCACATAAATGGGAGGGAGCTTGGGTGACCAAGAGCAACTCAATTTGCTAGCCACTTCCTCACTTTGCATAGCATTCTTGCCACAATTCCTCATCTCAAGAAAATGTTTGTCTAATGCTTGGTTGGAGTCTCCATTTTTCGAAAAATTTGAAGGGAAGAAGATTAAAGAACAATTTTTGATGACTTATTCATCAAAAATGGAGAAGAGATAATCAAGGTAAGTAACAAATACAGAGATAAACTTTATACAAAATTATCTATTTGCTGTTTTTTTAGGGGTTAATTTTGTAACAATTTCAAATTTATTTTCAATTTTTTAGGTGATAGCACCTTTGGTCAAAGTTCTTCGTATCATGGATGGGGATCACATGTCAATGGGTTTCCTTTATGAGGCCATAGATAAGGCCAAAGAGACCATTTTGCATTATTATGGTGGAAATATAAAAACATGAAATCAGTTGGTGCATCATTGATTGCAAATTGACAAACCAACTCCACTAACCAATACATGCCTTGACCTACTACATGAACCCAAAGTTATACTTCTTTGATACATTTAAGGCTGATGAGGAGGTCATGGTAGGTGTTATTTCATGCATTGATAGGATGGTCTGAAATGTTGAGATATGAGACAAAGTTCTTGATGAGTTGGAGGTGAGATTTACTAAATCTGATTTACTATATCTTATTTATGAATTTGGCATTGTCAACTCTCTAGAAACATTCATTTTACATACATAATAATTAACTTTCTATATTTGATCTATCTATTCAAGGTCTACAAGGGTGCGGAGGGGAGGCTCTTTTCTTCAACTCACGCAATTCAAAGGAGAGACAAACAACTGGGTAAAAACAAAAAAATCTTTTAATTTTTAACTCAATACTACATGTAGAAATTAGAAAATTGATTCTTATAAATTTTGAAGCATATAGAGGAGGTGCTTGATATTCTTGAAAGGCATTCATTTTATGCTAAGATGTCGAAATGTGAGTTTGGAATGACCGAGATTTTGTACCTGGGCCATAAGATCAGCACTTAGGGGGTTAGCATCGATGAGGAGAAGATCAAGGCTATTCAAGATTGGCCTAGACCTAAGAACTTGACACAATTGAGGGGATTTGTGGGTCTTTGCAGCTACTATAGAAGGTTTGTGAAAGTTTTCTCCCAACTTGCAACACCGTTAACCAATTTGACAAAGAAAGGAGCCTTTTGTTGGAGTCCCACAATACAACAAGCCTTTGATAAGTTTAAGGAGGTAATGAGTTCATACCCTGTCTTGGCTATTCCAGATTTCTCATCTCCTTTTGTACTTGAGTGTGATGCATCAGGGGAAGGTATTGGACCAGTGTTGATGCAGAATAAGCACCCCATTACATATGAGAGTAGAAAACCCACAGAGTCGGAGGTCTTTTCCATTTATGACAAGGAGATGTTGGCTATCATGCATGCCCTTGCAAAATTCAAACAGTATTTGGTTTGTGAGAAATTTGTGGTGAAAACGGATCATAACAATTTAAAATTCTTTCTCAATCAGTGTGATTTGAATGATAGGTAGCAAAAATAAGCAAACTTTAATCCTATGATTTTGACATTGAATATGTTAAGGGAAAGAACAATGTGGTGGCCAATGCTCTTTCTAGGAAGCCTTACCTCTATGCTATGACTAATATATCTGTTGATTGGAGAGTGGCTATAATAGCTGAGTATGCCAAAGATTTGTTTTCTAATGATATCTTGGAAGGAAGATTTTTTGATGACAGGTACAAGGTTGAAGACATCATCCTCTACAAGGAACGGGTGTATCTTGTGCCACACTCCAAGGTCAAGGAGAGGATTATGAGAGATTTTCACGATACCCCTCTTGCTCGTCATCAAGGCTTCTACAAGACATGCAAACAAGTGAGGGAACGCTTCTCATGAAAGGGCTTGAAAAATGACATATTGCAGCATGTTAGAGAGTGTTTGGTGTGCCAACAAAATAAGACTGAGCATGTGTTACCAGCTGGTTTGTTGCGGCCCCATCCCATTCCAAATCAGAAATGGGAAAGCATATCCATGGATTTCATCACATGACTATTGAAGGTGCAAGGTAGAGATTGCATTTATGTTGTGGTAGATAGGCTAACAAAGTATGCTCATTTTAATGCCATTACTTTAGAATTCAAAGCTCCTCAAGTTGCTGGTCTGTTTTTTAAAGAAGTCTTTAAACTCCATGGGCTACCAAAGAATATTGTGAGTGACAGGGACAGCAGGTTTATCATCTTGTTTTGGCAAGAACTTTTTCGTTTGGCTCACATAGAATTAACCCCAAGTACTAGCTACTACCCTCAAATGGATGGGCAAAAAGAGATTGTGAACAAGTGGATCGAGGAGTACCTAGGGAACTATGTGATAGGGCAGCAATCAGCTTGGGTGAAATGGCTACATTTAGGGGAGTTCTACTACAACACGACACACCACATGTCCATTGGTATGTCTCCCTTTAAAACACTTTATGGATATGACGCCACTTCCTTTATGAATCTCATCCTTGTAGATAGTAAGGTGCCAAGTGCTAGAGATATGGTGCAGCAGAATGTGGATATCATTAACACACTCAAGGAAAATCTTCAGCGTGCTCAAAACCAGCAAAAGTTATATGCAAACCAGTGGAGGATTGAGAAAGTTTTTGAGGTCAATGGCATGGTTTACCTGAGATTGCAGCCCTATAGACAATTATCCCTCAAAGGGAATGGTGCTGAAAAGTTAAAGCCAAGATTCTATAGGCCTTTCCGGATCACAAGAAGAATTGGGGAAGTTGCATATGAGCTTGATTTGCCCCAGGGAAGCAAAATCCATAACATATTCCATGTATCTTGTTTGAAAAAAGCATTGGGACAGCAGGTCGCACCTTTGGCAGAGCTACCTCTTCTTGACAATGAAGGTAAATTGATTTTGGAGCCCGAGATCGTGCTAGATGTAAGGGAGAAAAGGCTACGAAACAAGGTCATTCCGGAATATTTGGTGAAGTAGAAAAATCTACCACTCGAGGATGCTACTTGGGAAGGTGTGGAGATCTTCGAGCAACCTAATCTGAGGTTGCTTGAGGACAAGCAACAATGTGGAGGGGACTGTCATGTCCCGAACTTCACGAATTGATCTTGGCGGAAAAATAAATTTAAAACAATGTTTCTGAACACTGCCTTATATATATATTAATAAAATAATATTTAAATTTAGGACGACATGTTTGTTGGTGCCTATTATTTGATTCTACTATTGGTCAACCTCTTTTGGAAGGCACCATTCATCATATATATATTTCAGTCTTGCTAGTTGAGAGAAATCATTGAATAAAGATAGGATCTTTAGACCACGTAGCGTGTCTGGATCAGGTAGGACGTAGTCGCTACTTGATATCTCTTGCCTTAGTTCGCACACCATTCTTTCTTATTATAATTCACCATTCCTATATTTGCACTAGCAGGTTAGAGATAGGATCGGCAATTGACGGCTTGGAGGAAATTCACATTATTCTGAGGGAGTCTCTAGGCCGCAAATCTCCCTGTTGGTGGCTGCATAGCCTTCAGCGCTCGCCACCCACATAATCGAGACCCTTGGCATCGCACTCACCATCTACCAGTGACTCACACCATTGTTCGAGGGCTCTCTAGGAAGAACAACTAAAGGAGATCAATCAAACCAATGTTAGCGAATTGGACGACCTGGCTTCTGAATCAAAATTATAAAGATATTTGTAACGGTGGAGGTGTTGTATCATCGAGTGGTGTTTCCTTAAGCGATCTTCATTACATTTTGCACATGAGATTTCACCTTCTATTTTCAAGCAACGACTCTGTGACTGTCGAGAGAAGCTACCTGTATCATTAGTATGATCTATGACTTTTATTTCTTGTCTAATCCCAACAAATTTTTCATTGTAATCTCTGATCGCAATGATTGATTGGAATGTCGAGTAATACTGTTGTTGCGGGTCTGATCAAGTCCTGCTCTCTATCTATATCGATTACTCATAGATTTGTTGTAAATGGATCTTTCTGGCTAATCTTATGTGGTACAAACAAATATTCCAGCGATTAATTGTTCTTTACCACCATACTCTAATTTTGTTTACATGTGGATCTGAGTGGTCAATTTCCGATGTCTAACCTGATTGGTGATTTGAATTTGGTAATTTTACTAATTTTTTGTAAGTAATCTGGCCGAGCTCTTACATAATTCTTTCTATCTATCAACACCAAGTGGCCACACATCGCCCATCCCAGTCAATGGGAACTATTAGAGGCCACATGTAATACTACACCCTCCACTCTGTGTATAGTTTGCTTGTTGGTTTTGCATGTTTGCTTCTTGTTCTGCATGCACCCTGTGTAAGTATGTAAATAATTAAATACATACCATGTGTACCATAATTCTCATGTCCCTATCCAACCTCTCAGTTTGTTAGATCAAATGAAAAACCCTAAAAAAAAAAGTTCCCACCCTCAAATCCCAAATTCAAATCAATGAAGTGCATTGGAGTTCCTCCAGCAAAAATTCATGACGTCACTTGTGTCATGCAGTGTTTTGTGTGTGAATTAGATAAAAATTAAGTGTATGCAGCAAGAAGAAAGCTTTTTTGTTTCGTTTTGCATTGAGAATGAGTGCACATCCTACCACCACAGCTTGATCCAACGAACCCACTACTCCAAGGAGTTCCTTGTTGGTTGTCTGAGTGAAAACCTTTGACTCACGACCTCTCCTTGAGGAAAAGGATCTGCTGAAGATGCTGGGGCTCAGAGAGAAAATACTAATTCCAATTCAATTGAGCAAGGATTATCCAGATTTGAACATTCTTACAGATAGCTTCCAAAATATTTCTAGGGAGCAGGAAAGCTGCTCCTTGGTTTTAAATTTCCTGGGTAAAAGATGAGATTCACACGTGGATAAAGTCTGTTGAGCAACATCACTGCCCTTCTTTGGCATTATTATCAGAAGGTTTCTTTAAAATGCAGTTTCAGTCTAGTGCTGATCAGGATTTTGTCAAAATAAATGGTCGTTAGTTTTTTGGAAGAATTGGTTTGTATATCTGTCTGACGAAGCCAATTTTGGACCCAAAGACTGAAATTGTTACGAAGTCCCTTTAAGGATTCACTTCTAAAAACTGCCTTTGGACAGGAACTTAGAAATGGTTAAACTGTTGACTGGAACAGATGAACATTTTGTCAAAGAAAACTGATTTTCGAAGCCGTTTGGTAAGGTTGGGCATTTTTGCTGATATTTTTAATCCCTTCTTCCACTCCATCCAAGTTGTCTCTGAACATGGACATTGGCTTCAGTTTGTCAATTACAGAGGCTTGCACTTCGGGTGTTTCAAATGTAGTCATATGGGGCATAGGATCTCAGATTGCAAAGAACAGCCTTCTTTTTCTCCTCAATTCGGTCCTCAGCAGAGTTAAGAAGTCAGTTTCTAATGATGCAAGGTGACATTGCTCCCCTCAAGTTGGTAGCAAAGAGGAGGCTAACCAAGATAGTGGGAGTCCTTCAATTCTCAGTAGCTCAATGCAGCCTTCGATGCTGAAGCCTTTGAAGGATGATAATGTTTTGAGGGTGGTGAATGATGTTGAGGAGGAGCAGATTTGGAGTCACAGGGTTTGGTTGAAAAGGAGGCTGTGTAATATCCCAAACGAAATATTTATAATATCAACCCAATTTAAATTTGTTCAACAATTTTTTGCTTCAAAACAATCAATATTATTAATTGCTATATAATTACAATTCTGCAATTATAAAATCATGTAGGAGCAGTTTAATAGATCTAATGTAATAAATGACAAATAGTACTCAGAAGAAAATTTCTTTATAATGTCTCCAGAATTCTGTCATACAATGATCAGCACCAAATCACCTATATACCACTCTGCTGGTAAAGAATGTATAACCTTTTTGAGTTACTGGGTTCTGAAATCTCTACAAACAGATCCACAACAAAGTTGCAGAAAATCTCTGTAAGATAATCACAAAATTCCACCACAAATTTATAAATCGCAGTCTCTTGAGCAATCCACCCTCACACCCTAAGCACAATTTGGCCTTTCGACCCCCAATATGAAAAGCAGATGTATTTCGCTGCTGTAATGTGAAAGCGCAGATTTTCTATTGGAGGTATTGCACAGGTTTCAAGATTTAAACCATTGTTCATATGCAATATGAATTGTTCCAACCCTGCCAAGAAATATGTATCATTTCACCAGTTATAAATTGTAGATTTGAAAGGACATTTCTTCAATTACAAACTGAAAATTAATCAATTCTGCACAATGGTGATCTCTGTGTAAAATCACATGGAATTGTGGGTTTTTGTCCTCCAATTCCTAACCTAGAGGGGTTTCATCCTCAGGTTGTTTGAGCCATAGTTCAATGCTCCAACAAGGAGTAGAAATCAGAAAATAGAATTGTTCATCAATGCATGCCGCCTCCTCCTTGCTTGGCCTCTCTTGAATAGAATTTCCCTTCAAAAGATAATAACTCTTCAAATTACCTTTGATTATTTGAGAGGAATTATTATTTAAAATAAACTATAATTATAAAAGGCCTTTATTTAATATTTTTAAATTTATTTTATTATGACTTCATAATATAACTAGAGCACTCCTATAATATCCCCAAATAGGATACTAAAAAGAAACAATAATTTTCTGAAAACTAGGGCACAAAACTAATATCAAATTTCTTCACAAACTAGGACATGAATCTGAATTTTATTTGCATTAAAGTAGCTCCAAACAAACTCAGAAATTCTGATCAAAGTTAATAGAAAATTCTGAATATTACTATGCTCAGAAAAATGATATTTCAAACCCCTATAACTGCTCAGAAATTTCAGAATTAAACATCAGACATTTCCATGAAGTAAATATGTAGATTTCATACCAAAAATGTTCCAGATTTAGGTCAGAATATTTTCTAACCTTAGCCGTCCCTCCAAAAGTGGTGTTGGGTGCTCAAAATGACTATTTTTAAGTCTGAAATTGTTGCCCTTCAACTGCCATCTTCAGAAAACTTAGGAATAAATGACTTGCAACACAGATCCCCTTCAAATCTGAATAACCAGTGCTGATATCATTGTAATTTTGGCCTCCAAACCTGATAAAACCTTGCAGCCTTCAATAAACAATATGCTAGGGTTTCACAAATTAAAAGTTTTCCATCGAAACACACTCTTCTAACTAGGGAGAGCCCATATGTCTCGCCAAAACCAGGGATACTCAAGGGTTTCAATCCTCAAGCCAAGTTGCAGCAACAATAAGCAGAAAACTTCATCACACAATGCCTCCAAATGAGCCCTTTAGGGTGTTATATAGCAAGTCCTAACCATATGATTTAATCTTCACCCTTCATCTTAACATCTTTAATCCAAAGGCTCATATTAAAACCCTAAAAAATTTGTTCTTATCTTCTCCTAGAAGCCGGATGCCCCCTTTAGGCTAATTAGCACATGTTTTAAAGATGTCACTTAAGTCATAAAAAGGGGACAACTTAAGTCCCTTGGCTAGGCATCACTTTAAGTTGCGTAAAAAGATGTGCCCAACATAAAAATGACTTAAGTTCCTTAAAATAACTTAAGTTCACTTAAGTTGCATCAAAAGACGTGCACTCAACTTAAAATTAGAATTAAGTACAAGCCAAAGACTTCATTTCTTACCCAATGATGCTCTGCGTCCTCTTCCTCTTGGGTAAGCCAAGGAAACTACAACTAATTTGCAACTAATCATCTTGATTTGAGTTGGGGACATTAGAACCTCCCCACCCAAAAAATGCTTGTCCTCAAGCACTTGAAGGCTTGGATGCTTAAGAATCTCCTCTCCTTCCCATATTGTATCCTCTAATGGCAAGTTTTTCCATTTGATAAGGTATTCAGTTATTACCTTATTCCTCAACCTTTTCTCCCTTACCTGCAAAATTGTTTCCGGAATAAGTATCAATTTACCCTCCTCATCCATGGGAGGCAATTCCGCAGAAGGTGTCACATGCCGTCCATGTGCCTTTTTGAGGCATGACACATGGAATACATTGTGGATCTTGCTTGTAGATGGCAGTTCCAGCTCATATGCTACTTCACCAATTCTCTTAGTTACCTTGAAAGGCCCATAAAATCTGCGCTTAAGCTTTTCTGCCCCACTTACCTTCAAGGAAGATTATCTATAACGTTGAAGACGCACAAATACCAAGTCTCACACCTCAAAAGACCTCTCAACTCGATGGCGATCAACATATTTCTTATGTTGTTCCTGTGCAATCTTAATATTCTCCTTGAGTGCTTTGAGGATGTCTTGATTTTCTTTAGCCCACTCAAGAGCTTTTGGAGCTCTGGAATTAGAAAAAACCAAATCTACAAATGTAGATGCCTCATAGCCATACAAAGCTTTGAAAGGAGTCGTGCCAATGCTCATGTGATACGTAGTGTTATAACAAAATTATGCCAAATGTAACCATTTTTCCCATGCTTTTTGCTGTCCCAAAACATAGTTCCTCAAATAACCTTCAAGCCATTTCTTAACAATTTCAATTTGACTATCCGTTTGAGGATGATAACTAGTGCTATGATCAAGTTTCGTTCCAACCAACTTCATCAATTCTTGCCAAAAAGTGTTGATGAATATGCAGTCTCTATCACTTCCAATCCTCTTTGGCACTCCATGAAATCTGAAAATTTGCTCAAAAAACAGACCAACAACTTGTGGCTCTCTAAATTCGAAAGGCATAGGAATAAAATATGCATATTTAGTAAGTCTGTCCACCACGACAAAAATGCAGTCCTTACCATTCACCTTAGGCAGCCCGTAATTAAAATCCATCAATATTTGTTCCCATTTCTGATTGGGAATAGGAAGTGGTTGTAGCAGCCCCGCTGAAAAAGAAACTTCAGCCTTGTTTCTTTGGCACTCTAGACATTCCCTTACATGTTTAAGAACATCATCCTTCATACCCTTCCATGAAAATCTTTAACAAATGTACCTGTATGTCTTCAAATAAGCAGGATGACCAGCAAGCTAACTATTATGAATAACAATAAGAATCTTATGCTTTAGCTTACTTTTAGGCACTAAGTAGATTATATTCTTGTAATAGATGATGTCATTCAGCACTTTATATCTTTCATCATCAACTTTACCATATAAAATATCACAAGCATGTTGATTCTTTGAATATTCAATTAGTATGTCATCCTTCCAAGTAGCTGAAATTTCTAAGAGTGAGCAAAATGTAGGATTTCTACACAATGCATCAGCAACAACATTATTTTTCCTTTTAACAAATTCAATGTCAAAATCATACCTTGTAGCTTACTTACCCAACGTTGTTGTCTCTCATTTAGGCCTTTTTGCTCCATGAAATACTTGAGGCTATTATGATCAATCCTCACTATAAACTTGCTGCCCACAAGATATTGCCGAAACTTTCCAATGCGTGCATGATTGCCAACATCTCCTTATCATATGTAGAGAACCTCCTTTCAACTTCATTCAATTTTTGGCTCTCATATGCAATGGGATGCTTATCTTGCAGCAAAACAGCCACAATACCAATACCAAATGCATCACATTCAAGCACAAAGGGTTTAGAGAAATCCGGTAAAGCCAAAATAGGACAAGTACTCATTACCTTTTTAAGATGATCCATGATTCTTTGAGTCTCATCCGTCCACCTGAAAGTATCCGTCCTAGTCAAATCTGTCAAAGAGCGGTTAATGAAGAGAACCCCTTCACAAACCATCTATAGTATGTGCATAGACCAACAAAACCCCTCAATTGTGACACGTTCTTGGGTGGCGGCCAATCAAGTATAGTTTGAATCTTCTCCCTATGCACCTTCACTCCACCATTCCCAATGACATATCCCAGGTACAATAGCTCAGTCATACTGAACTCACATTTAGAGGCTTTTGCAAAAAGAGAATTAGCTACTAAGATACTCAATACCTCATCAAGGTGCTGAAGATGTTCTTCCCACGTCTCGCTATATACTAATATGTCATCAAAGAAAACTAACACAAATTTCCTCAACTGCTTATTGAACACATGGTTCATGCGAGACTAAAAAGTAGCTGGAGTATTAGATAATCCAAAGGGCACCACCAAATACTCAAAATGTCCATAGTGACACATGAAAGTTGTTTTGTGTACATCCTGCTCTCAAACTCAAATCTGATGGTATCCCGAACGAAGATCTATTTTGGAGAAATAGACCACTCCATGTAGCTCATCCAACAACTCATTGATACACGGAATAGGATACTTATTCTTGATGGTCTTCTTATTAAGTGCATGATAATCTATGCACATCCTCATCATACCATCCTTCACCAAAACAACTAAGGAAGCAAAAGGATTAGAGCTAGGCCGTATATGTCCTGCATCAAACAATTCCCAAATAGTCTTCTCAATCTCATCCTTGAATCGTTTAGGATGATGATAGGGATCTGTAACTATTGGTCTGTTGTCCACAAGCTCAATGACATGCTCAAATCCACGATCCGGAGGTAGTCCATGTGGTAAATTTGAAAACACCAAAACTATTCTTGTCCATCATGCCCTATATGTCCACATGATATCTATATTGTCCTATATCCGAAGTCTTATCTAAAATAAAAAAACTGCACTTCCCACTCATCCTCTGAATGCCAAAAAATTCTCTCCATCATCTTGGCTAAAATAACTCTAGGTGCCTTTGAAGATAAGCCTCGTAACACCACCTTCTTACCATCTACAATAAAACTCAATTGCATAGTGTTGGCGTAACAACTAACACCTCTGGAGTAGAAGTTGTTATGAACAGCCTATGTACACTACGCAATGAGTGCTCTTCAAATTAGGAGGGGAAGCTCCTTCGTTGTGCTTTGACAAAAATACTTGCAAAGGAAGATAAGCTAAACTATGTCCTGTCTTTTTGTTTCAGCTGTAGAGGCACAAGGCTTTCTTGAAAGAACTTATACGTTGCAGCTGAGTTTTTCTGGTTTTGCAGATCTACTAACTACAACTAAACTTAATCTATCCAATCTCCTCAGGAAAACAGAGCAAGAGGAAACGGAGCAAGGTTTGACTAACTGACGATAAACGAGCTTAGATTCTCTACTTGAAGGCAAGGTGGTGCAACTATCATCTCAATCATCTCAATCTAAACAAGCTTATTGGGCACAAAACAGATTTAAGAATTTACCAAGACAACCTTATGAAACCCTGTGTGGCATAACACTTGATCAAAATAGTAAAGTCTTCACAAACAACTTTATCACCACAATCTCACGAAACCCTATGTGGCATAACCTTTGATTATAATGATAAAGATTCACAAAACAGATTTATCACCGTAATTTCTCGAAACCCTATGTGGCATAACGATTGATCACAATGGTAAATATACATAAAACAGATTTATCATCTCAATCTCTTGAAACCCTATGTGGCATAACAATTGACCAAAATGGTAAATATGCACGAAACAGATTTATCTAAACTATGGAAAGAATCCACCATTACAATCTCTTGAAACCCTATGTGGCATAACAATTAATCGTAATAGCGAAGACACATGAACAAATACCAAAAGAGCAATATTGAGGGCAAGGTAGGTGCAGCATATATTTCTCTCTCAAGCAAAAGTTATTTACAAATGAGCAAAAGCTCTTATTTATATACATCAAGGTGTAGGGAACCCTAAAATCACCTTGAGTCATCTACAGTTCTTGCAATGCATGCAAGTTATGCGCCAAACCCTAATTAAGTAAACTATACAGTCAACTGGGAAACTACCATCAGTTAACTGAAACATTTAATCTAAAAATGGACATTTGTGCGAGCATGCACGTCCTTATTGAAAGCGAGTTAACTGGAAGACTACCATCAGTTAACAAAAAACCCTAAATAGAACTCCAAGTGTGTAAGGCGAATCTCATAATAGATATGCATGTGATGACAACATCGAGTTAACTTGAAAGGGTAACACCAAGTTCAACTCGTGTGTGTAATGTTTATCCTGAGAGGTGGGAACTGAAGTTTACTATGTGTGATCTCGAGCAATCAATCCCTCAACGAGATTGTTAACTGTATCACTATCTGGAGCTATGAGACTCTGTCGGAGAATGCTATGTCGATGCAGCATGTCCTCACCAGCTGTGATCTGAGACTGAAGTTCTCCTCTGCTCCTCGTTGCTTCATCGAATAATGCTGACATGACTGTAAGCTGAGTAACCTTACAGCCAATGGTCCCCCACTGAAAATGGTATGAATGAGTGCCTGAAGCTCTGACTGAACATCGGTAAGCTCCACGTAGGCACCACCCTCGATCTGGTAACGGCACGGTAAGCGAGATACTAGAGTCCTCACAAACCGGAGAGCACTAGTGACTTGCTCTCTACTCTCAGCCAACTTTGATGCTAAAGTGTCCTCTATCTTCGCTCTGAAAACCAATTGTGTCTTCCAAGAGTAGATAGCCTCTCTGTCCTCTGCATCTGTGACTGTGTCATAAGCGACACTCAGGTGAGCAATCATAATCTCATCTCTAGGTTTGTTAATAGCCATATCTCGTTCCTCATCCTGAAGACGAAGACGGAGCTCTCATGCATTGTACTGCAACTGATATAACTCTGTAAGCATAACACGGCCTCTAGCAACGAACTCCTCCTCCCACTCATCCAAACGCTTGCCATATGCAACCAAGTGATTGAGTTGACTTTGCTCTGCTGGAGGCTCAAGCATCGGTGGGAGTGTGTGAATGGCATTTGGTATATGCACAAGGCTAGAAATGTACTGACGAAGCTGTCTGATTTCAGCCTTGAGGGCTGCCTTATCTTCTCCGTCCTTTAGTATCCTATCCCTGGCACTGTCTGTAGCAACTTGTAGGAGATCAACCTGAGTCTGGCGTGTGCTGCGACCAAGGTTAGCTGTGATAACCTCAAAATCCTGAGATTCCAACTCAGCCAAGTTCTTTCCCTGTGGAGGTACGGCAGTCTCAATGACAATCTCCATATCAGTGTTTCTCTCTACATGAACCATGTTCTTGACTCTCTTATCTGGCGCATCCTGGTAAATGTCATCGAAATCAGAATGATTAAGAACATAAGATGGCTGCCTCCTCTTCCTTCCTAGCTGAGCTTCGATCCAAGATTGGTCTCGGCTAATGCTACTAGAAGGGTCTGCACTAGCGACAGGAGGTACTGATGAGAGTGAGTGTGTAGAAGACCCACTGCGAGGTGGAGAGTCTAAATCCAATTCAATGTAGTTAGAGTTGGAATTAGTACTCACCGGAATTGATATAGGAACTTGAGAAATTTGAACCCTCAGTCTTTGGAGGGCTTTCTGGTGACCTCACGGTAGCTCTGTAAAGGGTATGCAATGGGGCTCACATTATTGTGAAATAGTGGCAAAGCGCCTTGCCCTTTGAATTGTTTGGCTTGTACTTTCTTGGGAGGAGGAATTACTCCTCTTCTTTTTGTTGATTTTGATGAAGAAAGGTAGCGAAGGATTAGCCACTCTTGGCGGCTTTCTGCTCTAGGAATATTTACCTTCTTGTCTTCTTAACGTGAGGAAAATTATCTTTACATTTTGAATAACTCTACTTGACCTCTCTCCTTGTGGTGCATATTCCTTGGCGTACCAATCTACTCACGGCTTAGCGGTTGTGTATGTTGCTCTCACGGCGAGGGAAACCTCTCCCTCATCATCGATAAACCTCCACATCCTCGACAAAGAAAACAAAATGCAGCCCGAGAGAAGCTGGTAGCGCTTCGTCTACTTGAACCTCGAGAGATCATCTAGCGCCAATTTGCCGGGTAATCCTCCATGGGCTAAGTGATATGTGCCTCGGCAAAGTGAACATAATGACACGGAGTCATAGGCGATCTTGACAAGATACTTAAGATGATACTTCTCAAGTTCTTGCCCTGCGATCTTACTATCAATTGCCGACTTGCACCAATACATTCCAAATTGAAAAGGAAAGTTGAGAGATGGTCTGTGCCTGCGGCGTAGAAGACGATGAACATCATGCATCTGTCTTAGGAACTCCTGAAAAACTGTCTTATCCAAAGGATAACGTGGAAGCATAGCTGGATTTCCTGTAAAACCCGTATGGGATGTAGGTGTATGTTGGGGCCCAGATAAACCAATCGCCCATCATCCATATTTGCTTGACCAAGCTGTTGAGATCTGACGTGCAATTCCGGTCCAAATTCCTCCTTTGTATAGGTCAAAGAGAAAGCCTCATGAACAGCTTGGGGAAATGGCGTTAGGCTACAGTGAACTCAAGCTGATCATAATACTGATAGACTTTTTGAACACTGAGTATGCCCATAGTGTTTAGTCCTCGGAACTGACCCTGATAAGCGATCAAGTACACGAGATACGAACACATATGAAACTCATGGGCAACTAGGAAGCCTGTGATTTGCCTGTGGAGAATGTCGCTGATGAAGGATGCCAGGTCATAATGCTCACACTTAAAATGATCGACCAATAATGTAATACATCCAAGGTGGAAAACGTGCATGTGCTTGACACGAGACCGCGATTGGTGTGATTAGAATCGTACTCATCCTTGTACTCACCACGACCCACATTGTTTGGCAATCTGTTCTTTGCTTGTTTTAACCATCTTTACGCCATCTTCTTGACACTTGTCCACGCCGACATCAAATGCTTGTACTGCTTTGCTCCATAGAAATAACCAGACTGTTTGGGTGCTGAGGGATACCAAAACTTCTTTCAACGTCCAGAGGCTTGAGACTACAAATGACTCGTCCATCTACTGACACTATCTCACGAGTAGCAGAGTTGTAATGCTTAATACAAGACATCACAAACTCAACACAATGAGCGGAGATAGGTATGGAGAGCCCGGCCTCTAGTAAAGCCATGCTCAATACGAATGATTGGACACCGATTTTGACAAGATCTAACCGTCTGCCTTGGCAACCCACTTTGTGAAGATCACATCCTCAACCAACTGAGAAAGTCTCGCATGGGTAAGGGCGGTTTGGTCACGTATTTGGTGAGTGAAGCGCATTGAAAAGTAGCACGGTGGTGAACTTGACTATGTTAGGTAAAGATTCTGGAAGCTAAAAATAGCTGCGAGTTAAAAATAGCCTTTCGAAGAATTATTTTCAGCGAAAAATCCGAGATATGGGTTTTGTCCAGAAAAGGATTCTAAGACAACCCAGAACGTCAAATTTGCGAAAATTCAACTTCTACTTGATCATACAAAGATTTTTCACTTGAGAAAATTAGTAACTCAAGAACGAACGTTCTGAAGTTAAAAATTCGTGAAAAATCAAACGCACAAATTTAACTCGAGGAAATTATATGAGAATGATCCAGATACTGAGACTTGTAGAATTCGCCAATTTCAGGAACATGCACACTGTATTTTGAGAGAAATCTGAGATTAAAGGATGAAAAAGACGTTTTTATTATGCTTCTTCTCTGTGAAAATTGCCCAAGATTTCTTGAAATTGCTGATAATTGTGAACTTTGATCTGCAAAAAGATATGTTAGGAAAAATCGCCCCTGGAAATTGATGTAGATTTTGCCTTTGAACTGGAAGAATTCGCCTTGTTTAGAAAAACCACGAATTTCTTCTCTTGAAATTTGCGCCTTTTGTTATGAAGAAATTCGAATTTCCTTTGAAGAAAATACGAATTTATATTAAATATGAGGATTCGCCTTTGATTATTAAATACGCCTTTGATCTTTGAAGAATTTGCGAATTTAATTGAGAACGCCTTTGAGAATTGAGATACGCCTTTAAGCTTGAAGAACTTGCGAATTTCTTGAAACTATGAATTGCTCTGAAGATGCGCGCCTTCTCTTCTTAAAGAAATACGAATTTACTTTGAATTTGCTTTGAAAATTAATAAAATTCGATTTTCCCTTTGAAGATATGAATTTGCAATTGAAAATCACGAATTTCACTTAAGATTGAAATTTGCTCTTTAATGAAATCGAATTTCCTTTGAAAGCTCTGTGAATAATAATGAAGATGGCGCCATGTATAAATAAGAGGAAATCCGCACTGATTTGTGACTGCAAGAATTCAAAAACCCTAACAATAATAGAAGTCCTCTGATTGGTTGCCTTTCAGTTCCACTGCCACTGACTGGAAGTTCAAATTTGAAAATAATAATAAAATATTTGTTATCATGCATTTAGCAAAGCGCCAAAAATAGAAAATCGCCATCTTATTGCAAATTTTGAACTTCAGTTGACAATTTTGTTGAAGCTTTGAGATTCATCGTGAGACTTCAACGATTCCGAAAAGTCATCTCTTGAGCACATAGGCGTCCATTTGCTCAAGATACTTCACTTTTTACTAACTCCCTATTTAATAGCTGACAGCACTGTCACAACTGGCCAACTTCGACACTGATTTCCGGATGACCGGGTGATGCTGAGACTGATCTGAAGAATTCATCGGAAAGCCTACTGAACAAGGAAGAAATGTCTGCTGGGAGATATAACTGCAAAATCCATCATTTAACCCCTTGAAAAATTAGGCGCCCCTGATTAAATTGCTTTACGGGTTCCAAACTTGGCCATTTTCCTAAACTGCCATCTGACACTTCAAACAGCTGCTGACAGCAAATAGTGAACCCTGCTGATATGAAACGAAGCTCACTACATGACTGGAGACATTCTGCATCCAACGACTGTATGCACGACACCTGAAAGTTGTGTTAAAGGCCTCAAAAGTAAAAGCGCCCCTGGCTCTTAGTTGCACTGGTGTTATTTTGACGAAAGTCAAACTTTCATCCAAGTACCCTACTTCGATCTCTGATATCTGGAGCTGGGATGACCCGATTCAGGCACTATCTGTTTTAACGAACAGTCAGAAGGGCCTACAAGAGAAGTCTCTGAAGGTGACGAAGCAAGAAAACTGCTTCTAAGACCTCAAAAACTCCAGTGCGTATTTTAATTAAGATTACCGCTCCAGACTTGGCCATTTTCCGGATAACCTCTCGCGATTGCACCAAAGACCTACGCGCACGAGCAAGCCAAATCCGAAGGCGGCGGCTGGCTCGTTGGAAAGATAAAATGATTAAGCTCAATAGCCGTGAAGACTTGACGCGAAGCGGGCTCATCGATAGGCCTAAAGGCTAGGCGCCTCTGGAGCTGTGGAAATACAGAAAAACGTTTGTTGGTCGCCTATGAAATTGCGTGCTTGGTAGAACCTCGCCACGACCACCGAAGCGTCAGTCGACGAGCGAGGATGATGCATTGCGGAGCTAGGCTAGAATACTACTGATGTTAGGAAGACTTCATCTGCAAATTCTAGCATCTGAAGGGTCCTTTAAACCAGCGCCCCTGGGCTGTACTTGCACTAGGAACAAACGGAGAAGCTCAGAAACGTGAAAACTCCATTTTAAGCTGATGTTCAGACGACTGCTGCCGGAACTCTAAAAGTCGGATGACTGTGTTTGATATCTCGTCGGATAAGCAGACTAGTTGTGAACGAATTGACTATATCCGGTATCGAAAATACCAAGATTTACCCCCTCCTTAAGATGGGCGCCCTCAGGCTAGAGGCGCGCTTTTGCCTGAAAATGACAAAATTCTCACATCTGGGATTTCAACTTCTGTCGCGATTTGCCGGAGCTGTGGATCTTGGAAACCTTCGCTGGATAGCTCAACGAATAGCCAGACTGATTCTGAAGAGATTGACTGGATGCTTGAACATTTTCTTCAAGATCTTGACCTTCAGCAAGCTGGGCACCCCTGGGCTATACTTGCGCTTTTGTGCTTTTCCTTGAGAAATCTCCATGATTTAATCACTGAAAACTCTGTTTCGATCACTGAAATGATCGTATGCAACATGAAATGTCGTCGTGAGATGTCCCTCCATCGTGAAACTCTCCATTCTGAGTCTCTACTTCAGGTTCTGTTCAATATAACTGAATTTGACTGACAAACTATTGACAAAAACTCCATGCTTGATATTGCCCAAAATTGTATTTTATATCATTTTAGCAAGATTTAGACCTTTTAATGCAAAATGCCTTGATGAAGCAAAAAAATTGGTTTGGGTACAACACATAGTATTAAAGTCCGTGACATATGGACTTATAGAATGCAACCACTGAACACCCAAAACAACATTGTTATCCTCAATGTCAATCACATAGAAATCATCAGTTAGGGTGTAGTTTCCCAAAGTCATACTTAATTGTGGCACAAAATTAACACAACACAATGTGCTATTCACTGTCTTCACTCGAAAGCCATCATGCTCTTCAACTTTCAAACCTTGCTTCTTCACTTAGAGTTAGGACGCATCAATGAAGTCGTGGGTGGCCCCACTATCAATCAAAACAATAACTTGTTGTCCTTGTATGACACCCTTGACTCTGAAGGCGTTATAATAAAGAGTGATAGAGAGAGTTGCAATTACACCCTCCATTTGTGCCGAGTCATCTTGATGCTTATCTACACTTGACTCCCCATCCAACTGCTTCTATTGCCCATCATGAACCTGGATCTCCTCCAACTCATAATCACTAGGCTCTTCGAAGAGTTCAATCCAATGGGCTTTGCCCCCATTCTTACACCTATGTGCAAGGGTCCATAGGTCCAAGGCTCACGACAATCATAGCAAAATTTCTTCCTTCTCAACTCATCCCTTAACTCACGAGATGGCCCACCAATTGGCTTAGATATCCCACTTGTTGGTCTAGTATACTTTGGTTTCTTGTCCTTCTTCTATGGCCAGTTTTGCGGTGAGGATTTCTGCAAAAACTTACTAGGAAACCTAGCCTATGGTGTAGATAACTCCATATTTCTTGCACGCTTAATAGCATCCTGCAAGGATGGTGGATCAAAAGCTTTGACCCAACCTCTGAGAGGTTCTGACAAGCCCTCTATGAACCAAGAAATCAACCTCTTCTCGAACACATTAGAAACCATAACCGGTATTCGCTAAAACTCTGAAATATATGTATCAAGTGCCCCAATCTATCTCAACTGAGCCAACTCCCTAGAGTGCACCTCTAAATCCTTACGGTCAAATCGTTCTATCAATGTAGTGCAAAACTGATCATAAGAGACTATTGCTCCATGTCCTTGTGTCACTAACCCATGATATCACCACTCATGTGCAGCTCCGTCAAGGTGAAGGGTAGCAAACTTGATGGCCTCGATCTCCTTCATCTGATTCAAAGCAAGATAAGTGTCCAATTTCTGGACCCAAGCTCTAGCTATACACTTGGATGATCCATCAAAACTAGGTAGGGATAGTTGTCCCAACCTCTTCTACAACCCATAATTTTGCTCCCCTTGATTTTGTTTTTGCTTGGGTTTCATAGGCTTGGTGACCTCCACATAGTCTTTGAAAGAGACGATTGATTGAAAATCCAATCCCAAAGCTTGATACTAAGCTAATATTTCAGCATCCTCATTATTTTCAGTAGGTTCCTCTTGTGTAAGTTCATCTTCTTGTATGAAAGTAGCCATGAACGGTCTGGATTGTGACAAACCCATGGATTTGCTGGAAGAACATTCCTTATTTTCTGCAGTTTTGCTATTTGCTTCCCTCTCTGTATGCACCATAGACCTTCCATATGTTGTGTTATGAGTTAGTTGACTTAAATAAAGATGGTTATCATGTAACAGCCTCACCATTTCTGAAAACATTTGTCTTGCTTCTTCTTCATTTGATGGAGGTGGCTGATTGGGATCTGCCATTGATTCCTTCAGCTTCTCCAAGCTATGACCAACCTTTCCACGCATGCAGTCAACCCAAACAGGCTGCCAAGTTCTTGCAACTCTGATACCACTATAATATCCCCAAATAGGATACTAAAAAGAAACAATAATTTTCTAAAAACTAGGGCACAAAACTAATAACAAATTTCTTCACAAACTAGGGCATAAATTTGAATTTTATTTGCATTAAAGTAGCTCCAAACAAACTCAGAGATTCTGGTCAGATTTAATAGAAAATTCTGAATATTACTATGCTTAGAAAAATGACATTTCAAACCCTTATAACTGCCCAGAAATTTCAGAATTAAATATCAAATATTTCCATGAAGTAAATATGCAGATTTCATACCAAAAATGTTCCAGATTTAAGTCAGAATATTTTTTAACCCTAGCCGTCCCTCCAAAAGTGTTGTTGGGCGCTCAAAATGACTATCTTTAAGTCTGAAATTGTTGCCCTTCAACCGCCTTCTTTAGAAAACTTAGGAAAGAATGATTTACAGCAGAGATCACCTTCAAATCTGGATAACCAGCGCTGATATCATTGTAATTTTGGCCTCCAAACCTGATAAAACCTTGCAACCTTCAATAAACAATGTGTTAGGGTTTCACAAACTGAAGTTCTTCCACCGAAATGCACTCTTCTGACCAAGGAGAGCCTATATGTCTCACTGAAACCAAGGATACTCAAGAGTTTCAATCCTTAAGCCAAGTTGCAGTAGCAATGAGCAGAAAACTTCAACACACAAGGCCTCCAAATGAGCCCTTTAGGGTGTTATATAGCAACTCCCAACCATATGATTTAATCTCCACCCTTCATCTTAACATTTTTAATCCAAAGGCTCACATTAAAACCATAAAAATCTGTTCTTATCTTCTCCTAGAAGCTGGACACCCCCTTTAGGCTAATTAGCACATGTTTTAAAGATGTCACTTAAGTCATAAATGTTGATGTACAGCCACAGGCCTCTACTTCTAGCCGCAATTTCATAAGGTAATAAATCAAATATAGCCTAATGGCTATTTATTTATTGGAGACATCTTTTGTGAAGAGGCACTTCACTTGATAATATTTGTTAGTGAGGCCGACTTCATTTAGAGATTAATTAATACTTATTTTATGTGGCCGACTTTATATCATGAAAGGATGCGATTTATGGAGATCTTCCCTTCGACTTGTATATATTAGAGATGTTGGTTGTTTGATCATCATTTCATTCATACGCTACTTGTTCAAGTTCGCACTTTAGTAAGAGATTGAGCATTATCTTCAGCAGATCGAAGTCTTCAAGAAGGTCGAGATTTTTCATCTACAAGGAGATCGATATTATCTTGTATTGCATCAAGTGAGGTGTTGATATTCGGCCTTGTGATTGGCCTTATTGTAAAGCACATTGCTGGTTATTATTCAATATATAAGTGATATATTGTTGTTGGGTTTTTCTCCCTCAAGTTGGAGGGTTTTCCTAGGGTATATGCTGTGTCAAATTGTTTAAAATTGCTCTATATCTGCTTATTTAATTTCTGATCATAAAACTAACATGGTATTAGAGCAGGTTTATGCAAGATCGTGATCAGATTTCTATAAGCAAAGTTATCTTCCACTCTCATTCTCATCTTTGTGTGTCTATCTTATCTACAAAAATGGTGAACGGACTTAAGGTTGAAGATAGACTTGATGGTGCATCCAACTTCACCTCTTGGAAGTTTAGAGTGCTTATTGCATTAGAAGAAAATGACATTCTCAAGTTCGTGGAGAAAGAGGTACTTGAACCTTCCAATGAGACTGAGCAGACACAATGGAGGAAGAATGGCACAAAGGCCAAAAAGATATTGATTGATTCAGTGAAGGATCACCTTGTGCCTATTATCTCCAAGTTGAAGACAGCAAGAGAGATGTTCAAGACCTTGGAGGGACTATATGAGATCAATAATACAAGCAGAGCTCTTGCATTGAGGCAACAGCTTCATCACATCAAGATGGCGAAAGGAGATTCAGTCATCTCCTTCTTCATGAAGATCACTGAGTTGAGAGATCAACTTTGTGCCATTGGAAATATGGTCGATGATAAGGACTTAGTCATGTTGGCACTCAACGG
This sequence comes from Sequoia sempervirens, assembly GCA_007258455.2. NCBI lineage: Eukaryota > Viridiplantae > Streptophyta > Pinopsida > Cupressales > Cupressaceae > Sequoia > Sequoia sempervirens. Next base: position 110,136,526 of record VDFB02179234.1, read on the forward strand.
TCTTCCTCAATCTTGGGAGTCATTTATCCAAGGTATTAGTGGAAGATTGAAGCTACCTAAGTTTGATTGACTTCGGGCAGATTGTATTCAAGAAGAATCAAGATTGGCAGCAAGTGGTAATGGGCGAAGTTCTAACAATGAAGACAATCATGTTCTTGTTCCTCAAACATCGAAGAGGAAAGGAAAAGAAGGAAAGGCAATTTCAAGAGGAACAGAGACAGAAGATCGGATGGTGCTTCTGGATCTAAGAAGAAGAAGGATCTCTCCCATATACAGTGCTTCAAATGTGACAAGTTTGGTCACTATGCGAGAGATTGTGCAACTCTTCCAAAACAGCATGCTTCTACTACAGATGTGAATGATGCCTCTCCTCAAAAGGATTCAAGAGATAATTCGAGTGAATTTTAATTTATCTTAGCCCTATCAAGCAGTGTTCAACTAATAGCAGCACTTGGTTGATTGATAGTGGCACCTCTTGTCACATTACTGGATTGAGAGAACATCTTTCAGATTTGGTGGAGAGAGATACCAACATTCAAGTCATAATTGGAGATGATGCATGCTATTCAATGAAAGGTGTTGGAGCCTCCTCTCTTCACCTAGATTCCGGCATCTCTCTTCATTTGAGTGATGTGTTGTTTGTACTAGGTATCAAGAGGAACCTTGTATCAATTTCAGCTTTGGAGGGCAAAGGATATCAAGTTGCATTTTCAAAGGGAAAAGTTCTTGCTTGGCCGAAGAACTCTAGCATCAAGTCAGCTCGAGTGATTGGGGCTCAACATGAGAGTCTTTATAGACTTTCCATTTGTCCAATGCAGGCATCGTTACATGACTCTAACAATTCAAGTGAGCTTTGGCATAGAAGACTTGCTCACCTCCATTTTAGAGCCCTTCCATCCATGCAGAAGATGGTCACTGGAATTCCAAGACTCAGTCAAGAGCATGAAGGTACTTGATGAAGATGCGCATTGGGTAAGAATACTAAAGGTCCTTTTCATAGTAGTGAAAGTAGATCTAAATGTATTCTAGATCTTGTTCATTCAGATTTGTGTGGTCCAATGTCTGTTGCTTCTTTGAGTGGTTTTTGGTATTATGTAATTTTAATTTTTCATTGATGACTACTCTAGAAAGACTTGGATTTATTTCTTAAAGACTAAGGAAT